>WBNM01013525.1:590229-661646 GCA_013399055.1 Ramphastos sulfuratus
CTCCTCCCTCCTCACTGTTGAAAATTGAGGCAAAGAAGGTATTCAGGACCTCAGCCTTTTCCTCATCTTCAGTTATGGTGTTCCCATCCAGGTCCAATAAGGAGTGGAGGCTCTTCTTGCCCTTCTTTTTAGCATTGATAAATTTGTAAAAATGCTTTTTATTATCTTTCACAGAGGTGGCCAGCTTAAGTTCTAACTGGGCCTTTGCCTCTCTAATTTTTCTCCTACATAATCTAGCAACATCCTTAAACATGTCAGGAGAAACCTTCCCCTCCTTCCAAAGGTGATAGACCCTCTTTTTTTCCCCTAATTCCTTCAGGAGCTGCTTGCTCATCCAGGCCGGTCGCCTTCCCCGCCGGCTCCCCTTTTGGCACATGGGAACTGCCAGTTCCTGTGCCTTCAAGAGCTCCTGTTTAAAGTTTTCCTCACCTTTGGGGAGTGATTTATTGCCACTCTTGGGCCAGCTGTCTGTCACATTGCAGTATGAGACTTTAGGCTGTGCTGACTCCATCTACTTGCTTGCAGTTTGGGAGTAGCAGATCTCTGAATTCCTCTCGCATGACCTCTACCAGCCTATAGTAGGGGCAGGGGAATTTTCAGCCTCGTTTTTTCACATGTAGATGCATAGGACAGGTGCATTAGACCTCCCTTTGACAGTTTGAAATGTGTATTTCTGTATAACCTTCTGGATCAACCTGGTGCCAAGTTGGCTGCATGGTACTTTTAATGCAGCTGTCCAAGAGTGAACTTCAGATTCAGTGCAAACATAAACTCATAAAGATTTTTAGCCTTAAATGAAGCAACCCCAAATTTCAAGAACAAATTTGTATAAAATATCACATGAAAGTATGTAATTGTTTTTTTCCCCCCCAGAAACTACTGTTTCTGAAGTAGTGCTTTCATGCTTTCCAAACTGGAAGGAATATCTCTCAAGGAGAAACACCAATTAATATTTTTAATATTTGAGGGTTTTAATTAATGTACTTCTTGGAAAATGAGCTAGAACATAGCTAAAAACAAATACTGTCCAGAGGATGCCCTTCTCCCACAGCAGTCACACACTTGTCTACTTTTACTACATCAGACAGGTGTAGAAAGACACATGGATGAACATACTATATATTTTGAACATCTTTTTCTCTTGAAAGAAATTAAATGAGTGCTTACCCATTTGGCTCAGCACGTTTGTTTCTTCAGAGGCTCTTGGCGTTTTCACAGTATTTCCCATTGTGCTCTCTAATTCTGTCAAAGTTCTTCAGAACTAAATCAGAGGAGACATTGAAATGAAACATCAGAATAACACCTGCTGTGCCAACAGATGAGAAATGACCTAGTTTGAGTGTCTCCAATTTTATGCAGTTTTGCTTTTGAGAACTCTTGTGTCAAATACATGTGAGAGTTTTACATACTTGCTAAACTCTTACCACTTTGGTGCTTTTATCAGGGGAATAGCAGAAAACCACAGCTAGGGAAGTTGCTCAGAAGAACGCAATGTAGTAAAAGTTTCCATTACCAGTACCTCAGCACAATAGGAAGTCACAGCAAAGCCATGCCCATACAGTCATTTTGTATACACGATGTTCTTTACAGCATCTGGAGTTCAGAAGCTACAAAGAAATGACTTAGATTGACCTATCTGGTTTTCAGTGCTCTGTGTCTGTTATGTCACTTTATTGCTCAATGCTAAGAACATTTTTGGTGGATTTTTTCCTGATGCAATTGCTTTCTCAGCAAGTATGGGTAATGCTGGTTTTCCTCTTTTTGTTTTTTGGGTTTTTTTGTTTGGTTTTTTTTTGTTTTGTTTTTGTTTGGTTTTAGTTTTATTTTAAATTAATACTTTGCCTCAAAATATTTGGTCTCAAAGCACTCATCCTGCATAAAGCTGGTGGTGCAAATTCAAGTTCTGTGTGATATTGTTTATCATATATCCAATAATTGCAGAACTAATATTGTGAGAAAAAACAGTTCTTTTTCTTGCCTTTGCTGCGCTCATCCTCATTCTCC
This sequence comes from Ramphastos sulfuratus, assembly GCA_013399055.1. Classification (NCBI taxonomy): domain Eukaryota; kingdom Metazoa; phylum Chordata; class Aves; order Piciformes; family Ramphastidae; genus Ramphastos; species Ramphastos sulfuratus. Next base: position 592,234 of record WBNM01013525.1, read on the forward strand.
CTCACAGGGGAAAGACAGAAAAGCCTTTTGGATGTGGAAAGCACCTCATGCTATAGCATATTTTCAGAGACAGAGGAGAATAAACCATGTCTGTTTGCTATTGCACATTTAAGCAGAATAACTAAACATCACTAGTTAAGAGATTATTTTCTATCAGTTTCTTTGTGAAAATAGTAACATAAACTCTAGCAGCATCATGCAGATATTCTGCGTCTTTCAAGCTTTTCTAGCTGAAGTATTAAAAAAATTGTTACTGCCTTTACTCACAACAGGTTAGAGCCTGACATTAGCTGGAGAGGTATGCAACTTGAGAAGCTGTACTGCTAAAATCAGTGAGATTTTAGTACTAAGTGTCTTTTGGAGTAAGATTATCAGAATTGAGTATATTGCTTAAACCACAGAATTTTTATGTCGAGTTTAGGAAGTGAGTTTAGGAAGAGACACTACAGAATAAAATGACATTAAAAAATGCAAAAGGATCAGTGCTGAAACAGATGGTAATGCACAGTTTGACTCCACCTCATCTGATTTTCAAGCTTCTTAGTGCTCATTCCCAAAGGCTCTTTGCTAGAAGTCTCTATTTCACCAGCCAAATGGCTCATTACCCTTTCACTGTCTTCACTCAGGAACTAGCTTGTGACACATCTGTAGGATGCAGCTGTGCCAGTGTCTTTCTGACAAGTGTCTGAAATCTACTTTCACAAGAACAAAAAACTATTTCATTGCCTGATGTAACAACTCTGGAAGCTAAATACAGAAGTAGCCTTCAATTTAAAATATTTGGGTATTCAAGTTTGAATAAAGGGGTCACTAGATAGAAAACACAAAATCTTTCTCCATTTAAATGTACCTAAGTTTCTAAAACTGAAATAAGAATTTATTTTGGCAGGTACTGTCTACTTAAAAGATTATAATTTCTTGAACTAACTATGAATATTTTTTTTGCAAAACTCAATTGCATTTTCTTCAACATTTTCTGCAGTTGCTTCCCATCAAGAATAAGAGATATAGTTATAGAAATAGTACAGCCTGTACTTTGGCTACAGATATTATATCTGTTCTTATCTCATCTTCAGATTACCCAGCAAAGTTTCCTGGTCATGACAACACAGAGCTCAAGAGGGCTAGAAAAGTCAGTCAGCCAGAGAAGTGGAATGAATACCTGGACAGATAACCTCTGCTGAGCACTGTGCTGTGCTAGCTGCATTTTTGCAGCATTCAAAAAGGGCAATTTGAATCTGACTAAGTGTATAGCAAGTAAGCTGCAGTTACCAAAAAAATTGTGCCATTCCAGATAGGTGATGGCATGGCAGCTTAAAATTCTTGTGCCCATCTGTAGTATTAACATATGAAATTGTTATTCAGGTGAAGATAGTATTTGAATCTTGTGTTGCAAAAGGGTAGGAGGAAAAAAAAGAAAAAAAAAAAGAAAAAGAAAAAGGCCTACCTCTATGTATCCCTTTATTCTGAGCCCTAATATTTGAGGGCCAGGAGACCAAGTCATGCTACTAGCGATCAGAATTCTGACAGAGTGCTTTCAAGGGCATTTTTCCCTACTGTTAGGGTAGAGTGAATACAGTTTTTAGGTGTTCCTGAGTCACTTTGGAAAGTGATACATAGCATTTGTACATCACGGAAAGACTTCTGAAAATGTTAGCTCTCACGAATGGCATATTTTAAGCAAGGCACCTTCATTCTCCTAGAAGGTATTTAGGAGTCTAAATTCTAAACATTGTTATTTTTTAAGGTTTGCTTATATATAGTTTGTAATGAAACCACTTGCTGTCTAATCCAGATGGCTTAGGTACAAGAAAGCAGCCATGAGCCTGCTTCGTGTTTTTGCAGAGCACATCCAAAACTGGCCTGGCTCACTTCTGCTATACAAATCTTTGCTCTTTTCTAAGGACCTTTTTTTTCCTAAGGACCTTGGAGATTTTCAAAACCAGCCTGGATGCATTCCCTAGGTGCTACCCTAGGTAATCCTGCTTTGGCAGGAGATTGGACTCTGGATCTCTGGAGATCACTTCCAACCTCTAATATTCTGTGATTCTGATTCTGTGACCCATGACATAAACAAGACAGAGTGTGCAGAGTGCTGCTACTTTAGATGTGAAAGGATTTGGTTTTTGGAAATTACAAATGTTATAAAGTAACAGTGAACAGCGATGATGGTTTTGAACTTTGACGTCACTAGTGCTACAGCTTGCTGTGTCTCATTACATTTTCCATGGTATTTTGCTGTCTCTGATTACCGCTGGTGGCAGCATAATGTCTTGAAAGTGACAGAGTTCAAGGCATTCTCTTGACTCATGGTACAAGTGTTCAATACAAATAAACAAATGGAAAGCTGTGAGTACTACTGTTGATTCACTTATCCAAAGTGATTTAAAGGAAAATGACAGTTATCAGACTAGATTTATCACTAAGGCCACTTGTCATTGCGCATTTGGGTAAAGATGCCTATAGTCCAAGCAAAGACAGTGGAGCCCTGAGCTATGGCTCAACTCTTAGACATTTGAAAATGGGATGGAAATGGAAGAAATTGGAAGTTTTGTTAGAAGTGAGGACAGGGCAGGTGGAGAAATTGTAACAAAATATCGCTTCTGCTTGCTCACTGACTATGGCTTATCAGTGTTTTCAGAGTAAGAGTGAATTAATTATTATCCTAAGTATTTCTGAAACATCAGTGCACCAGAGCCTTGGGGACAGAATAGAACTTAATGGTTCAAGGAGCCAGAGATTCTGTTGCGTCTTGGCAGTGCAACATAACTCCATCATATCATGATATAATAAACTATATGGTGGTTTTATGAAATTCTGAGTTACTCTGCAGAAATCCACTCACAGGAAAGTGTAAAGCACCTTGTGGCTGAACCAGTTTTTATAATTTAACTCAGTAGTGAAACACTAACAGCTCTATAGATGATATGCTTCTGAAATGTCACATCTACTCCAGGTACTGCATCTGACTTAAAACTCGGTGACAGAGTTTGGAATACAAATAGAGGTGACATCCCTCTATCACAGAACCAGATAATTATGCCAAATCCAAAGAAAATATTTCACTGAGGGTGATTTGGGAAGAATTAAGGAAAGGTGTTGGGCTGACATCTCCGTGTTTTGTCCACCCAAAGCCCTGCATGGAAGAGTGCAGCTTCTGTTCAGCTCACAGTAACCACTGTGCTGCTGTTCTCCAAACTAAATTCTACGTCCAGCCTTCCCTGGTCACAGGCCACCTCCTGAAGCTTGTGTGGGAATTTGATTTTAACCATTAAGATCACGTTTGCAGTATTCCAAACTTTGGTCCTTTCTCTCCTCCTCTTTCCACTTCTGCATGTGCTATTTAAGGAAAGCCACTTGCTGCAGCCATAGATGTTTGCAAACACATTAACTAGTAGAGGTTAGTGATCTTTACTGCTCTATTTTTACTGTCAAAAGGAAGCTGAGGAACAATCTATGGCCCTAGCCCTGCTATCTGTCCCATTTTATCAGTGAAGAACTCTCAGCAGATACAAAATTTTCACTTGTCAAGGCTGGAATTTGACTGACCTACATTGCAGGTCCCAAAAACCTGTGGTACAATTTACACCTTCTGTTTCTACTTATAGCAATAATTTCCATTATGCAGAATCCGATTTCTGAGAAAACACACTTCTGGAGCAGTTAGATAGCATGTGCATAGGAAAGTCTGTCACTTTGTAAGAACACTTCCAAAGTTATATTCAAACTAGTAAATATAAAGAAATGAAAATAGTAAGAGAAATAAAAAGGCAATATAAGCACCTGAGTAAAGTCTCTCTGAAAGAATAATGCAGACTAGCAAAATTAAGACATTCACTATTCCTGCCATACTGTATGCTATTTTATTTTGTTGCCTGATACTCACATCTATACCAGGCCTTATAATTTAATTCTCAGTAAGATTCACAGGTACTGTTTGAATCCCATTTAGCTCGAAAATGAAAACATCAGCACCCTGTTAGTTTTCATGTAGGGAAAAAAAAAAAAAAGGCAGCTTAGATTTCAGAAGCTATATACCTTTTTGGCAAGTTTCCCCTAATTAATGTCATTAATCAAAATGAGCATCCTTTCAGTTTTGAGGCACTTGTCGCTTTGTGCTTGGAAATAACAACATAATGCTGTAACCAAGGTAATTCATGAAACACACGGCTATGAAGCAGCACAGAAACATCACATTATGCAAACTTCTTACATTTTGAATAAAAAGCCCACTAATCTGTGAACTCGTATTTTGGGTTAAAATGAAATGCACAAGGTCCTACGCATCTATCTGACCATGAGCTTTCAGCAGAAATGCTCCTTGTCCCTTTCATCTGTAGTACCACTCCTTATGAAAAGGATCAAGGCAGGCTTTTCTATTTCTATCTTTGGTGGCACTTGAAATCCATGGTCTGAATACTGTCACTGTTAATGAAATAGAGCTCCCTTTTACACAGATAAAATTGAAACATTTGGTCCCATGTGCAGATAATCTAAAATGTATCAAAGCAATGATTACCTTTAAATGCTGGGCACGATATTCCAGGTTGCAGTATTTCTCAAAAAAGCCGTAGTCATAATACTGCTCTCATGCTGCCAGCAAGGTTTAGCTGATCAAGTCGAGGAGCAGCCAGTCGAATGAGTGTGTTGTGAAGTTCACATTGTCATGTAGAGCAGCATTTGCCAAACAGGCCACATACTTCCTCTTTGAGAAATCAGGAAGGCTCAAAGTGTTAGCAACAGATGAGGTTCCTGTTGCAAGTCACTACTCAAGACAATTTTTATCTATGGGTTGAGAAAAACAGGGAGGTTTCAAACATATTGCATATGGTTTTAGCAGACATAAAAAATGAGCAAAATTACCTGATTTACATTACTGATGCAAAAAGGGTTTCTCTTTAACTCCTTTTTTTCTTTTTTTTTTTCCCTTCTAGATACACTTATTCAGTAATGTTCAGTCCCCAACTGTTTTGTTTTACGTAGTTTTGCTGCATTTGTGTTTGTTTGTTTTCCAGGCAGACAGGAAGAGATACAAAACTTTGCTTCCCACTCCTGTTGAGCCTGAATGCAAAGTTTGCTTTATTCTTTGCTCGGTACCCCCAAATACCTTTGCCTGCAAATGGTTGAAGCTCAATATTAGCAATGAAAAAGTGTGGAGTGAAAGCCTGTCTATGGAGCACATTTTCACATAAGTTGTACAAAAAGCAGAAGCAGGACCCTCAGGATCTCGCTCATCTCAGTGTCTGAGGTGGGGAAACCAAGATACTAGTCTGCTAAATAACCTAACTGAGGTCACACAGGAATGTAGTGCTGCAGATAAAAATATAGAAGTCAAATAAATTTATTAAGGTTCACACTTTGCTTCTATAATCAAGTTGTGATCTGAAAAGCTCACACACATTGTTTTATATAGTAAAATAAAAATCAAAACAAACCAGAATAATAATAATTAAAAACCTCAACAAACGAAATAAAAAAACAAATACAAAACCAGTCAGAAAGGGCAACAAACCTGAGTTCCTATTTCACATCAGTAGCTCTGAGTAGCTGCTCATTGTAATGCCAGTCTGTTTGATAATGAAAACTAAAAGTTGACAATTGTAGCTGTTCTGTAATCATTATTGAAACTAGGAGATACTCATCAAATTCCCAAAGCAGTGCTGAAATTTGGAGCTATGCTAGTTTCAGGAGAATATCTTTTCTCTTTGGTGAGCTCTGCTAGCAGTCCTTACTTTGAAGGGACAGGAAAGCAGTAGGGAGCTTGATAAGCAAACCAATCTAAACACAGAGCCATGACAGTGTTATACCCAGTGCTCTGGTGGCCTGGTTTTATCACAATGCCCCAGAATTATCCCCATCAGTTATATTTTGATTGTTTAAGATCTTATTGCTTTCTTCCAATCACAGGGATGTGGCATGCATGTTCCTTAATGGTATCCACTGAAGGGATGGACGATATCTCTGAAATTACTGAAAAAATGTGAACTGGGAGATGTGCATTTGCAAGAAATGAGGTTATATCCAAAGATGAATTCACACATGGGGCAGGTCTCAGACTGAGCAGGGAAGATTGGTCACACTAAGGAAGAGGTTGGACTTGCTTGATAGAACATGCTGCCCTGTAAGCACAATAAATCTCAGCCATGGTTTGTACCATGCTTGTATGGGAATAGATGTGTTTGCAGTGGAGGGAGGCAAAATTTGTTCTCCAGTTCCATAAAATTTTGCCCCATTTCTGGTAACTATTTACTCTTGCAAGAGGCAGTTTGTCTTCTCAGTGAATTCAGCTAATAACTTGTTTTAAATGATAACTGATAAGGTAATGCTTACATCTAATTGGAAAAATGTTTTGACATGAACTAAGAGAGCCTTTATATGTATTTGTGGATATTCTTTGCCTGGACTTTAATAAAGCATTTGATATTGTCTCCTGCAGCATCCTCACGTAGAAACTGGGTGCTCATGGCTTAGATGAGTGGATGCTTTGCTGAGTAAAAAATGGCTGAATGGCCAGGGCCAAAGAATGGTGGTGAATGGGTTTAAATTCATTTGGTGGCCAGCCACTAGTGGTGTTCCCCAGGGCTTGATTTTGGGTTCAGTCTTGTATAATACTTTTATCAATTATCTGGATGAGGGGACTGGCTGCTCTTTCAGTAAGTTTGCAGATGAGATTAAATTGGGCAGGATCTACTTAGAGGTAGGAAGGGACCAGGAAAGATTGAATCAATGAGCCGAGGATGTTTTATAGAATCACAAACATAGAATGGCTTTAAGTTGTGAGGGACCTCATAGATCACCAAGTTCTAACCTCCCTTTCCATGAGCAGGTACACCTCCAGCTGGACCAGGTTGCTCAAAAGTGTCACTCGATTGTATAAGCTTTAACAATGCCAAGAATTGTGTCCTGCTCTCGAATCATAACAACCCCATGCAATCCCACAGACTTGGGACAGAATGGCTGGAAAGTAGCCTGGCAGAAAGGGGCCTGGGGGTGTTTGACAACTGGCTGAACATAAGCCAACTCATGCATCCTGGCCTGTATCAGGAATAGTGTGGCCAGCAGGAGCAGAGAAGTGATTGTGTCTCTATACTTGGCACTGGTGAAACCACATCTCGAGTACTGTGTTCAGTTTTGGGCCCTTCACCACAAGAAAGACATTTAGTTGCTGGGACATGTCCAGAGAAGGGCAGCAAAGTTGGTAAAGAGACTTGTAGAGAACAAGTCTTATGAGGACTAGCTGAGGGAACTGGGACTGTTTAGTATGTTGAAGAGGAGGCTGAAAGGAGACCTCATTGTTCTCTACAACTACCTGAAAGCATATTGCAATGAGGTGAGCTTAGCCTTCTCTCAAGTAGCTAGCTATAGGATGAGAGGAAATGGCCAAGGGAGGTTTGGTTTGGGTATTAGGAAAAATTTTGTTACTGAAAGATTGGTCAGGCATTGGAAGAGGCTCCCCAAGTTGGTGGTGGAATCCCTGTCCCTGAAGGCATTGAAGAAAGGTGTTAACCTGGCACTCTGGGACATGGTTCAGTGAGCATGGCAGTGTTGAGTTCACAGTTGGACTCAGTGATCTTAAAGATATTTTTCAACAACAACAAAAAAAACCTAGTTAATGATCATCTTTAAAGTATTCATATCCTGTTCTCCAGGTTGCTAATCTGACACAGGCACTCAGTGAGTCACTTGAGAGAGAAACTTTGTACTTGCAGGACTGCCTCTGATTAGAATAATTTATTTTTAAAAAAAAATCTTTCTTCATCAAAATACAATTTTTGATAGGAGAGAGAGGACCTTCCCTTTCTTCCCTTTTCGTCTGGGAGTTCTAGTAGATGTTTATGGAGGGGAAAATATTTCTATTTCACCCCCCTTTCCATCGCTGGACTGACCTGACAATTCTGTTACACTTTGTGTGCTGGTGTTTGCCACATAGCTTCTCAGCTGAGACAAAGACTCCTTATGTTGGTCCCAAAGATTTCTACTCCTCCAGGTTCTTGAAGATGAATTTTGTCTGAAAGACTGTGAAAAGTGACATGGACATCTCCACATAGAGCACTCAAATAATACTGTGCTGTAAGTACTTGTTGCAATGCAGAATTACATATCTAAGGAAGAGCAATGCAGGATCATAGAATCATAGAATGGTAAGGTTGGAAGGGACCTCAAAGACCTTCTAGTTCCAACCCCCTGCCACAGGCAGGGACACCTCCCACTAGTACAGGTCACTCAAGGCCTCATCCAACCTGGCCTTCAACACCTCCAGGGAGGGAGCAGCCACAACCTCCCTGGGCAACCTGTGCCAGTGCCTCACCACCNAGTGCGTGTCCAGGTCCCTCTGGGTGGCATCCCTGCCCTCTAGCAAGTCGACTGTGCCACACAGCTTGGTGTCATCTGCAAACTTGCTGAGGGTGCACTGATTCCTCTGTCCATGTCACTGACAAAGATGTTAAACAGCACTGGTCTCAGCGCTGACCCCTGAGGGATATTGAAAACCAACTCTGCAAGGGAAAACAAAACAAGAAGCAAGGCTCCAAACTGAAAAAAAAAAAAAAAAAAAAAAAAAAGCAAACTACCAAACCAAATCCAAAACCCTCTTCTGAAAATACTTTAAATCCGGTCTGTTAGAGACTAACCTGTTAGTCTAACTGGAAAGAAGAGGTAGGGATCAGTTAGCGGTAAATCTCTTGTTTTTTACAGGAAGAAAAATCATAATATAACCAATCTCTTTAATCTGACACTAATTGAAACTGTAGACATCCTCAAACAGGAATAAGATTCAGTTTTCTGTCAGTGGAGTGATCATCTTCAGGCACTAACTGCAAAGGAGAAGACTGTGGTATCCGTTTCCTAGTGTCTGTGAGCCCAGCTTAAATGCTTCATGCAAGATGAGGTTTTAGTCACACGTAAGCCATGTTTCAAGTGACAGGAAGCATTTCAGCTCAGCAGTAAGAAAATGTAAGACTCCTGGCTATCCCAGAGGTCAAACCAGATGGTGTTACAGATGCTTCTGGCTGGGAGCTGAGTACATCTGAGTCTGGAGAATGTCTCTCTTTAACAACAACAACAAAATATTACTGTACAGCTGACTCTTTTGGGAAAGTAGAATTATCAGAATATTTCATTGGTTTGACTCTTTTCATCTCATATTTTTCTATCTCAGCTTTCGGGCGATGTGGCTGTTACTGCTGCTTGTGTTGTCCATAGCATGTTTCTGGGCAGACAGAAAACTTTTTTTGAAAGGAATGTGCACCCTTGAAACCATCACACAAACTACCTTAATTTGAAGGGAGCGCATGTGTCAAACAGACAAACATGACTCAAGCAGGGTTTTCAGTTTCAAATCAGGTTGGAAAAACAAGAGGTCATGATGTGAGGAGTGGAAGAATTTGGGTTTACAGAGTGTGTGATAAAAATCAGTTGCAGTGAGGTTTCTAATCATTAGATCTCTTGTGAATCTGTTTTGAAAAAACTTTGCAGAAGTGAGTTTTCAGAGTAAATGAGGAATTAAAAGACATTCAGCACTGCAGCTTATATGGCAATTGTCTTTTCCAGATATGTTGGGAGACAGAAATACAGTTTACAGTAATTGTCCTGTAGTAGGTTGACCTTGGCCACATGTCAGATGCCCACCAAAGCAACTCTATCGCTTTAACTGAAGAGGGGAGGGAAAATAAAATGAAAGACTCATGGTTCAAGATAAGGACAGGGAGACATTACTCACCAAATACTGACATGGCGAAACCAGAAAATTAGTTTACTTTATTACCAATCAAATCAGTGTAGGATAATGAGAAATAAAACCTAAATTTGAAGCAATTTCCTTCCACTCCTGCTTTCTTTCTGGGCTCAACTTTACTCCCAAATCCTCTGTTTCCTTCCCCTAAGTGGTACAGGTGTGTGAAAAATGGGCGTTGTGCTCAATTTATCACACATTCTTTCTTACACTTCTTCTTCTGCAGGGGAAGACTCCTCACATTCTTTCTCTGCTCCAGCATGAGATTCCTCCAGTGGGAGCCAGTCCTCCATTAACTTCTTCCATATGAGTCTTTCCCAGGGGGTGCTTTTCTTGACAAACTGCTCCAGAGTGGGTCCCTTCTAGCAGCTTCTCCCAGGTGGCACCCCTGTTCCCCTCTGCTACCAAACCCTTGTCACTATACAAGTCCGTAAATTCCCTTTTTTGTGATCTCATCAGGACAACAGCAAGGCTTCATGGAGTGAGAATTGGGATGGACAGGATAGCACTAGTGCAGGTGTGTGAGAAACAGTGTCCTAAGAGTGAAGTTTGAAGAGGTACAAACTTCAGCTCAGACAATCACAGTCTGACACCAAAGCAAAAAATTCATCTTTGCATAATACCAGTTTGCATTCATTGACTTCTCACCATTGTGAGCTGCAACGTTTCCTGGTATCTGAATTTCTACTGCCTAGCTTAACCTCTGATTTTGAAAAAAGAAAGAAAGGCTTACACAGCTGTTGGTCCCTGAACTGGATAGCATTGAAGGTTTTGCTTTCCGTTCCCTGTGCCATCACTTGTTACAGTAGTTAGTGTTGCCAAACATCATATTGTTCCCACTATTCCTATGAATTCAGGACAGTGTAATAGTGCTCTTCTGGGTTGTGCAACATAGCTGCAATCACTTCTCAGTAGCTCATACTAAATGTTTTCATTTGAGTCGTTGTTAAAAATATCCTTGGAACTTCCTCTGATGACAGCAGGTCAGTCTGTAAGGACAGCTGAAAAAAAGAACTGTGTGTGGCTTCGGTTCCCTGTCAAACCTTTCTATATGATGCTGCAATAGGAAATACCCAGTGATGGCAAGATGGCTAGCATTGACAATTTTATTGTGTATCTCATATTGTATAGAGATATGCTTCCCAAAAAGTACCCTGAGAATTGCCTGAATAGCTCAGCTGTTAGTTTAAAATGTGAAGCTTTTAGCTTTTGTGTTTACAGTTACAGGAGGATTCGTGGAGAATTAAAAACCAGATGACTAGCAAAAAGAACACAGTGTTTGTTATTTTGGAGCTGATCTCATGATTTTTGGTTTCCCGGTTCATGATTTGATCACATTGATGGTAACATGGGTGTCATGTAATGGAAATGAACAATCCCTCAACTATTTCTGCTTCTGTCTAAATAGTCCCATTTTTTAAAACATACAACTCTTTCATTACTGGTAGCTGGGACTAAAAAATAAATTATAGTTTTATAGGGAAAGAGGGAAATGCTGATCATAGTTATGTTATCCTCTGTGTCCTGAGCCTGCCTCTACTGTGGCTACAGCATTTAGGGAAGATTTCCTTCTAATGTGAAAACTACAGACTCAAAAAGGAAGAAATGTAATTCTGGGCAGCCTCCATCTCCTGCTTTCCTATTTGCTCCTGAGTGTTTTTGGTGAGGATGAGATTTGCTCAATGATTCTGAATTGTGATGTGAATTTGAAAAACAGAGAACTGGTGCAGGTTTGCTTGTCTAACTTCTGTGGTGAGAAGAGCCTTGTTTCCAGAGCCTAGAATATAGTTTAGATGGACAAGAGTGTATTGCTTCCAAATACTGCTTGAATGATGTCCCCAGTTCCTCTATCACCCACTTCCGGTCCCAGTAAAAATTAAACATGAGTAACAGTTGTGAATACCACATCTCTCTCAAACCCCAAACTCAAGACATGCTTCCTGACTGTGGATATTATCAGAAAAGGCAAACTGAGGAAGTGGCCACAACCGTGGAAAACAGAAGGGGAAAAGGAACAGAGTAAAGAAGAGAACATAAACCTGTTCTAACCAATCAAGCAAAGAAGAGAAAATATCCACAGCTAGAGTAAGGCTCAAAACAAGAACTGTCCTCACCTCTCAAATATGTTCACAGTGGTTTTGGATTTTTGTTTCCTACTGGTCAAAGCTTGGACCATATCTATGCTAGCCCATATATCTCTATTGCTGTGACATGAAGGTTTGCAGAGAGACCTTGTGGGACACTCCTATCCAGAACATCTTACAATAATTTTTTGACTTAGTGCATGATTCAAGGGCAGACTTCCAGTATCTAGAGATCTAAGACACAGGGGAATTTTGCACAGCTTTTAAAATCCCAGGGAGGAGACGTGTTCAAAATCAAGCATACACTAGGATGTTTAGCTTGGTCCCAGTGATCTTTTGGATTCTACATGTCATCTGATCTCAGTACCTTATCAAGCCTAGTTTTTAATAAGGCAGCTTCAGAATTTACACAGAAACTGCCATTTTCAAAATCTGTGAAACTTTCAGAATTTGGGAAACAGAAGCCTTTTTTTGTTTTGTTTTAAATGTCTGCTTTTTAGAGGTACTGGATACATGATAAAACGTGCTGAGCATGTGCAGATGTGATGTTGAGGAATGTGTTTGCCAGATAATGTACAATCCTAGATCAAGTTTCTCTACTATGCCAAGAAGGCACATAATTCCTTTCTCCCAATGAAAAACATGGAAGCTACTCTTTTGAGGGAAGTAGCAAGTCATGTTATTGATCTTCTAGTCTCTCTCATTCTAGTTCTGGTGAATGTGCTCTTCTGAAGGCCAGTCCAAGGAAGCAATGTTCTCATTCTGCATCCTGGGGAGACACTCCCACGCTGAGATACTCTCATCAAGGATATTTTTTTTCTCTCTCATGACCAACTGAGTCAGTGCACCTAGTCAGCATCTGGCAAATAACATGCTCTGCAATCACAAAACAGGCCACCACAAATCCCTCATGAGGAGGGGATTGCTCACTCGAATTCTCATTTAAATTGAGGGCAGACATGAGGAATAAGACTAAGTGGTGTTTATTTTTACTTTCATTCTTCTGCCTTCTTAAAACCAGAAATAGCTCTTTTAGTGCCCTGGGACTGACAATAATCACCCTTTCCTTTGCTTATTTGTAGCCACCTGCATCTTGGTTATTAAGCTAATAACAATGCACTTCCCAGCTCTCTTAAAAAGGAAGGGAAAACTTTCAGGAAGCAGTATCACTGGAAATTCTACATACAGTGAACTAAAAGACTATCTCTACATCCAAACAATAGTCTCTTTCTAATTATTTTTGAAAACTAATTTATTTGGTTGCATGCTAGAGTATCCTATTAGGATCAATCTGCTTCTTTGAAATAATTTTTTTTAAAGTGTCCTGAGTGCTGGCCAGTGCTGCACAGAATACTTCAGGGTCAGAGATTTGACATAATTTCAAATCAAGGATTTTCTGTTTGTTTTCTGTGTCTTTTAAACTTGTTCCTGGTTTTATGCTTTTTTTTCAGAGTTGCAGTTGTGCTTTGAGCAAATTCTGTAATAAGTTAATTAATGGAGTAGATCAAGATCTTTCGCATCACATATCTGGAGTTTGGCTAATGTTTGTTTAGAAGACAGAAGCTAATCTTAGTAGTTATTGTAGTAAATTAGTGCAAATGTTTGGAAATGAATCACTTGAACCGTGTCAGAACTGTTCCAACCTTTCTGTTCTAGGTCAGATCTTTTCCGATTTATACTAATTTATCTGCATTTTCAATAAGTAGTTTTGGTAGTGACTCAGCAAAAAAGACCTTTTCTTGATGAGGACCTTTTCCATGGTGGCACAGCTGTAGGAAAGAAAAGAGTCTGGGACAGAGCTTAGACTGTAGCCTGTGCTTTGAGTTTGATGTGCTCTGGCTCTGTTGATCCGTTGCAGCTTGGTTTAACCTTTTGTTCTTACTACCTCTTCAAAACCCTTCTAAACCCTCATTGCTCCTTAGGGGTTAGCCATCTTAATCTTTCTAGCCTAAGTTTATTTGCACTCAATTTGAATAGTTAATGCCTTTTTGGTCCTATGCCAACATTGTCCTAAGGTATAAATGGCTTATGAATTAATTTATGAAGTTCATGCCTGCTTTCCATTCTTGTTTATTACCATTAAGGAAGTAAAACTCTGTTTAGTCTCCCTTTGCAGCATGGGCTCACCGTTCCCTGATGTGCCTCATGGCACTTTATTTGTATCCCCTCCTCTCTGAGTGTTTCTCCTTCCAGTAAAGTTTTCAGAAAGATTTGTGACTTGGTTATACACATAAGAGGGACACTTTTCAGAGGTCTTCCAAAGCAATCACGGCAGAGCTGGAACTGGTGAAGCCTATCCTTCTCCACTGCTTTGATCATTTGGACTTGCTTCTTATGATTTATGTACCACTGTTTTGCATTCTGAAACAGGGCAGATTTTGCGTTTCATTTTTTTCACATGTTCCAGAAGACTAGGTGTTTTCATAACATGTGTTGACTGATATTGTCTTTCTTTTCAAGGGAGGCTCAGCATTTTCCCCATCATCTGTTATCACAAGGAGGAGAGCACAGACCCAAGCAGCAGTCCTGGCTGAAGATGTGGGTTGCTCTTCGTCCACCAGTGAGGAAACAGTAGCTTGCCTCCGCCAGTTGCCTGCTCAAGTCCTAAATGATGCACAGACTAAGGTAAATCATAGCAGAATACATGCCACTGGCAAGGAATCGGAAAGTTTGCTTTGACACAAAGCTATGAATAAGCTTAAAAATTAAATTGGGCTGAATCCTTGTGAAAGAGGAACTGGACTATTTTTGGTGGAGTTATGCTGATGTCTATGACATCCACCTCTGACTTACAAGTATTAATAGCTTGATTCTCCTTCAGACTGAATTTTTTTTGCTTTTACCACATCTTCCAAAACTGATTTAAATATAGTTTTTGCCTTCCTTTCCCCTCTCATGGGCACCTAAGTGTTACAGTAGAGGAGAATTTTCTGTAACTTCAGTAAGTGCATTTTCTTTTCAGGAAGGAAACACGGAGGTATGTCAGCATTCTATCTTTTAGATGGAAGGTTTATCAAAACTGCACTATGAACAGTTTTAGAGACAGAATCTTTACTCACAGATTAAAAAACCCATTGGCAATACATTTCTTTGGTCAGGACCACCACAGAGCCAACTTCTAATTAAAAATAATATTTTTATAAGACACTCAATTCTCTTGGCCTGAGAGACCATCAGCAAAACATTGTTTCCTGCCAGTAGTGAGTTTGCACTTATGTTGACCGATTGCTTGTTTGCTTGAAGGCTATTAACTTCGTTGCCTGAAGCATAAATACATTTGCAATGAGTAGGCTAAGCTAATTTAACTGCACTGTCATTGCATTTTTTTCTAACCTAGCTCCTAGCTATCAGTGGCCCATTCCAGTACTGGGGTCCAGTGATGGATGGAATTTATCTTCGGGAACCTTTAGCTAAAGCCCTGCAGCGTCCTCAGCTTCGGAAAGTAGATCTGCTCATTGGAAGTGCTCAGCAAGATGGGTTGATTAGCAGAGCTAAGGCAATTAAGGTAGGAAGAGACTCACTGTTAATGAACCGATGGTATAACTATTAATATAGTGATGACAGTAATCACATGCAGCTGAGACAGAGGCTTTGTCATTTCCACAGTTAGCGAATCATGCTCCATGCAAATATGCAAAGGCATGGTCCATCTCCAGCCAGTCCTATTTAGGCTGATTAATGGCAAGATTCTATTTGTTGATTAACATTACTGGGGAACAAATGAAAAGGTAAGAGAACAGCACTGTTTTAATATGTATTGATATGAGGCAGTATGTTTTACTGTCTCTAAAATCCTAATTATGTTACAGTCTCAGTTGTATCACACAAAGAAAGCAAACTCATAACTTAGTTATGAGATCCTGCACTGTAAAGCAGGAGTAAGTCACTCTTTTTCCTGCCAATGCCTTTTTTTTTTTTTTTTGTGGTTGGTTGCTTGGGGTGTTTTTGTGGTTACTTTTTTTATCCATTGCTCCTAAGAAGCATGTTTTCTTGTATGGACTAGCTATTACTAGGAATAGCACTGGCCTTACATGTGGGCTAAGATTTTAGGGCATAAAATGGTGAAATGAGAAATTGCTGGGAAATTGTTTTCATGCTGTACTTTCAACAAAGTCTTCCAGAGCACGAAGGCTGGCTCAGAGGGATTTTACATCTTTTTGTAAACCCTCTGGCAGTGTCTGTCCTTGATGCAGGCTATAAACATCTTCTAGTTCATTTGTCCTTTTCTGTGATAGGAATAATAGCACCTTCCTGTTTAACACTAAGAAACTGAATTATATGTTCCAAAGTGCTCTGAGACATGCCAAGAAATCCACAGAAGGTTGTAGTGTAGCAGGGATTATTGAGGGTTATTTAAATTAACTGAAGGTCTATTGCTATCTTTCTCTTACTGCGTGGATAGTTTTAGAAGGGTCAGTTCTAGCTTCTCTTAGCTCATGGTCAATAACACATAGACCAATTTATTTCACAATTAATGACAAAATTACCCCTTTGAAAGAAGACCTTTTGACCCACCTGAATAAAATTCATGTTGCTTGTTTAGTCTCCATCAGAAATTTCCTGCTTTTATTTCATGTATCTTTCTCTTTTGGAATCAATTAAACGTGGAAGTTGGGCATAGGAAATGGACTGTGATACTGAAGGCGTGTAGAAAATGATCCAGAGCCTGTGGGAGAGGAATCAACCTCAATAATCTCACTACAAGTCTTATGATGAAGACTAGGAAACGAAATTCTTTCCTTTACCATTATTTCCACAGATGACAGCTGTCTGCAAAACTGAAATGAAATTCCATGATGCAGTAGAAATTATGCAACAAATCATGGTGTTACTGAAAGCCACAAGTGTCAGCCTGAAACAAAAAAACACTTGTAGCTGAGAGCTCAGACACAAAATGATGTTTTTCCAAAAGAAAAATATGGAATATCTTATTTATTTAAAAGCTTGCATAAAATTATATGGGAAGGGGCCTCAAGAAATTGGTGTAACTCAGCCCCAATAAGTGATAATATCTACCTCAACCTGAGAAATACATTTTTAAATCTCCTGCTATTAGAGATCTTTTGATCTGTTTTGGCAAGGGTTTAGTTGTCATTTCTTGGATAGTTAACTTCTTTGCTACCTATTATAATAGTACCTGCCTTGCTTTGGGTTACTGCTGTAAGTCAGATTCCATCTATATTCCAGAAAATTTATAATGTTCATGGTTGGTGATTATATTTTTTCTCTCTTTCACTTCCTTAAGCTGCTCTCAGTAAGAATTGATGATATTTTATGCACATTTTCCTTTATTTCTATTTTCCTATGGCTTCACATTCTTAGGATTTGAGAAAATATGACTGTTTTGATCAGTCTGCATTTCTGTCTTTGATTTATTTTCTTAAAGACCTGCTGCAAGGTTAAAGCTTCTCAACTTTTTTTACTTTTCCCTCTCACAGTAACTGCATTAGTTGCTGGGAAATTGTAATGCTTCCTCCATCATCGAGCTATTTAAGAACATGCATTTTCCAAGTCCTCAAGAGCATTTATACATCATAGCCATGACCATGCATGGTTGCAGACAATGTCAAATGATAAAGCCCTGAGCAGGCCACAGACATTTTTAGCTCCAGTGACAGAAACTGCTGCATACGGCAGTTGTTACTGAGAAGTCTGTGCCCTGTTTCCGCTGTCAGAATGTCGTAAGAGATCTTTGACCTGTGCTGACTGTCCTCTGCCCACGATTGTCCTAGATGAAGGATTTGAGACAGCACACATTGTATTGCACTCTTCTACTGTATTGATTTTGAGGATTCCCTTCAGGTAGCTCTGGTTTGTGTCTTTCTGGAAAAACTCAGAGCTGGTTTTACTGATGATATAAGGGAGGTGGGACAGCCTAGTCAGTGGATAGAACATTGAACTCAACTTGGGGAAGCAAGGCGTGTTAGATTGCCTCTGACTGCAACCAAGTTATTAAATCTGTTCTACAAGAAGAAGACCAAACCTCCTCAGGGTAAAAATCTATCTGTGGCTGTGGTCCAGCTCTGCAGAGACAAGAATAATGCATGTGTTTGAGTAGATAACTGGCACAGCTAAAAGGTCCTGTTGCATGTATGGAACTGGAAAAGTCCTGCATTTATGTCTCCTTTAGGGTGACTGATTTCAGTGTAACCAAACATAAAATAGTAGGGGATAAAAAAAAATAAACCTCTACTGACATGTTAACACCAGTTCTGGGAGTAACTGTGCTGGCAACTTTCTCTAATCCTGTTCTTACTCTATTAATATCAATACTGTAAATGGTAATGAGACACTTTTAGCCATCTGGATGCAAGCGAGCTTGAGATGTGAGGCAAATCTTATGATCTGAGACTAGAGTTTTATAAACTCAGCAGTTTATTCTGAGTGAGTAAAACCTCTAGACTGCAATCAGACCTGAAGATAGTAAATCCTACTGGTATCATATTGTTCTGGAGAAGCTTACTGGCATTGGGTTGTGTTGGTTGTCTCTCTGTTAGCTCTGCAATACTGTGCTTTTTCCAGTTAATACTTTTACTATTAAAAATTAAATAGAAAGATGAAAGACACCACTTGTGTGCTAGAGAATTATTTCTGTTTGATTTGGTTACAGTTAAAGGCTGGGCTCTCACAGTGACGTTTGTAGTGGACGGTACGCTAAACATTCATGCTCAATGTCTTGCCTGTGGAAATGACCATTTTATGACATTCACTGGAATGCTTATTCATGTGAATTGGGGCAGAATTACCATTTCTGGAGCACTTTGTGCTCATCCTCAGTGCAGCCATCAGACAGTTGAAACTAAGTGAGAAATAATGCAAAGTTTGTTAAGGAAATGGCAAGTGGTACTGTAATATATACTGTGTGGATTATGAATCAGTTAAGACTGAACTGCTTTTCCCATGCAGATGTACAATTCCCATGCTAGATCTTTGGGGATATTAGCTTTGGGCAGTCAGATTTGGGCAGCTAAGCAGAAACCTCTAAAAATGTTGATTTCAATTCCCAGCTGTACAGAATTTTATCCTTGTGCTATATGAGATACTCGGATGGGAAGATGTAATGGTTCCTATCAGCATTAAATATATGCATTCACTCATGCTGTTTGACACTTGTTTGTCTGTCTATAGATATAAGTCAGTAGAGCCCTGTTTGTATCCTTCGTATGTTCTGTAACCACTATGTAATCTCTACATTGCAAAGTTTGTTAGCTGTCTTTTTAGTTGGAAGACTAAGGCTGTACCTTAGTGTAAATCTAGTTGGCTGCAGAACCCGAAGCTGGGACATAAAAGAAGAGATAGACATAAATATAGTATATCTACCTCTTTATGTGACTGGGTCTATGCAAATTAGACCTTCCATCCTGGACTATATTACAGTCAGATTGTTTCTTTATGGATAAAGGTATTCAGCAACATATATCAGATGGCAGATATATGTATAATACTTCTAATGACCAGCATACCAGTGTCCTGATACATGCCATCAGTGAGGACAATGGGCTGATATCAGCTCTTTAGCTCATCTTGCAACTAGCTGGAACCCTTGAAAGACTGCTGAATGACTGGCAGATCTTTCACTGTCTTTTGTGGCAATGTTTATCAAAAGCTATTTAAGATTTAAGATCTGTGCGTACTCTGTTAGTGTTATCACTAGCCCAGTTTGTCAGAAAAGTGCACTTTGCCCCTAAGAAGATGCCACCATTTTGTTTCCCCACTGCTGCTATTTGCTTTTAAATAAATCACTGAATCAGATTAATTCATAAAGTGCAGAAGCTATACTGCAGCAATAAGAACAGTAAGAGTTATTAAACTAATTATTTAGGCAATGTTTATGACAACTTTGCATCACCAGAACAGTACAAAATAGTGCACTTGCAGTCTTTATTTTCTTATTTAGTTTCTAAAAGAAGTTGAAAACCCCACTGTAACTCTGAGGTCAGCTGCTAATAACTCTTCAAAGGCTAGCAGAATGCAAATTATTTTACATAATATGCAGCTGTTTCTATTAATCTGGCAGCAGCTGTTGTATGTAGTGCTATTTGAAAGTTGTTCTTTGGTCATATATATTTTCTAATGGAAAACGTTTTTTGGACGTGGAAAATGAGTGAAATAGAATCAATTTCTAAGTTAAAATGCTTTGTATTTTTTATTTTTGATGGGCTTCATTTTGAACATGTTCCTTTTTGTGCATTCATATTTGTCAGATGATTAAACTGTATTATATTGTAGCCAAGGCAACATTTGAGAAATCATGTTTCAGATGCGCTACTTTAATATTGGTTGGGATGAAAAATCTCAGAAAGACTTATAAATACCAGTTCTATTTCTCATCCATCTCTGCCTGTTGAGTCCTCCTTCATCAGATTCAACACATCTCTGAGACCATACTGTGTAATAATAGAGTGATCACTGAGAAAGGTCACCAGAATTTCTGGGGTGTTTTGAAGAACACAGAAACTAGTGCATCAGTGCAGCAAAAATCTAAGACAAACCACACTGAACCAGCTCAAAGGCCCATTTAGCACAGAATGCTGCTTTCATCAGTGGCTATGAGTGGATGTGTGTAAGAATAGGGTAAGCAAATTTGTTATTTCTGCTAAATGCTCTCCAAACCTCTAGCACTTTGCAGCTCAGAGACTTCCAAGCCTGAATTGATCTTTCCATATTTAAACATATCAACTGATGCTGTTAGCTTTTTAATTAAAGAACTTGCTAATTAAACTTCATCTTTGTTGATTTTAGCATCCACAAAACCATTTGTCAAAGAATTCCTCAACTTAACCATGTACTGTCTCTGTAGCTTTCAACCATAATGTTTATATGATGCTTGGTAGTGGATGACTTTAGGACTAGTTCCTAAAGTACTTTCTGTCTTTTTAATTCTCTCTAAATATCCATGATATATGTAGAATAAGGTAACAAGTGCCTTAAAAAGACCTCAACAAACAAAACTATTGCGTGGAGGTTCCTTTATGCAGGAACAGAACAGCTTGGGCTCTGCATTGACATGCATAACTGCCAGCCAAACCCACCGGACCCAGCAACCAAATGAGAGATTCCTAATCAGACAGCAGCAATGCTTCTGCTGGTTGGTAGTGTCCTGAACTGATGTGAGCCGAAGCTGATGGAAAGATTGCTTTTGAATTCAATGAACTTGCAGTCAGATCTTCAGGTGATAATTTATATTTCTTGCAGAATAATATACATTTAAACTAAATGATTTTGCAGGCAAGTGTGCTATGCAGTTTCATATGTGGCATTTGTGCTCATGGAGTGATGTGCCACGTGTGAGCTGCACATCTTTATCAAAGTACAGCTGTATTACTAAAACCGGTACCTCGGGACATTTTTTGCATTGCATGGACCAAAATCTAGCTAAAGAAGATTTTATTACAACTAGAAGAAAAATTGCCAAGATAGTTTTGGATCTTGGGATGTTCGCTAGTGTGTTGAAATCCCATGTAAAGTCACATAATCAAATTGCACAAAGTGTTAGAGTGCATCTACAAGGACAGGCCTCGGTAGTCAGGGACTTACTTTCCATCTTTCATTTCTGTGCATCTGTTGAAAAGTAATTATTCACTCTTTATTGGGCTGTGGAAAGACCTTATAGCAGCATGATGAAAACCAGCTGTGGGCCATCAAAATAATATATTCAGCATCTATGGTAACTGTACTGGGCAGACACGAGTCTATTTTGCATCAGACTTACTGCCCCAGATAATACAGGTGGTTTGTTAGATCTTTCTCTCTGAAGTTCTTCTACCAAATTTCAGCCTGCAAGGGGTTTACTTTAGAAAGGATTTGATCCACTGGAAACCTCAGGTTGCATACTTTTTTTTTTTTTTTTTTTTTCAAGAAGTCACTCAGTTTGTGAATGTGGAATAAAATCTTTAAAAAGAAAAAAAAAAGTCTGATTTGATAAAAAAATATCCCCAAGAAACCCGAATATTTCCTCTGTGTTGAAAGCTTCCAGCAGTCTTTAGCTTTGGTAAAAACAGGATCAGGTGCACACTGGCATAGAAGGTGGTGCCTCAGCTACAAGTAATTCTGCAGTGACTGGAGAACTCTTATCTGGGCAAAACACTTTTATGTTAGGAAAGGTTTCAGATCATAGATCTCAGGGAAAGGGCAGTTTACTGTAGGTGTCTCTGAAAGGCCCTAAGAGTTTGAAGGTCATGGCTGTTATTTGCATTGGGATATGGAGGAGGGGGATTTTTCTTCCAGGGCTAAGGCAGATGTTCTTCCAGAGAGGACTTAATTATAGGCTTCATAGTAGTCACATTTCTTTGTAGAGGTTTCCAGAAGAATCAAGAAATAGCTATGTATTGTGTTAGCTTTCTGGAATTTGCAGAGAAAAGGAGCAATATCTCACTCTCTCCCCTCTAGCCTTCCTTCAGGGACCTCATCAGAAAGACAGCAGTGGGCACACCTACACCGGAGAACAATCCATTTGGACTACTTTTGTGAGGGCCAGTGGGGTTTCTCTAGGTTCACAGCTGCTTCTGTGCAGCATGATTTGGATTTGCTAGATTAGAGAGTCAGTCCTATAGTATGTTTTGAGGGAGCAAATACTGCTGGTTTGTGACAGTCTTGGGAAAGCAAAATTAGGACAGTCCCTTACTTCCCCTAGGAATCAGAGTTCATAGCAGAGAAGACTTTTTCCAGCAGAGGGAGATCAGAACCTATATTGTTCCACTGAAAATGTTTCTTTTGGGTTTCTTTCTAAATTCTATGTATGTGTTTTGTTCTCAGAAATTTGAAGAAAGTCAAGGAAGAACCAACAGCAAAACAGCTTTTTATCAGGCTCTGCAAAATTCCCTTGGAGGAGAAGACTCCAACTTCTTAACTGAAGATGCTGCTACATGGTATTACTCCCTTGAACACTCAAACGATGATTATTCATCCTTTTCCAGGGCTTTGGAAAATGCCACTCGGTAAGAAACTCATCCTAATCCAACTGTGTGATTTGGGTTAAGCAAGGCTTGTTTCCTTATCTCAAGTGTGTCTGAAAAATGAGAAATTCTTATGAATAGAAAATGGGGAATATGACTTCATTTTCAGTGAGGTTTTCAATGTCATTGGTAAATAGAAATTGACCTGACTTTTATGCCTCCTGAAAATTTCAAATTGTCTTTCCTGTACTCCATCTGGTGCTAGCAGACCTGGTGCCATGTAAAGTTCCCCAATATAAAAAATACCCTAAATTCTGTTGGTGGCACCAGCCTCTGAGCCACTTATTAATCATGCACAATTTCCTGTTCCCTTCAGTGTTCTTTCCTGTCACTAAGAGTATTGATAAAAATTTACCTGTGCTTGGTCCTTCAACCAATCTCCCCAGTGCCTTGAATTCCCTTTTGATTGCTTTTTGACTTCTGGTTTCCACCTCATCACTTCCCATCTGCATAACTAGTAAGGGGTAATAATCAGAGGGCTGTACTAGACTAGACAGCCTTCTGGTAACATTTCTGACCTGGACACCAGGGAGGTAGCAGACTTCCCTGTGGGAAGGATCCAGCTGACATATGGGGCCCTCTGTTCACCTCAGAAGGGAGCTGCCAATAACAATTACCCTCCTCTTTTTTTTCAAATAAGATTTGCTTTAGGCAGATGGTGTTGCTTCTGCATTCTCATTTGCCTCACC
Organism: Ramphastos sulfuratus; assembly: GCA_013399055.1. Lineage (NCBI taxonomy): Eukaryota > Metazoa > Chordata > Aves > Piciformes > Ramphastidae > Ramphastos > Ramphastos sulfuratus. The sequence goes on from WBNM01013525.1 coordinate 615,692, forward strand.
CTCAACTTCCAGTGCTCCATACTTGCTGTGCAAAGGGAACTGGGAAGGTGAGGGGGGACTGGGAAGGGTTTCTCTTGCCTCTCCTAACAGTGACTCATATCCATTCCTTCCTGTTTCTTGGGTCACCTCCCTCTTCTAGGGGGTCTGAAGAGCCTTGTAGCCTGTCCCAGGAACAGGCCACCCATCACTGCGGCATCTGGGGCCGCTGCACACGGCAGATGTGGAAGTGCTGTGATGCATGGGCATTAAAGCGAGAACTCTTCTGTCTCTTTCCATCACCACAGTTACCCCTGAGGCTATAATCCTTTAGTCAGATCAGTAAGATTTTAAGCCATAATAAACCAGTGAAGTAGTCAAATTTTAACCCTTCTTCCTGTCCAGAGATACCACCATAAGTAGCTTTCTTAACACAGAGCTGTCAAATTTGATCATTCACATTCAGGCCAGGAACAGGATACATAAGCATGTCCTCTGGCTCTCAGCCTACAAGTGCCTGCAGCAGCCTCCTGGGCACAGGGATTACCTGCTGGTTTACAATAAGAGGCAAATGACTTAGCTGAGGAAAGAATTGGATGGCTTAAAGAGTCACTACGAGCAAGCAGAAGGATGAGTAGTGAAACCAGCACATCTGATGATAATCTTTTGCTTTAAACCCTTTGGAAACAACTATCTAGCTACAGTAGAAAGGTAGAGAAGACAGCACCTCAGGAATAACCATCACCTACATCAGTGTCATGTACATAGTGGAGAAAAGTGGGGTTTGGTTCTTGAGATTTTTGTTTTGTTGGATATTTTTGTTTGGTTGTTGTCTTTTAACAAAAAACTTGCTGCCAGCATAGATGTGTAACCACCCAAAAATTCATAGAATGGCTTAGGTTGGAAGGGACCTTAGAGATCATCTACTCCAACCTCTCCATCATGAGTAGGGACACCTCTCAACTAGACTTAGCTGCTCAAGGCCTCAAAAAAAATTGTAAGATCCTGACACAGACTAATCAAGTTTTAACAGGATTATATAGTGTGAAAAAGCAACATAAGCAATTGTTACAAACTACATGCATTGTGCATATTTTGTGGTTTTACAGTATTTCCACTTTAAAAATGTTGTAGCTGCCATTTAGTGTTATTGTTTCCAGGTAAAAAGTACTCTCATGTTGTTTCATTATATTTATTTATTTTTAAACATGGTATTCCATACCTGTAAGAAACAGCCATTCTATTGCTGTGATTACTATAGTTTATTTTTTCTACTTCCCTAGTGTAGCTGACTCTTTTCCCCCCATAGCACTGAGAATCAGTTCAAGTGGTGAAATGTATCTTAAAGCATTTCTCAAGAGCTACTGCTCTCCACAGACTCCCTAGTTTTTAAAGACCATCTGCTCCTCTTAAACCCCATACTGGTAGGCATGTGAAGAACAGCATTTTTCATTTCTTATGGGTGTTGTCAACCATAACTGTCAAAGAGGATTGTGGTCAGTCAACCCATAGCTTGTGGTCTGACAGATGGGCTTAAAATAAACTTTGCTAAACCAAGATAGCTACCCAAACAGTGCCTTTCAGAATCATACCAGTTAAATATAGCAACATGTTTTCATGCTTCTCTGACACTGTTACACTGTTCTTTCTTGCCATCAGTCATTCTTTTTTACCTACCAAGCCTGAAGGAACACCTACTGTTTCAGAGTTGCTAGACTGAGAATTGAAACCTCCCACTTCTGCAGCAGTTAGTTTGTGTGTGCCTCTGTAGTTATGGATATAGAACCACTCAAGGAGTGTGCTTAGTCTCCAGGCACATGTAGAATGAGAAGTGGTGATATGTGTATATATAACATTGCCTTGAGAAATCTTAATGAAGTACCTTGCACTAAGATCTACTGTTTTCTGCCTGCACCACTTGAACTACTTGTGCTCTTTTCAGCTACTGCTCACCCTGCTGTCCAGCCCCATTTTTGGGGGCAATTGAAGCTAGGAAGGTTTGGATACATTTGTTTCCCTCATACCTTTGCATTGAGATACCTGATGATAAACTGATCATTTAACTATCTCATTGCAGTCATCTTAGAATCATAGAATCATAGAATGGTAAGGTTGGAAGGGACCTCAAGGATCATCTAGTTCCAACCNGTTTTACCCTCTCCCAAACACACTGCACCAGCTATTCCAAATTGTTGAGCTCTGCCAGAGGCTCTGAAGAATATCTACAAAAGTGGTCTTCTACCTCTTTTGGCTCTGGAAAGCCTACCTCAAAAATAATAATAATTTTGTAAAAAGTCACACAAATCCAGATGCAGAAATTATATTAATGATGCTTAACCCAGGAAATATATTGATCTCGTTAGTAGATGCCATCACAACCTGGTGTTGTGAGAAGGAGGCACTACTGTTATAAATGTGGACCCCCATAAACTAAACAGGATTTTTTTTTTTTTTTTTTTTTTTTTTTTTTTTTTTTTTTTTGGCCAGGATAGTCTTTATGTGTCAGATCTGGTTATTTAGTGTCATTACTATTGTTTAACACTCTATAAACCAACAATTTTAATGAATTCTAATCTGTACTGGCCTTATAGTGGGTGAATGTGGTTTCTCTCAATGGACCTGAAGACAGAAATGAGCTGTTTTGCAAGATTTCAAGAAGGCTATCAATATAAAGAGAAATCTGTTGGTTGTAGTGTTTTTTCCTTTCTTTTTTTCTCTTATGTGACTGTGTCTGTTCATTCCTTTTTTTTAATCAGTGACCAGTTTATCACATGTCCTATCATAAACATGGCCAGTCACTGGGCAGCTGCCTCCAGAGGAAATGTCTTCATGTACTACGTACCTGAGAGCTCCTCGCAGAGCAGGTAAGTAGATGTTTATTGTATTTCTTGGATTTATAGTTTGCAAAACCAGGGCTTTCTGTTTTGGCACTCTGTGGTGCAAATGGATAGATGTAGGTACCTCAACTAAACAGTTTAGATTAGCAAAGGGGAGATTTGTCTCTAATAGATTACTTCTCTTTGCTAACTCTCTATGAATGCTGTTTCTGAACTGAGGTACTTCAAGTTAGATGCCTAAATTAAGTTTCCATTTTCCAAATTATCTTTGCTAGTTCTAGATTGTCTTTTAGATTTCTACTCTATATCTGGAAAATGTTCCACAAGGAACAGAATGTGGTCTAAGTCATCAGGAGTCAGGTTGGACAGGGCTCTGAGCAACCTAATCTAAAGATGTCCTTGTTCACTGAACTACATGACCTTCCAACACAAACCATTCTATGATGTTATGAATCCACAGCTCTCAAGGTAAAATAGGTAACATTTCCTAAGGACTCAACATTAATTTAACACTGCCCCCTCTTGAAGTCAGTGCAATTGTGCCACTGTTGTACTGCCTGGCCTTCAACGTGGACAGGATATGAGATTTATTCCAGCACTTGTGATCACCTAACAAACTGTCTCATGAGAGAAAAAAAAGTTTTTAACACAAGCATTTGTGGACTTGGACTCTATGCTATCCTTCATGTCAGAAGCTCTCTTGATAAGTTTTTATCAGGAGAAGCTGTATCGTATTTTATACAGAAAGGTCTAGAGTCCTGTGGGATTTGCAAATGCCTAGTTCCTTTGGGCATAGAAGAGGCTGGTAGTTATAAGCTATTAAAGTCACCTTCCCTGGTTTTGTTTTAGACCCAGTCACTCCCAGAATTCAGGATAAGACACTGAGGTTTGCAGGCAGTGGTCAACACTTTGGGCTGCTATGTGACACAGCAGAGTAGCTCCTAATCCCTTACTTCCAAAGGCTGAGTGAGGAGAGGTTTCGACTGGACATTACAAATTTTTGTTTTCCCTGAAAGGGTTGTCAGGCATTGGAATAGGCTGCCCAGGCAGGTGGCTAAGTCGTCATTGCTGGATGTGCTTAAAAGCCATGTAAATATGGTGCTTGGGGATATAGCTTAATTGTGCACTTGGTAAAGTGGTGTTAATGGTTAGACTTCATGATCTTGAAGGGCATTTCCAGCCTAAATGATTTTCTGATTTGATGATTCTATCAGAAACTACTGTGATAGTAGCCACTCCTGTCTCCTAGATTCACACATTAGGGCATCAAAATTCAAGGGGATGCTTGTCTTCTATTTTCTCCTGAGGGAGCATTGCTTGTCCCCTGCTCCCCCTGCTGCCACATACCTCACTCCAATAAAGGTTTTTGAGACTTTTTTTTGGGCTTTCTTTGAAAGAGCTCAGGAGAGGGACACAGACGCCCTACTGGCACTATTTGATACTGTGACGTTCTCTGTGAACTACGTGAGGTTTGTTCTTTTCCTGATAACGTAATGAAAAAGCATTTGAAAGACACCAGGCAAGATCTAGGTTACAGATGAAGGCCATTATGCTGCAGTAACACAGCCTTGCTTTCTTTTTAGCCAAGAAGTTAATCCTTGGGGAGCTGTTATTTTGCTGGCAGATCCAGCAGGAATATTCACAGTGCTCCCTTTGGCTACTGATAGGCTCAGATAAGTGACTTTTACAAGGCTTCAAACAGGGCTGAGCTGTGGCATGCCAAAAATCCAGATGCACAAAAAGAAAAGATGTGTTCTCAAATTAGCTAGCAATTTTTGTCTTCCTTTGGAAAATTATAGTGACCCAGTCATTTACTATAAGATTTTACTTGAAAACAGGTGAAATATACTTACACAACATAGAGCCACTAGCTTTGGGGCAGTCAATTTGTACTGATGAGAATTTCCTCTTCTGTCTAGCCCTCTTTAGAATGCCTCTTGTGCTTGTATTATTTAGCTCTCCTTGCGCTTTCCAGGCAGTGTTAGTTTACTTAGCACTTTGCTACACATTTTAATAATATTTATGTTGTCAGTGCCCCTCTACAATAATTACTTCAAATTTTAGTGCAAAATGTATCGGCTTGATTTTTCATAACCCCCTTTAAGAGAACAAACAATACCAGTATGCTGTCTGAAACTTGTGGGCATGTGAGGTGGAGGCTAAGTCTCTTGTGAGGAGATGTGAGTCCAAATTTCTATGCTGTATTTACATTCTTACTCCTTTCATCTTTATTTATGCTTAAGTACAGTTAAAATAAATGTTGTTTAGTTTTCAAAAGCATACACTTCAACAGAAATTGCAAAATTCAGCCCTTCCATGGACTGAAGGATCTCATTTGACACTGTGATGTGACTATTTATGAAGTGATACTCTCATTTTCCCAAGGGACCTCACACAAGGTCCTAAGCTGAAAATACTTGCAAGCTTTTTGTATAATCATTGTTGTCACTCATTCCTAAATGAATCTTTCCTTATTTTTTATCTCAGTTTTGCCATGTGACCTCTCTCCCTTACCCTGTCTACAGCATGCCCCCTCCATGTAGTATAACTGCATTAGAATTATGGCCTCTCCAGAGGCTTTATTACATGTCAATGATGCCATGTTCATAGAATCATAGAATCATAGAATGGTAAGGTTGGAAGGAGACCTCAAGGATCATTTAGTTCCAACCCCCTGCCATAAGCAGGGATACTTCCCACTAGCACAGGTTACTCAAGGCCTTGTCCAACCTGGCCTTGAACACCTCCAGGGAGGGAGCATGTTGTCAAGGGTAGGAGCTTGACATGGAAGAGTGACCAAAATTGCTAAAAATGGAGAAGCCAACAAAATCTGGAACCAACAAAACTCAGTATTTGGGAATATTATTGGTGATTTACCCTAACAGATTGAAACTAATGATGTAGATGAAACCGCCTTAAAGTAGAAACTAGTCCTGAGGAAAGATCTGGCATGTCACCAACTCCCAAGGGAGTTCTCTTGCCATTGGAGTAGAGAGTCCTGACAGTTCTCAAGTTCATTGAAAGTTGTGACTCTTCTTAGGAGGAGTAATAGGGCCAGAAACTCTGCAAAGTAACCTACAGCTTAGCTTAGAAGATAGGACGTACAGGTTTGAACTTGCTCAGCAGAAGTATTCTGTAGGTACACACACTGGATCAGATCCCACCCAGTGCATTGTGGCTAGAAGAACAACTCATTAGATATTCCTGATCACTCAGAGGCATTTAGGAGAAAACTGACTTCTCAGTCCATTTAATATTGAATCACATCTGTGTTTGAGGAGATACAGAATTTCATTTGCTAGAATGAAGGCTTCTGTAGTATTATGTCTGCAGCAGATACATTTTGGTGCCAAAATTCTTGCTAAGATTTCAGTTTACACAGGCTACGGATCTTTCCCTTTTTGTGTTTGTTATCTGTGTGATAAAGGTGATGACAATGTAATTGTATATCATCTAAAATGGCTACTAAGAGTTACCTCATAGAAGTATTGGAAAGAGTACATTAAAATAATATGTTGTTCAGATAACTACAATAATGGAAGACTACAATAATGGAAGACTATTTACTCTTAGACAAAATATTTTGGCTGAGGAAATGATCATTCACTAATAAAAAATAAGGCACAGTATAGCAACACATTCCCCAGTTTCTACTCGGTCACCTCTTTCCTACTTTCTATATATCTCTCAAAATGTGAAACAGAAGAGACAGTTAAAATGAAGAAATGAAGAAATACTGGCATTTCCTCTTCTTTCACATGGAGCAGTCCCACAATAACTCACAGCAAGATAAACAAGAGGAAGGGAGAAGTCGGTCAGTAAAGATAGACCCAAATTTCATGATGCAAAGCAGCCAAAAAGTTATTAAGCAGGAAGGAAATTTTACCAGTGCAAGTCAAATAGCAAAAGTTCATTTTACAACTGAATGCTTCCAAAATATGCACACATACATGCATTCAAGCATCCATAGATATAGGGGAAGGATTAAAATGGTCACACTAAAATGACATCTATTAATTATGTGCAAAATAACATGAAGCCATGAACTGGCAATTTTCATATAGAGGAATGGATCTTGCAGGGAGCAAATTATTATCTCCTTCCACATGCTAGCGTTCTCTCCAGCTTGGCAAAATACCATATCTGCTATAGTCTTCAGTTCCTATTTGAATAAGGAGTGGGATGTATAGCCGACAACTACTGCATTAATGATCTGTGGTGAAAATATATACACAACCCAGATGCCATTTTCTCACTCTCTTTTTGAGAACTCTTAGGCCTTGGAGTAAACATCTTATTCTAAACAATGCAGGAGGAATGTGACTGCTCAGCATTACCTAGGATTAGTGAGGAGGGCTGGACTACAGCTTCAGTTACAATGAAGAAATATGTGATACAAGAAGCGTCTTTAACAAGGATAATGTTATTAACTGTATGAAGATTTGCCTCATTAACCCTTTAAGAGGTTTCTGGGTGATTTTTCTCTGTCAGATGAAGTAGAACTGCTTGCCATACCAGCGTAGTTTCCAAGTCATGCTGTGGCGCCAAATGTACTGTCTTAAAACTGTTGAATAAAAATCTGCTCTGCTCACTGAAGAGGCCAGATCATTAGCTGTTAAACCATGGCAAAGCATCATCACTGTTATTGAAGGGGTCTAAACTGAAACTTAATGAGGGTCTATCTTAAAGTCATTTACATTACCACAATAATTGTCATAAAAGCTTTTGTTAACTGTTGTGTGCTGGACAGATTCATCCAAGATTAATGAGCTGCTGTCTGAATTGAATCATTTTGGTTGGGACTATCTTTGCCTCCTGACTATGCACTCTTGTGTACATTGTGAGTTGTTAAAAGACTGCTCCATGCCAATGCTTGCACAGTTGCCTGGATTTTGGTGACATTTTTTATGATTCCTGTGGACTCCTGACTGATAAAAAAAGTGAAACAACCCCACACTTTGTATATAAACCCATTGAACTATGCAAAGTATTTTAGTTTTCTATTTATTATGTATGAGGCACTAATTCTGTCTGTTCTTAATATCCCTTTAATTAAACAATTTTTTAAACTCTTTTGATTTTTCCCTGTCCTTTAACCTGTCAGCCGTTTGTAGCTGTTAGTCCATGAGTACAAACATCCCATAGACTGGGGGGCACAGTGTAAAATGGGTGCTGTGGAGACAGACAGAACATTATGTCTCTGAGCTGCAAAGAAACTCATCTAAAGACAGAGGGCAGCTAAGGTGCTGGGTAACAAGAACGGCAGGATGTATGTGGCCTCCATAGCTGGACAGGAACCAAGATCACCTTGGGTAGCTATGTACACTTACTGCCACAACAGCTTATAATAATTCTCTACGAAGCTTTACTCCCTCTCAACTCCTAGAAGTTATTGTTTTGCTCTTGTTGGAATCATCTGTCATTCCTTGGGCCTTATCTATTGCATTATGCCATCTACAGCTACGAAAACACTCTCCCACTGATTCAACCACATCAGTGCTTCTCAAGCCTTTAAATATTTTTTGTGTTGCTAAAGACTTGAGGTCTAGACAACTGGTATTTTCTTCCCACAGAGTAGTTTTGGGGCTTTTATCATTTAACAGATTTTTCACTTCTTGGAAATTAGCCAAAAATATGCAAAGGCAAAGTAAGAATCTTTAGAAAAAGCAGAAAACAGGTTTAAGTGAACCAAAATTCAGTTAAAAGACCCAGAAAAATACAAAGACATTTTCTGAGTTGCATGTGCTGTGCTGGGACAGGCTGGTCCCATGACATCAAGAATATAAGCATGAAGTCCACACATCTAGAGAGACCTTTCCTGGTTCCCTGAGGACTTTGGATAGTCATATTACTTTTTGAAGGAAATTAATCCATCCATTCATTCATTCATTCATCTATCTCAGACATGGACATACCAAACAAATGGATGAATTTCTGTCCCCCAAAGATCCACTCAAGTGTCAACATGGCTATTACTGTGTTTTTAATACAGTAACTCCCTGACTAAATTCTGTAGTCCATGTTGTTTAGGAGTTCTGACAAGATGATAAATGTGCTTTCTTCCTGTATTAAGATTTTTTTTCTTTCAATTAATGTGAGCTTTCTGGTTCTTGAATTTATTATATGCTACTTCAGTTTTATTTTCTTCAGCTGGCACAGCTATAATGCAAAGGAGAACATTGTGTGTACTGGGAGCAATCCAAATGGAAAAGACACAGCAAACTCCAGGATTCTTTTGCAAGTCACATGTATCTATAGGGCTCTTTTGGTAGAAAGGTGGATAAACTTGGCAGTTCAACCCTGTTAGCAGTTAAGCTTTTTCCATATGTCCTCATTTTTCTGAAAAGAAGAAAGAAAGAAGAATGTTCATCTGTTTTTCACATGCCTTCCCTCAATTGTTTGGAGAGACTTTGTAAAGTGAGGAGATATAATGACCCAAATGCATCTCTAGAACTCCAGAGGTTACACCAGGCCTTACATTGGCTCACTATATTTCTATAAATATCCAGTTATCCTTTAATTATTTTTTCCTACCAGCAATCATGTACCATTTGCTTTTCTAAGATATGTGATTATATGTTTGGGTTTTTTTTTAAATTATTTTTACTTATCATTGAAATGAGTATTTCAGTCCAGGTGCAGTGCAGTACTAGTACACTGCTCCTCTCCCATAATATAAATGAGACGCTGCCTGGTAACAGCTTAGGATACTTGATACCATTCTGCAGACCTGAAGAGAACATAGATGTGTGCAAACAATCACATTTAATATTTTCAATATGTTCCTCAAAAATTAATTTACAATCAATTTATTTGAAATAAACACAGAACGGGGCCACAAGATCATACTGGCAGTGGCATTTTATATATAAATCATATCCTCTTCTTCAGGGACATGGTTGTTATGAATTCATATCTCATCGCAAATCAGCAGATGCAACACCAGCTCTGTGAGTCTGGGTTGTTCAATCCGATCATCATCATGTGAATGATCTGTTCTACCAAAGCCAAGTGACCTTTTTTGTTTGGTTGGTTAGTTGGCTTGGGGTTCCTGTGGGTTTTTTGTTTTGTTTTGCTTTGTTTGTTTGCTTTCCTAGCTCTTACCGTTAGGCCTATCAAAATATCAATCGCATTCCTCTCATATACAATTTGAGATGTGATGTCAGGTTTGCCAGGAGGTTTAAATGTTCATTTCTGTGGTTCTCTTGTCTAGTTATCAGTAAAATTAATTAAGGCATCAAAGCAAACTCATGGCCACATATTAGTTTCTTCTTCTAGACCATATATTAGAAAAGTAGTCTTTTAATAGTTATCTGTACAGCAGGAGGACTAAAATATTAAGCATTGTTTGTCAATACAGTTAAAAAAAAAAAATCTGTTTGGTATGTTCACTAATGACAAACTGATTCTTCTTCAACTTGCTTTTTCATCCTAATTTACTGGTATTTCTGTCTGAACTCTAGCTAAAATTATATTTATCTTGTAATTTTAAAATTTAGATTATTAGATAGCAAAAGGAAGTTTGATGTTTTGCTATTGTATAGGATGTAATTTAAAATTTGAGTTAATTTACATTAGCTTCTATCTCTGTATAGAGTTCAAAAAATTAAAAAAAAAAAAAAAGAAAGAACCAAAAATTACATTAAGCCAAGAATAGAAGCTGTGACTCTGAAAGCTTTCAGATTAGTTGAAATTGTTATGTTAGGAAAGTAAGGACTGTTTTTAAATGAATGAAAAGCAAAAAACAAAGCTAGCTAAGCTGTACTTACTGTCTTATCTGTCACTCCTCTCTCTCACTCTACTTTCCTTCCAGTGAAAAGAGTATTGCTATCTGATGCTACCTTGAGTACGTTCTGAACTCTTACAAGACTCTAAAATCCTTATTTGGATATATCTGGCCCTTTTGCACTCCTTTCTGGCTCTAATGAATGATTATCAGAGCGTGAGGGAGGAGGCAAATATGGTCCCTGATATCTAGCTGTAATCTAGGTGTTTCACAGTTGTCTTTACTACTGTTTTGTCCATGTATATATGTGCCTCTGTCTCCTCTTAATCTTATATTTTCTTTGTTATTTTCTTACTGTTGATACTCACTGGTGAGTGTGTGGTACTATCTACCATAAATGTTGAAAGCAGCCCATGAAATTGTAGCTTTCTATCACTTTATGTTTCAGAATCAAACCCATTGAAGTTGTACAAAGAGTTTCCATCCTAATGAGATTTTTGTTTAGTTGCTGAATTTTATTCTATGACTTTAAAAGATTTCACATCTAGAAAGATGAGAGCTGAGAATGTGTCTCATTTTTGGAGAAAACCTCAGTCCCAGATCAATGGTTCTAGATTTACAGCTAAGTTCACCTCTGCTGTGGTTTCCCTAAATAGGTACTTTTGCCCCTTCACTGCTTCTTAACTAATATCATGTCCTCTATTCTATTTAAAAATGACCCTCTATTAAAAAGGAAATAGCTGCTTTAAACATATAGTACCTTTGCTGCCGTACTGACACTAAACATCACTGTAACATAGTGTGCCAAGCAAATTATTTTTAAAGTAAAATTATTAAACTATGATCTTGCTTAATCCTTCTATAAACATTTGGGGAAGAAAAATATGCTTTAATCTTGTTTCAGTTCTACATTTTTTTGAAGAATCTGTGAATAATTCACTTTCCAGATGCAAAGTATTACTGAGGTATTATGATAAGACCAAGGGAAATACAACCGAAGATGTATTTCATTTAGAGGGTTGTGTGTTTGTTTTTCAAAACACAGATTTTGGTGCTACCACTCATAAAATGTGAAGGAGTCCACCTGCCCATAATCATTTGAACTACAAACCCTCTTCTATTAGAGGCATTATCACAGTCATATCAATGCTGCTGTGTTACATGATAAAATAGTATCAGTTGTGCCACCTTTTGACAATAATCTCTATAGCTACTGCAGATGAAACCTTGCTGAGTGGATCTGGGATTTATTTTTTCCTGTCTCAGAGACATCTCTTCCTTTTCCCAGGTTCCCTGGTGCTTTCTGCCTTCATGCAGTATTTAACTAAGTCAATAAGACCTTTGTCTAAATGTGGGATACAGAAAATGCAGCTGGACTACAACAGAAATGTCTCCTCCTGAGCCGTGTGGTTCAAAGCTATGTGATGAGCATAGTTTAGTTATAACTGGATTAGTAGAAATTGGCCACTGTTTTTCTGCAGGAATGAAGATGTTGAGTTGTGTGACCTTTTCTACTAGGTCCTGCTAGTTGTCTTCCCTGGCCAATTTTGATTCTAAATTGTTGCAATATTAAAAATATTCTTTATCATACGTGTTAATTATTACATGGGACTACACAACAATTGTTCTTTCTAAAATCCCATCAAGGTGATTATCTCAAGCTGTTTTGATTTGACTGCCATATGAAAACTGGGAAGCACAGACTGTACGAACCAAAACCACTCAGCCAGCAGAAATATTAGATTAAAACTTTGTCTAAGAGAAAACTTCATAAACATCTCCTATTACATTTTTCCTTATTCAAAGATTTGGGGCAGAATTCTGGACACAGTGAAGGCAATGGAAAAATTCCAATTGCTGTTAAGAAGAGCCAGGATTATATTCCAAGTCTGTGAAATAAACCATAATTAACCTTCCGTTGTGGCTGCCAGATTCCATGTCACCACTTGCTTCCACTTTCTGAATTTAATTTTCATGAAAATCTGTACAAAACTTAAGAGGTATTTAAAGAATAGCCAAGTGGCTTTTTCCCTCTCTCACTTCCTCTTCTGTGCCCAGTTAATTTAGAAAATGTGCTCTGCTGTCTTCCACAATTTCCTCTTGTAACAATTGTTAAAGCCCCTGCATTAACTCCATGGCAAATCCCCCTTGTTATTGCTTGCTCTTCTTTTATGCCCTGATTTGAAGAAGCCCCACAGCTCACGACATACTAATTAATTATTTAAAACTTTGTTTTATTCCCTGAATTAAATTAGCTCCCTTTCTCCCTCTAATAAATAAATGATGGTTTTAATTGTCTTTATATAAATATTTCTGTAGCTCGAGTCAGGAGCTCTTGCTGGATGTTCAATATGTATTTGGACTGCCATTCTACCCAAAGTATGAAGGACAATTTACTTTGGAAGAAAAGAGCCTTTCCTTGCAAATTATGCAGTATATCTCCAATTTTATAAACTCTGGGTAAGTAACTGACATTTAAGAATTGCTATGATTGAGGAGGGGGCAAGAAGTAGTCCAGTTGTTAACCGCACTCAAGCAACCTCCAGTTCCTCTAGCAATTTGCAGCCGTACAAAGGGGGCTTTGGTCAACACTTTTGGAAGGTCATGGAGAAGCTGTCAAGCAGATAACAAAGATTTGTAGCATGACATTTAGCTAGAAGTAATAGGATATTTTTTTCCACATGGAGTGGCTGCACATTCTGCTTAAATATATGGAGGCTACAAAGGCCTTAGTGTTGTTTCCAGAGCTTAGTTCTAGGACACCAATTCGGAAGTCTCTTGGCTGAGGGTTCCTTTATTTCAGAAGAAAGGGGAAAACACATGAAGACACTTTTGCCAATTATCCTGCCAATAACCCTCAGCTTTACTGTGTTGTGGACACACTTTAGGAGTATCTCCATAAAGCTAGTGTGGGAACTGTGACTTTACATGCTTTATAGGGCACTTGGGTTGCTTTGGGACCAAATGCTGTTGATGGTGTTCAAAAGCCTGTATCAATATGGGTTCTTAGGACATGAACCAGACTAAGTTATTGCCAGATGAGGCACCATAAATGATTCACCACCAGTCTGGACTGAATTTGAACCCTTCTACTCAGACAGATTGGATGCACATTCCATTGACCTAGCTGATCTCCTTCTGCATTTCGCTTTTCACATCATTGTTTACTAATGATAATTTCTCCCATTCTCTTAGAAATCCAAACTATCCTCATAGTTTCTCAAGAAGAATGTCAGGGGTGATGCCTCTCTGGCCTATGTACTTACCCAGTGACGATGGCGATAACTACAAGGAGTTCACTGTCTCCTTGCCAACTCTTAAAGGGCTGAAAAAAGCAGACTGTTCCTTTTGGTCTGATTATATCAGAAGACTGAAAGCATCCACAGGCAAGTAGAATATTTCCTGTCATTAAATAAAACCTTAATTTTCTCCCTAATGTTTTCCTCTCACTGTAGTCCTGCTACATCAGTGCAGAAGAATACTTTTCATTAATTAAAGGTCTTGCATTGCTCTCCTGAGCCTGAAAAGATGCAACATTAAACAAATTTATTTTATAGAGGATAACAAGTACTAAAGCTTTTTTGGCCTGGAGTTAGACCTAGAGAAGTATTCCTGAAGTGATGTCAAAAGACACAATGAAGCTGCATCTTCTAATAGTTTGCTCTCTATTTGTGGTCATGATATGGACTTTGACTAAACTGGAAGATTAGGTAAAATGGGCTCCTTTTGTCTACCGGAAACACCTAACATGAGAATGTTGAGATTCACATGACTTAGAAGAAGTACAACAGCTTCTATCCACTGTAATGTTCTAATTGAGGCTTTAGGGATATCTCATTATGAATCCTTCATGCTTTGACTTCACATTGGACACGTTGGGTTTTTTTTTAATGATTTTAACAAAAAGTTTATGTTCATCAGTTTTAGATTTTGGATTTGGGTTGGGTTTGGTTTGGTTTGGTTTGTCGGGGTTTTTTTTTCTTTTTTTTTTGTTTTGTTGGGGTTTTTTTGGGAGTGTGTGTGTTTATTTTTTGTTTACTTGTTTGTTTCTTATATTTCTCCTTTGTTTGTTTGTTCTATATTTTTTCTTTATCTTCATACATTTCTGTGCATCTGTGAGAGTCCTTCAAATTTTTTTTCTTACTGCTTAGGACAGTAAAGACCAACTCTGCTGAGATATCAGTCTGCTGCTCTATCACGAACACTCATAATCTCCCCTTTATGTCTGTATATCTTGTAAATAAATTTGGATATCCTCAAGAAAAGCAATCAAATCCATTATTTTTTTTGGCAGGCAGAGATATTTTAAATTATTCTTGGAGGCCTGCAAGCTTAGAAGTGTTATTTATGTCCTAAGGACTCATTTTCAGAGTCAACACAGTCCAGACCTTTTCTGCTTTGGGAGGAAGTTACACTTCAAGGAACAAAATGTACTCTCCCAGACACCAAGCTTCCGGGCTATCTATTCCTGACAGACCACCTCAAATGAATTAAGGCTTATGTTAGAGTAACACAAAACTAGAATGTCTCAGAACCATCAAGCTGGCAGTTCTTATACAAACACAGAGCACCAATACTCTAGTTCAAGACAGTTGAAATCAATACTCTTGGTCTTTATTAAAAAATGGACTCAAGAGATTGCTGTAAGCCTTTTCATCAGTTTGCTGATATCTCTAAATATCTTTTAAGTTCAGAGGGGATATTTTTATCTCTCTGATGGCTTTCTTCTGGTCAAGATATTTTAAATTTATAATGCTCAATTCTGCTGTATAAACAGTCCTGGGTATAGCTCCCAGCTCTTTTGGGACTTCATCTTGCAGCATTATGACTGTGTAATGCCAGACTTGAGCTGAAGTCACAGCTCTGGCAGAACAACTGAGCACCACGGACAGAGGCTGTTCCCAGCACACAGAGAAATTCTCCCCCAAAAGTGGGAAAATATCTACCAAGGCAGATGGTTTATGAGATAGAGGAAGTTTAAAAACAGTCAAACTGGCATAAGAACACAACCACATTTGTGTATGGGCCAGTCCAGCGGTCTGCCCTCATCAGTGGCCAAAACCAAATATTTGAATGTTAAACATAAAAGTTGAGGAGGAGAGAAAAACACACTGAAAGAATTCACATAGATGAGTCAATTTTTTTGAAAACCAGCCACATGGTGTACAATTTATGGGGTATAGATTGTCAAGGAAAAGGTTTAAAAAATACATGTCAACATGTTATTCTGCAGGCAGAAGTGAGTACACCCTGCCCGCTCTTCAAGCCAATATTTGCTTGGCCTCAGCACCATGGTAATGCTGCTATGCAGTTCACTACTTCTAAATTCTAACTCATAGCAGTGTTAGCTTGTTAGCTTGCTTTCATAGTCATCTTTAATCTTATCTACCCTGCAATGCTGAAATTTCTCATGCAACTTCCACTTAAATAGGTATCATATCAAACTCATTTGTGATCCAGACCTCAGGCTGGAATGGTAATTTACAGAAACTCATACTATGGGTCTCCTGATAACAATCTTGAGCCCACTTTCTTGTGAAAAAAAGATTCATAATGTTCATCAGTTTAGTTAGAAGGACAGTATGAACTTCAGAGGCTGATATCTGAACATCCTCATTTCATTTTTGTGTGGAGTTTGTGAGTGAATTCTTGTCAAAATAGTGTCAGTCTGTGCAAGTTCAGAACTTGCATTTCACCCAAGAATTGCTTTCTACAGAAGTGGACAAGTGAGGCTTTAGAATGTGTTCAGTCAAGAGAAATGCAATGCTTGTTGTTTTCTAAAATTCCCTAAGCACTCTGTTGCTGCTTGGTTGCTGTGCTGCCTTGAACCAGAAGTTTTATCTCCTGTCAGAGCTGAAGCACTGGGTCCTGTTGTTACTTGACTGCTCCAGGCTCTGTTCCTGAAGTGCTGCCAGGTTGTTGTATGGGATGCTGATGTGATGTTGGATACTAGATTTGAGAGAGCAATGCTACAAACCATTTTTGGATGATCTACTTTTTAGTCCATCCTGAGAAGGAACTATTTGCAACTAGCTTCAGTTTTCTGCCTTTCAGTAATTACAAATCTTCATGCTAGTGGTTTTGGATTGTACAATACACTGTTTATCCTGATGAATCTTAGTTGTTGTGGGTTGCAATTTGTGGCCTCATGCCAAGTAGATGGAGTGTATGAGTGTGGCAGCAAGAGGCTTTTCTCATGAAACAATCCTGTTTTCCTGTCCATCTGCAGAGCCATAGAGGGTCTGTTCTGATGCAGTCTCAACCAGCTGTAATGAATCATATTTTGTCCTTTTCATCTTTCCCTTCAAATTGATTTCTGCCCAGCTTCCTATATCATCTGTGGTCTATAATCAAATAAAATCAATGTATTGCAGTAAAATGGAGAACTGAGGAAAAAACTGATCCAAAAATCTAACTGAAACTGCCTTTTCAAGAAATGTTTTTCTCGATTCTTTGTTTATTGTAATGTGAAATGCCTTGACTGAGAAATGTCTAATTAGGGATAACTAAAGGCTCAATATCTTAGACCCTAGGTTTCAGTCCAACAGAAAACTCAGCTACTCCTAAACTCATAAAATTGCCATTTCTGGAATAAAACCTCTCATATTTAGGATATCTTGTACAGCTGAAGTTACACATCTTTTAGGTTATCCACTGCTGGATGTAGAAGCTATTGTGTGTATATATATATATGATGGATATATATATATGATGGATATATATATATATATCCATCTTAACTGTTAGCTGTAATTTTCTTTCCATTTAGTAAAAATATTGTCTAAGTTGAGGTAGGTGTTTCATTTTTTCATAGCTCTGCTATGAGGACAGGCTACAAGAGTTGGGGCTCTGCAGCCTGGAAAAGAGAAGGCTTTGAGGAGACCTTATAGTAGCCTTCCAGTATCTGCAGGGGACCTACAGGAAGGCTGGGGAGGGATTATTTACAAGGTTTTGCAATGACAGGACAAGGGGCAATGGGTTTAAACTGATACAGGGGAGATTTAAACTGGATGTCAGGAGGAAGTTCTTTCCAGTGAGGGTGGTGAGGCACTGGAAGAGGTTGCCCAGGGAGGTTGTGGCTGCTCCCTCCCTGGAGGTGTTGAAGGCCAGGTTGGATGAGGCCTTGAGTGACCTGAACTAGTGGGAGGTGTCCCTGCCTATGGCAGGGAATTGGAACTAGATAACCTTGAGGTCCCTTCCAACCTTACCATTCTATGATTCTATGATTTTGTGATCAGACTGCAATATTTAATGATGGATTGTACCATTTGTTCCTGGCTGGCATATAATTGAAATGTATGTTGGCATAAGCGAAGATGCTGTAACAAAAGTTATGTTGTAAGTGCAATGATTCTTTATGCCTTTACAAATCAGGGAGGAAAGTTTGAACCTATTTCATTGCAGATGAATCTATAAATCTGTTGGAGATTTGTTTGAAAGCTGTTTGTGAAGTTGGCATCTTTGGGCAGTTTACCTGAGAACTTTGAAAGTGAAAGTGCTTGAAAAGATTTGGGTTTAGTAAATGGAGTTGCTGTGGTTGCATTTCAAAGACATGTTTTATATTCTGAATCATGATGGTTTCCATGGAAAACATCAGAATGAGAAACAAGAAGAGTGACCATTGTGGAAAAAAAGTTGTGTATGGTTTTTTTCCAGGGAATATGTTAACAACTTGAAATTCAGTTAGGAACAGCAGCTCCAGAATGTTTATGTATATTCAGACAGTAAGTACGGTATGGTGGCCTTCACTGCCTGACAGTGAGTCCCTTTATAAGGCACTCACTCACTGCATCCTGAACAGCCAGACTTGATTCCAGTTTACATTTCTTATTCATCTAACTGGTGTCTAAACAGAACCAGTCCTCCTAAAACAACTCTGTAAGCAGTGTTGCAACTTACTTTACATGTCCAAGTTAGCCAGGCTAAACCCTACCTGTAGAAAATTTTGCTAGTAGCAAAGGTGACATCTTCTCCATTAGCTCTGAGATGCCATGTGTAGCCAAACAGGAGTCCAAATAAAGCAACAGTGTTCATAGTTCAGACTTGATTCAAGACCAAATCAGGAATGTTGTGGTCAGCATTCATCTTCTACCCATTCTACTTTTTGGAAATCTTTAGTATGAGGGGCAGCAATGAGAGCACTTTGGCTAGGATACATCAAATAAACACCATCAATACACTTTTTTGGACTGTTTGGTGCTGTCAAACAGTGTCAAACATTACTCAAATAGAATCAAAGATTAAAGTCATAGAAGGCAAAGAATAAGGAAGAAGTATTAGAAGTAGGCGTTGGGTGCTCTATGTGTTCCAGACAGATAGGCACTTCCTGCCTGGTAGGTAAGCATCAGGAGACAATACTAAAAGGAGAACAAGTCTGTGACAAATGGAGTGCAAACATTCAAATGGCAGAGATTTAAAACATGCTGGAAGCATGACACTTAATTGCCGTGAGGTGATCTGCCATTACCCTAGAGCATTTTGCAAGTGGACTGAAAACAGAGAAATACCTTCCTGAGCATTTATAGCTACACAAAAAGCTGCTTCAGTGTCATTGACAAAGTGTATACTTTCTAGCTTGCTGTGTCAAAGATATTACATTTCTTTTAATGGTGATTACATTGTCTTTTCAGGAAGGGCAAGTAATGGAGCAACATCTGGGGAAAACAGTGAAGCTCCCACTGCAGGAGTGACTGTCCTGGAGAGCCAGCCACTGGGAGACAAGGTGGCTTACAGCAGATAGAAAATCACAGTGCCACTGAAGGGATTTGTCACACGATTGTACATCTGTGCAGCTGTGCCATACCAGATGAACAAGTTGCTTCCTTTAGTTAACTTTCTGAACAAGTAGAATAGACCTTTCGAGAAAGTAGTTTTTCATGAAAATTGTTGAATATGGAACAAAGTCTTGCAGCTATTACAGCTCCAGCTATTATTTTAGCTCAAAAATAAACTGTAATTTGAAAAATGAAGTGTCATTAAAAAGTGCAAAGCCGATCAAGTATACTTGGATTTTATTTATTGCAACTACCCAACACATTGTATTATCCAAGCCAGAAGTGGTGTACACTGAAAAGCTGAGAGGTCCTTCAGCTGATGAGGCTTAAATTTTCTACACATTATATCTGATTAGTTCTTCTTTATTATTCATCCTATCATAAGCTACCAATAGGAGTGGGGTCCTGATTTGGCATTCTGGAGAAAATTAAAAAGCTTCAAAATGGGAAGGGGTTGGATCCAGAAGGAAGGATGTAAGAAGGGAATCACAAGTACGCATTGACTGTGTTCACAAGAAGTCATGCAAATGCTGTATTCAGCCTTGATGACCTTTGAAAAGATGACTAAGACCATTAAGTAAAGCACAACACACAGCAGAGACAATACAAAGCATATGTTATTTAAAGCATTTATCTTCTGTAAGGAGAACGTGAGATGCTGAATAGTTTTGGAAGTATAAGGGAAAGTACATTGTATCTCTACTGGCTCATTTGGAAAGAGACAACCTTCAATTGACAGTGTATCAGGTGACTATTCTTGGCAAAAAATGAAGTGAAGGTTGCTCTGAAACTAACATCAGCATTTCCACTGGTTTCATTGGGACCCAAAGTTCTAGTGCGTTGTTGAAATTTAAGAAACAAGAATTTAAGAAACAACTTGTAAGATATTGCAGGTGCACGAACAGTTGCTTCTGCCTGCCATATGTCCAGAAGAAAAACTGCATAACAGTGTGTAAGTTTCACTTATTTCTTGTTCAATAAACAATAAGAAGAATGACAAAATTAAGAAGCTTGTTAACTGATTAGATATAAAAAAGTAAAGATGGAGAAATCATAGAATTGTAGAATTGTCAGGGTTGGAAGGCACCTCAAGAATCATTGAACTCCAACACTCTGCCATGGGCAGGGACACCCCACACTAGATCAGGTTGCTCAGAGCCCCATCTAGCCTGGCCTTAAAAACTTCCAGGGATGGGAATTCTACCATCTCCCTGGGCAACCTGTTCCACTGTCTCACCAGCCTCATGGTGAAGAGCTTCTTCCTAAAATCCACTCACTATCCAGTTCTATCTTGAGCCCAGAAATGCCTCTGGAATTTGAGAGAATGTTTTAATTTTGAGCTAGAAACTCAGAAACTTAGCCTTGTAGCCTCCTAATTAGAATCTTGGCCATGTGGTAAGCTTGATAAGTATGGCCAGGCATTTAGGTCACTCCTCCTGAGGCATTCAGCTTGACTGTCAGTTTGGCAAAAGATCCCCTTTTAGTACAGAATTCTTGTAAAATGTCTGTATTTCATCAGTGACTAATTTCCCCAAACCCACACTGTTGCACTGGATGCAACTCTTTAGACTGTTCAGTCTCTCTCCAGGTGTCTTAGTAGTCCTCACACTCTTCTATAGCCCACTATGTGTTTCCTCTTCTTTCCCGGTTCTCTGTACCAGCTTTTTCTATTATCCTATTCCTGTTCATTTAATCTGCTTCTGCCAAGATGCAAATGAAGGACAAAGGCAGTCTCATGATCCCAAGTCTTCATCTAATCCTATATTTCAATCATCTTCCATCCTGAGTCCTTAAGCTCAAACATCTTTGAAATCTGGAGTGACTTTTGCAGTAGTCTTTGGCTGTAAATCTGACCACCTTCCTGACTTTACTACTCCTCCTTAAAGGGAACCACACTGTTAGAAATAGCATAGTCAAATCCAATAAAGAGATTTAATTAGAGAAGCCTGCATGCAGGTTGACTGACAGAGAGGTCAGGAGTTTTTAGCCTTAGTGATACCGAGAGGCCAAGTTTGCTCACACATATAATTCTCAGTAAGAAAATACATTCTCAGACTATTTAGGTCATTGTGCTTTAAGCTGAAATACCAAAGACTTAAGTGATCTGGTAATGAAACAACGCACAGAAGCATGCTGACTAGAGCCATGCTTTCCTCACTGCAACTGGAATTTGCTGTAATTTATTGAAAGTGAAGCATCTTTTAAAAATTCCTTCTGAACACACAGACAGACAAATTAAACTAATGACAACTAAGTTATTTAATCTGAACTTTTTGAAAGACATGTCATCAGAACCTTGCTGTATATGAAGTTATGTTACGTTTGAATTCTCAAATATCTACCCTACAGCATTTGATGTGACTTTCTTTTTTTTTTAAACAGGAGAACAGACAACAGAAAAAAATGTAGCCTATTAGAAAGAATTTACCATGCAGATTTGGAAAGAAAACAACTGACTAAATGGCAATGTTGCAATGTTAACTGTTTTCATAAGTACTTGACACATAGAGCTGGAGCATTGTGGTTGCTTTCCTACTGCTGCAGGGATCCACATTGTATAATTCTCTTGGCTAAATTTTTGAGCTCAGTCTTTCACCATAGCAGCATCACAGCCAATGCTCTGTATTATGTGAAAGGCTCATATTCTCTCTAATTTGCTCCAGCTATAGCATATAGCAGTGGTTTATATAGTGGTAATTATAGATTCATGGACCGTTTCTCCTCCCTATATGAAGTTAAAAAAATAAATATGATCACAAAGCCAAAGATCCTCCACATGGTTCTCATTTGGTCTTTGAAACATAGACACCCGCCTAGCAGGGCTTTTATATGAGTTTCAGGTGGCGAGGGAATTTGGTTAATAGGAAGGGTGATAGTGCTTTCAGCTTCTTCTGTTCCTGTGACGTTGATCTGGCCCAAAGCTGAGAGGTCACTCATTCCTGCCCCAGCAGATGTGAATCTTCTAGCATGGCCTTTGGTCACGATAATGTAACTCCCTCTCCTAGCTTTTCAGCTGCCCAAGAAAGACCCTTTGAATCCAGCAGTGACTAAAACTGGGAGAACTTCGACTGAGAGCTGATGTGCCATCAAGGAGAATTAAGACAGCTTTGCATCGGGATTCCTTCCAAATTGGCTCTCTTTAGGAGGCTGAATGTATGATTGGTGTGGTAAATGCCACGTTTCACAGGACAGCTTTCGAGTCATTACAAAGACTTTTATTTTGTTGTTTTAAGGAGACCTCCTTTTCCTTTCTGCTGTTATTCCTCATGCATTCTGCTATCTTGGTATGAGAGGCAATGTCTCAGAGGTTTATCTTGGCTGCTTCCTACACAATCACTCTACAGAGAGGCTCATGAGCAAAAGTCAATGAAAATAATAGTTTCTTGTAGGCCATGCTATCAAAGTCAGATGGGAATGGATATTTTTAAACATTACAGCTGGTTTTCAAAGCTGAGGAATTCTGTAAGTCGGATTCCACTAACCTGTAGGGAATTCAGATGCCCGGTTCCCATTATGGGTTTGGGAGCCCCACCCAACATCTGTGCAATGGTCAGTGCTCATTTAGGAGTCTTGGCCCTTTCATAATGAGTGGATGGCCATGTTGAAAAGCACCATTGTAACCAGCAGCAGCTCATTGGTTTGTGAAGGGAGAACTTAGGGAGAATTTTGCTGAGATGCTGTGATGGAGATTGAGACATTGAGCAAGACAGACTGAAACAGATCCGCTTATTCATGTTATTTCATGTGAATAGCAGGCCATTTTTCAGGGGCAGCTAGCACTTTTTGTGACCATTATTAACATATATGTAGCTTCATGCACAGAAGTGATATATACACATACAGGGAGCCATGTATCCCTGTTTTGTGACCAGAGTATAAGAGAAGTTGCAATCAGTTTACTGCAGCATTTTATGCATACCACTGAAGGTAGTGATCTGGTCTGTGTGTATCAAGCAGTTTGAGTGAGAACCCAGGAGCAGCGAGGCTTGCTGTTCCTCTTTAGTTCAGCTCCCACAGACTGACACATTGCCTGCAGAGTGCATAAAGTAGAATTGCTTTTCCACAGCAAAGCGAATGGAGTCCCTTTAGTTTTAAAGACTAAAAATCAAACTTGGTCAAAATTGAGACAAAAGGAAGAGGGGGGGAAAGTGTCAGTTGTTGTCACCCTGCAGGTTTCTGATGAACTACTTTGTTGGATTTTTNCAACTGCACTATGTTCAGAAGTAGTGTGATTTTTCCAGCAATGCTTATGACAGTGGAAGGATGAACCTCATTCTGTCTCTTACTCACCAGAGAGAGATTATGTGGAGGAGATAATACATCCAGGATGGAGGTAGTCACTTCCCAAAATGTGCTGAAGAGAGCCCTATGCCATCTCCCCGTTTGGCTCAAATTCACAAAGTTATTTAGGCAGTTATTTAGGAGCTAAGTGCGTAACTACAGCCACCTCCTACCTTAATTGTGGTATGTAAATACTATATAAGATGTGGGCATAATATAAGGCTTTCAAGAGTAGCCATGTCCCTGCTGATGGCCAGCTTCTCTGATTCTAACACTCTGGTTTTTCACAGTTCTCATACAGCCTCCTGGGCTATTAGGACTTGTGTTGCAAGATGAAGGCGGAATGCCTTGGACGTCATGATGCACGGGGCCATGCCTGTCTGTGGGAACCCTCAGAGGTAAGCATTCTCAGGAGACAGACTTCCACAGAGCCAGTTAAAGATCAACCTGACAAATTGTTTCTGACCCAGTCGACACAGTCAAAAATACAGTCACAAGCCTGACTGCTTTCAGTGGTAGCAGAGGGCTGACAGGCAGAGAAAGAAGCCAAACTCTGACAGATGTGTTTGCTTCAGATTGCTTGCATGGCAGTTTGCACTCCTTTCATGCCTGGTAATGAATGCTGAAGTTCTTAAATTTGGCAGTGATCTTTCTATCAAAAGCCATGGACCTGCCTTTCAGCTCAAGTCAAAAGTGCCAGCAGAGCTAGAAGTGGCAGGCTGTACTGATTTATGCCAGCTGCACTCAAGAGTGTTTATGAGAGAACTAATTCTTCCTCTGCCAACAAGATGCCACAAATGCTCCAGAAGGAGAATTTACTCTGAGGAGCCATTTTTTCACAAAGAAACCCACCAAAACCAAAAACAAACAAAGAAACCAAAACAAAAAACATCCCAAAAAATCCCAAGCAATTAAAAAAAAAAAATTTGTATATATATATGTATACCACAACCACTTCTCTGGAACCTAGTTCCAAATTTACATCCTTTACATCCTTTTCCACCTTTTTGGAATATTTTAATATATTAAAAATACACCTATTGGCCTATGCTTAGCTCTCAGTAAGGCCACCACGTCACAGACTCAAGCTGAATGAAACCTCAAAGGAAACTTGAAAATTAAACTCTCAGGATAATTCCCAAGGATCAGATGCTTGGGATCTGCCTAGACAAATCTAACTTATTAATTAATTAATTAATTAATTAATCCACAACCTTTTCTTCTCTTTGAAATATGTTTTCCTTATTATTGCTCTCCTTTGCAATTCCCCATGGCTGGCTGGGCTGGATCTAGTGGAGAATCACAGGTTCTCCTTTGCACAAGCCTGTCAGTGACCCAAGGCTGGTGTCAGTGGTTCACCTCCTTTGGTTACTCTTCACTCCTGACATGCTACCTCCCTGCTACTTTTCATGGTCCTCCTTGACTGCTGATCATCACTTCAAACATAGCTAACTTGCTGCTTGCAGAACATGGCACCACATAGATGGTGTGTCATACCAGAGGTTGTGCAAAGTGATATTCAAAAGCAGCTACTATTTTAAGTGCTCAGCAGCAGACCTTGGAAGATGAGTGCTCTGTAGCTCCAGAACTTATATCTCTACAGGACGTTTCTCTATTTTTCACAAGCAAAAGAGAAAAAAAAAAAAAATCAATTGTCATCTGTTTGTAGCTTATAATATGAGGTATTTACTTTTTGTTCCTGCCTTTTTCCTTCCTGCAAATAGATGAGTTTTTATTATTCCCATTTTATACCTTGATTAGTGCAATAAAGAAGTAGCGTAACTAGACTAAGTCACAGGCAATAGGAACCACTTCCATGTTTTCAGTAGACCCTTGAGTTTCAGCTTCCCAGCAGTGTTGTTCTTACAACTTTCCAATATACAAGTTCAAATGTAGCCTTGGCTGGGCGTGCTGTAACCCCCTAGATGTGTTTACCTGGACTTCTTTCATCATTTGCTTACTTCTTTCTGGCATCTCATCCACAGGACAGGGGCTGGAGTGGAAATCCAGGTAGATTTTAAGGTGTAGAAATGCAATAAATTACTTTCAGGAAAATATAAATTGCCAATTTGCTCTTGATGCTGTTTATAGGTCAGGTCTATGCTAGAAATGGTTTGTAAGGACACTTGAACACAGGTAGTTCAGCCAGACTCTTCCACACAAATCAGCTTTTCTAGTGAAGAGGCAT
Organism: Ramphastos sulfuratus; assembly: GCA_013399055.1. NCBI lineage: Eukaryota > Metazoa > Chordata > Aves > Piciformes > Ramphastidae > Ramphastos > Ramphastos sulfuratus. The sequence goes on from WBNM01013525.1 coordinate 641,474, forward strand.
TCCTACTGCTCATGAGACTTGGGGGAAAAAACCCTTTTTTGTCTGTAACAGTGATGGTCCTCCCAGTACAGAACTGTTTAAAGAAATATGCCTTCCCCATGTGATACTGGTTTTATCACAGTCCCTGAGTCAATAGAACATACTGTCCCGGAAGAGTTCTGCTCTATAGCCACAGCCCTTCCTTGGCCTATTGAGGCTCCTCCTCCCCTCTACAGATTATTTTTCTGTTCTCTTTAACTCCTAATTATTTGTCTCTGGTCTATCTCATTTCTTCACATGAATATATTGATTTCACACAACTCTTCTCCCTTGTGATCAAGTTCAGCCTCTGATGCAAAACTAACATCTGGGGTGCAGTGCAAAATCCCAGCAAGGTTCCTGTCTTTTCTCCAGATGACTGGAACTTTGTGAGGAGTTCAGTTCCTGCACATTTTCTGATGCTATCCTTAACTGCAGCAAACTCCTTGTGCTTTGCAGTTGCACTGTTGCTTGTCACCGTGCTGCTGCTGTGGGGAACTTTGAGCTATTTCATTTCCATTTTTCATGAAGTTTACTTTGCAGATTATGATGACTTAGAATATAAAAATAAAAGAGACAGAGGAAAAAAATCCAAATTAATTTAGTGTTTATATTGTTTAAAGGTGCTTGAGGAGTGAGTTTGGTGCAAATTAAAAGAATACATCTCTGCAAAAATTGACTGATTCACAGCACTGAGAGCAATATTGAATGGTAGTAGGTAAAAATCTAATGGTGATAGTATAGGGGAAAAATAAACAAATGAAAACTGCACTGCAGTTGTGCCAGGGTCACAGCATGGTTAATTCCCACTCAGTATTTTCACTCGTGCACCACAGTAAATAGGTTTGTGAACAAAAGCCTGTTGAGTTTTATTTTAAATGAGCACGTGCCTTGTGGGGAGAGGCTGAGTGGCCTGGGGATCTTTAGTCTGGAGAAGAGAAGACTGAGAGGGGCTTTAATAAATGTTTATAAATATCTGAGGGCGGGGGGAGGGGAAAGGGGGGACAGGCTCTGCTCACTTGCTCCCTGTGATAGGACAAGGAGCAATGGATGTAAGCTGCAGCACAGGAGGTTCCACCTCAACACAAGGGGGAACTTCTTTACTGCAAGGGTCACAGAACACTGGAACAGGCTCCCCAGAGAGGCTGTGGAGTCTCCTTCTCTGGAGACTTTCAAGGCCCGTCTGAATGTGTTCCTCTGTGACCTGAGCTAGATCATATGGTCCTGCTCTGGCAGGGGTTTGGACTGGATGATCTCTTTGGGTCCCTTCCAACCCCTGACATCCTGTGATGCTGTGAAAAAAAAAAAAACCCCAACCCCCAAAAAAACCCAAAAACCGAAACAAACCTGCATCACAGCTGACATCAAAAGAAAGCTTTTTATTTGCCTAATACATTGGAGGGATTGTTTGAGAATAATTCATCCCAGTGAAATTGTGACTGCTTGTACTGCAGCCAAATCAGGATGGCTTCTTGCAACTGGCCAAGAAAGTGTCTGGCTCTGAAAGCCTGAAGTTTTGTTTTGAAAGAAAACAAAGGGTCAAACAGAGCTGAGGTCTCCCACTGAAACCTGTAGCAAAGGTCTCTCTGACTTCAAGTCAAACTCTTAGTGGACAGGGAAGGGCAAAACAACAGTGTTGGTACTGCAAGGTCATCAGTATTAAACCTTAAAGAAGAGGGAATGATGCAGAGCTGAGCATGGCCCATGGCTTCTTTAGAAAACTAGGACATAACTTCAAGGTCCTGTCAGGCTGTGGGCACAGTGCAGATAGAACCAGGACAAGAGGTGAAAGCATCAAATATCAGACCATGGTATTTGATAACTAACTTGGATATTCACTTCTTGAAAGCAAAAGGACTAGAGGTCTGTAGGGGTGATGAGCAGAAGACAGACATCTACATGCAGAGAATGTTTGGGGTAACTCATCACAGCATCAGCTGCTGATGCTGTGGAGGAGGAGCAGGGCTAGGTTTAAGCATGGTGCTTAGCTGAACACAGCCAGGCCAGGTAACATGGAGGCTCATTCAGTGTGAGTTTCTCTCTGAGGGTGTGCATCATGCAGCCAAGCTACAGACTCAGTGCAACTGAAATCTTGCCACAATTACACAGGGAGATATAATTATTTATTTGCCAAGATTCCCTTCGAGTGTTAAGTGCAACTGGGTTGCAAGCTTTCTGTGAGTATTTTTTAATCAAGAGCCTACAGCAGAGCATTTCCAGCAAATCCTGGGCAGGAACACTGTAGTAGTGTCTGTTAGGAAAACATACATTATATTTAAATACATATATATATATATATATATATATATATGTATATACACACACATACACACAGACAATATCTTCTCCCCCTACTAAGACACATTGTCAATTGATCCTGGTGACTGATGAAGTCTTTACAATGCTTATAGATGCACAACTAACAGCTTGGTAACACACTGCAGGCTTTCTCTTGTACATCATTGTCTCTTCATCTTTCACAGCAGGAAAACATCAAATTTACTTCACTGGCTGTACTCCTTTGGCTGTAGCCTGAACCTGCAGAGTTAGTGGTATATGAGGGTTTTTATTTTAAATTACAGCTCTGGGGCACTCCCTGTAGACAGGCAGCAAATACACTGAGTACAGAAACACCTTGCAGATGCTGAAAGCTACAAGAGCTCTTATCTCAAGTTCTATAAACAGTCTACCATGGAGGGAAACTTGAAAAGAACTCATCAGAAGCAGATTTCTCAGTCATTCTTCTAGAAAACACTGTCCTGCTTTCTTGTGGCTACAGAATCCTTCCAAGGACACCTGCTGAACTTTCCCCACTACTTTCCTAGGGTGTTCTTAATAAACTGAAATGTCCTCTGCAGAATCATAGAATGGTTTGAGTTGGAAGGGACCTTAAAGATCATCTAGTTCTATCCTCCCTGCCATGGAGGCACTTTCCACTAGACCAGGTTGTCCAAAACCCCATCGAGCCTGGCCTTGAACACTTCCAGGGAAGGGGTATGCACAAACTCTCTGGGCAACACATTCCAGTTCCTCACTACCCTCATATTGAAGAAGTATTAAGTGATATAGAAACAGTCTACAGTGTCCTGACTAAAGCCTGTGACAGATGAGGTTGTTGGCAGTCTCAGAAAAGAGTGTATCATCTCAGTTATTAATGGCTAGAACTGTCAGGAGAGCTTAAAACTTTCCAGATTGGCGTCCAGTAGCTGATGAGTCAGACACAGCCTTCATTCAGAGCTCTGAAAAGACTCATGCTACAATTCAGAGGTCCTTTTGGATTAAAGATTTTTTTCTTGGTGAAGAAAAATAAAGTGTTGATAGAACCAACTGCTGTACAAAAGGCAGAAATGAGGGGGGGAAAAGGTAGGCCGTGGTAATGTGTTCCTTCTTGCATAAACCCTTGGCTGTTTGAGGAGATTTTGTTATGAAGGCTCCAGTCACTTCCATCATGAAAGCTGAGGGAGGAATTTTCAGTCTTCACACTGTTAATTTGAAATACAATGATATTTTCTCTGTATGGTTCTAGAGAGCAGCAAATACAATAAAAAATGGGAGGTTTGGGGTTTTGTTTGTTTGTTTGTTTGCTTGTTTTTCTTTTCCTAAAGTGACTGGGGAAAAAAAATCAGGATTTTCTGAATCATTTACTTTTACAAGCTGCTCAAGGGTCCTCACTTTTCATCATTGTGCAGGAAAGCATAGGTAATCTGGGGCCCAGTGTTTCACTACTACTCTAAACCTCTGGATTATTTCAATTTTTTTTTTCTACAAAGTGTTTTGAAATGTTTCATCCCAACAATAATATTTCTGTTGCCTAATTTTTTTTTTGTTCCCTGATATTTTTTATTGTCCCTGAGAACTAATAATTTTGAAAGAGAGTATGATGTGAAATGATGGTGAAGATCTGGGTCCAGGAAACAGAGGAGCAGTTGCTTGCCTTGCACAGGTGATGCATCAAGGTAAGAGGTTTTGTACTAGTATGGAGTGAGGTAAGAAAAGAAAGATCCAACACCCTCAGCACTAATTTGTATTATCACAGATAAGGAATCTGTTCCCAGTCCCCTAGGAAACACCCAGGAACAGAGGAAGAAAAGATGCATTCTCCTACTTGCAGCACCTAAGATGTCAGTGTGAGCAGTTCAGATTGCCAGTTCAGATTCTCTCCCTGACGGGGTGAACCATCAAAGTGAAATCCTGATAGTCCCACCTGCTGTGAGGACTTTCTGTGTGTCAGTAAACACATTACCTATCTCCACTTTCCTCTTCCTTCACCTGTCCTGAAGACAGAGTTTGGGTAAAACATTTGAAGTTACAGGGGTTTTTTTATATGAAGAGTTGCTTTTCCTTTGATACGTATTCATGATGGTGTCAGAGTGTCTGTGTTTGAGACAGAGAAGCAGCTAAGAAAGGGACAAGATATTAAAGGGAACACAGCTGAAAGATACACTCCTAAAGATCAGTTTTCATTTTACAACCATCTTTCTAGTTTTGGACCTTTTCCTCAGAATCCTTTGGATTCCTGATTGCCTGACTGATTGTTTTGTTTAGTGAAGCACTCGGTTCTGTTTCTTTGCTGTAGTCCCTTTGGCAGGAAATCTGGTTCCACATTGTTCATACCACCACAGTAACCTTCCCCACTCTTTGACCAGCCCCTCTGACCTCTTTGAGCTTGAAGACCTTCTTGGCCACAAGCATCCCAAACACTCTGTCCTCCTCCATCGTGCTCACACCATGATTCCAGGCTTGTGGCATTTGGCTTAATCTCAGCTGCTAAGCTTTCTTGGAAATTCAACCACAGTTTCAAAATTCCAAGGCATGTGTTCATTTTTTATTCTGCGTTGAGATGAGAAAACATGAATTTCTGGTCTGTTGTGGTAGAAATTTCACCGTGCTTATGGTCATAAGATCCTTTTGTTCCCTAACTTAGAAAATGCAGGTACTGGAGACTTTGTGGGCTTCTCATGTGACAAACAGATTTATTTTCAACAGTGTTCAGTGCTGCATCAATGAAAAAATTGTCATTTTTGCTCAAGACAAATTTGGATTTTTGCAAGAAGGAATTTTGGTTTTAGGTCTTATTAGTGTCTGTGTAACTGACATAACCTGGAAACCTAGAAGCCAAATCTTCCTTTCATGCCGATTTTTTACATAGCCAAGTTCAGAGAGCCTTTCACTGAAACAAGAGATCCACTTCTGGATATTTCCCCTTGTCATCGCTTCACTAGGGTTGATTACTGTACCCAGTTCCCTCTACTAACAGATGAGACATCAGTAATCCCATCCTGGCTGCAATATTTTTCAAGTTCTTGTGCCACTGTCAGGTGTATTTAATACAGTGCATTGATAAACAGTCCTCAGACTTCGCCAGTGCTTGGAGTTTTGGAACTGCATAGCAATTACCCTTTTGAGGCTGCTAGCAAAACAATCAGACTTAGTGAAGGCTCAAGACTTTTGGCTTAACACATTGCATTTATTACTTCTGGCTGGAATCAAATAATCAATAATGCACGATCCTACATTTCAGATGTACCTGGGATGATGAGCAACATGTCTGAAACAGAATGCTTTTGAAAACTCTCCTGAATGAAAAGCCTACTGTCCTTAGCACTCAATGTCTGACCATGCAACCTTGGTTACAGCTCCTTGTGCAAGACGCTGCCAGGCTTGGAAAACTAATTGGGATTTGTGAGTGGATGAACTGACCTGTTTACAAATGCTCCTTCATAAAAGTCCTTCCATTCCCCAAGATCCTTGTGAACAATTCCATTGATGATTTCCCCAAGGCACTGATTTTTTTTTTCTGGGGAAACTAAAGATAACTAAAGACAGTTTTCCTTATTTTCTCCATTTATCTTGGTTTACATGTCTTAACACCTTACAGTGGTACCATTTATTTCTGAAAGGGTTTTCTGTGTTTCATCCACAGTGAGAAATTACTCTGAGAAACAAGACCAAGGGAGAACTTTATCTTATCAAATTCAGACACCATAATCTGACATAGGGCAACCCTATCTCCTGGACTTTTAAGCCAAAAAAAATGGAGATGTTTCACCCGAGTGCCTCAAGTTTATTTCATCTCCTAGCCTTGTCTTGTCTCAGCCAAAGATTCATGAAATTTGAATTACTTGGGATAACCTTGTAAGCAGGTTAGATTGCCAGGTTTTACAAAGGGAAGCATGAAAAATAACTGTCCTAGAACAGCACTGTGGCTCCAAGGCATACATCTGCTTTCAGCTTGATGGGCCAGCATTTCAGTACGCCATAGCAGTGCACTCTGCTGAGCTGCATTTCAGTTTTTCTCTTCAAGTGTTTAGCTATGCAGAGGAGTGCTCGAGCAGCCTAGCTGCCTTTGTTACTCATCAATACAGGGTTATCACCAGCCACATAAACAATTTCATCTCAGAGCCAGAGCTGCTGTCACAGAAGGGGATATAAACTACAAATACATTAGAGGAAGGATCAGAAATGTGATAAATTCCCACTTGGTATTTTATACATTTAACCTATCTGTCCACTCATTTATGGGATATTTCCAGTCACTGCTGACCTAAGTGACAGACACATTTCTTACAAATTGACAGCCATCACAGAATCACAGAATGACAGGGGTTGAAAGGGGCCTCTGGAGAGCCTTTGCTCCTCACCAGAGCAGGTTTACCTAGAGCAGGTTACAGAAATGTTTCCAGGTGGGTTTCAAATGACTCCAGTACTGAAGACTCCATTGCTTCTCTGAGCAGCCTGTTCCAGTGTTCTACCACCCTCAAAGTAAAGAATTTCCTCCTCATGTTTAGATGGAACTTCCTATGCTTAAATTAGTGATCATTACTGTCCTGTCATTGGACACCACTGAAAAAAGACTGTCCCCATTCCCCTGGCACTCACCCTTCAAGTATTTGTAAGCATTGATGAGATTCCCCCTCAGTCTTCTTGCAATGACAGGATGAGGGGCAGTGGTTTTAAACTGGCAGAGGGGAGATTAAGGCTGGATGTTAGGAGGAAGTTCTTTACAGTGAGGGTGGTGAGACACTGGAACAGGTTGCCCAGGGAGGTTGTGGCTACTCCCTCCCTGGAGGTGTTCAAGGCCAGGTTGGATGAGGCCTCGAGTGACCTGTGCTAGTGGGAGATGTCCTTGCCTATGGCAGGGGGTTGGAACTAGATGATCTTTGAGGTCCCTTCCAACCTTATCATTCTATGATTCTATGATTCTCTATGATTCTATGATTCTCTTCTCTGGGCTAAAAAAGTCCCAAGTCCCACAGCCTTTCTTCGTAAAACAGATGTTCTTGTGTCCTAATCATCTTCACAGCCCTTTGCTGTACCCTCTCAAGCAGTTCCATGTCCTTCTTCAAGTAGGGAGTCCTGAACTGGACAGAGCACTCCAAATGAGGCCTCACCAGTCAGAGTAGAGGCGGAGGAGAACCTCCCTTGACCTACTTGCCACACGCTTCTTGACGCACCCCAGGATGCCATTTGCCCTCGTGGCCACAAGAGCGTATTGTTGGCTCATGATCGTCCCAGTGTCTGCCCAGACTCTCAGGCCTTTTTCCACAGCACTGCTTTGCAGCAGGTCAGCCCCTAACCAGGGCTGACCAATTAGACTCTATCTTCTTACTTTCATGTCTCCTAGGATACTATTTTTATGTTCAAAATTTTTAAACAAGATATTTTCTGTTTGTATTTCAATTATAGAATCACAGTTAAATGATATAAAACATCAACGAAACTACTGTTTCATGATGCTTGGTAATTGTCCAGGATCCAGGAAGGTTCAGCTCATGCAAAAACCTGACAGGTATGAAGAAGAATTACAAGTTCTCAATCTTGCAGATAGGAGACCTGGAATCCAGTTCTTCTAAAGTCTTTATTAGCTCTGGATGATCAAATCAGTATCTTGATGAAAAATATGAAACAAGCATCTAAAAGAGCCAGAGTTTGAACCTGGATTCCCTTCAGTTTTGTGCCTTATTTATAAAACAATCTTTATGTTCCAATCTGTGCTTAGACAAATATACTTTCATAAAGTCCATCTGTGCATTTCCACCCACTCTGTTTACATTAGAGGTTTTGTTTAGAATCATTTTGTTCAGCCAGCATTTTTCCACCTCTTTTAATGTACACATGGAGCATCTGCTTTTGTGATGATTCATGAGTGCTGGGACCTACCCATGTGGAGGTTGCTGCTGGAGCTGGGCCAAGAGCTGTCCTCAAGCTACGTCTGCAAACATGGGTCAAAGTTCGTGTTCATTTTGCAAGACTGTAATTAGCACAGCAGATTTAGGCAGAAAACTGCTCCCTCTAGACTCAATTTCAAGGCAATTAGGGTTGCACTATTTCTCCATGGTGCTTCTGAGCTAGACCCTGTCTGCCCCACAGCAATGATAACAATGGAAGTGCAAATTACTGCACATTGTTGTGGCTTGGCTTTGTGTGACAAAAGAAAGCATATGTTCTAATTATACCTCAGCATCAGAGCAGGGCAACTTGTGGTGGAGATGGAGCTGAACATCCTCAGCAAGATTCCAGTGTGCTTGTGTACATAGTGCAGGTGGGAATTGCTTGCAGAGGGTAGAAAATCAATAGGCAATCTTAGAGGTGTTTCTGTCTTGGGTATACTGCCCTTGCTGTACTGCTTCATTGGATTTTGGCTTTTTCAAGATGACTATGTGCTGTAAGAACCAGTTTTGTAAGTGAAATATTTTAGCTCCTTCATCATATCCCAGAGGGTTGCAACATCCAAACTTCAAGACTGGGACAGCAAAATTTGTCCTTGCTCAGAGGATGCACATAGTTTATGCCCCACTTCGGCACTATTTTGAAGCACTTTTTCATGTGTGGTTTTTGCTCTGGCCTCTTGCAAAGGTTGGTATTTTCCCAGAAGATTTCAAGATGTGCCATGACTTCTGGCAGCTCTGCTGGAGACATGGAGGGTAGAATTAAGGTCATCTAAAATAATTAGATTATGCTTCTCTTATGCATGTATTCCAAAGAGTGAGCTAGACTCTCTCTGTGGTCAATCCCAGAGGGAAATTCCTCTCATACTGAGATGAATGTTTAAAATAATTTGACTCGATCTCCCATCCCTATCTTCTTCCATTGACTTTTGAATGTGCCTATGATTAGCTTAACTTGGACATGCTAACATTTTTGTGGTCAGACTAATGAACCTCTCTTGCTCTCGATCATATCTTTAATATTTAACAGGAGATGTAGGGTTACACTAACTGACAATTGGTAAGAATAAAACCAAAAGGAGAATGATATCAATAAAAGACCCATGAGTTTTGTTTTTCTTCAAAGGGCAGCTTCTGGGGTCATGTGATTTTGCAAGGATTTGCCTGCCCTTTTAAAATTAAAGTATATTTGTAACCCTCAAGTTTTGATTGAAAAGGCAAATCTACGTAAAAACACAGAAGCAAATAAAAATGGTCTAAAATTCTGAGCGTAGAGAAGTATCAGTGTTGGCCTTGTCCTGTGGTTTTTCAGTCAGTGGTGTAACTGGGATTACTGGTGAAGAAATGCCAGAGAAAGAATCTCTCTAGTGTGACATTCTCATCCTTCATACTGTGCTTGAGATACTGTGTTATTAAAAGCAGCATTTGGAGCAGGGACAGCAATGCAGGTTGGAGTCATGTATGGGTTTTTTTTTTTTTGTCTTCTGGATTTCTGTGATATTTAACTGAGAGTAATCTTATTCCTTGTTCCTGAGCAAATTACTGTGAGTAATAAGTACTCATAAACAAGAGTTGTGAGATCCTTGCTAGAATTTTATAGGGGAAATTCCTATTCAGCACACAGTAAAAAAGGAAAACAGAGATGTAAAAGATCTAGAACAGCATGTCCATGGCATTGTAACAAATGTAATTAGTCACAGATGAGTAACTTGCCCAAATAAATTCAACCCTAGGAGCAAGAGAATTGTATATATAAAACCTCTCCATACTATTCCCTATAAACAGTGACACAGAACTGAAAACAAAGAGAAACACAAAGCAGTTGTTCTTAACTGGCCTCATCATGAGAAAAAATGTTCAACACAAGTCTGATGTTGATGGTTTCAGTCTACCATGGACTTCTCATCCCATGACTGGGCTTATATTTTTGCTATATTTCAGTTTGTCTCAGAAATGCAAGCTGGAAACACCTTTGAACCTCAAATCTGCATTTCATCCCAGAACAAAGCCACCATGTAACAGGAGCTCAGGTGAGTACCACAAGCACTACTTGCCTTATTAAAAACTTCCTAATGATCCACAGGTTAACTTTTTTTTAATCTCCCACCCTAAGAGAAGAGATGTTCTAAATCCCAGAAAGCAAAATATTTCATCACCACTGGTTTTGTTGTGTGCTCACTCTGCAGGGAAAGAGTGAATCCTGCATGAGGAGCAGCAGATGAAAGTTACACCACACATCACAGTCCCCTGTTTCAGAGTAACAGCCATTCCATCATCCCATCATGCATCCCAAGCAATGCTTGTGTTTTGGTTTGGTTTGTTTTTTTTTGGTGGGGGGAGGAAAGAGAAGGAAATATTTTGTAAATAGTGGAAGAATATTTAGCTGTGGAAGGGGAACATAAATTCTCTGCACCACTGAAGAACAATATCAGCTTTTTGTCTTGTGAGACATCTGTGATATATGTATATGGAGTGGTAAGGAACATACCCATTCTTGACAACTTGACTTCTTTCTGTCTTATATCTTGTAAAAATGTGAGCCTTCACTGCCGTGAAATAACACTGCTTCATGAAATAACATGAGGTCTTAATAAAATATGACTCTCTGGGTTTTTAGTGTCTATGCTAACTTGCAGGCATTCATCAGGATTAGAAACATCAAGCTAGATCCAGACTTGTTTGTATGGCTACAGCTGTAACGTCAAAATAGGGGAATGAAGTTAACCCTGATATGGGCATGCCTGAAGTTTAATTGCTAGCACAAAAGACTGTCCAGTTTTGGACCAAGCCAATCAGGACTCCTTTTCAGATGTTCAAAGCATCCTGTTCATGGCCTAGGGTTGGGCTAGTATAGCTGCCTGAGGAAAAAAATATCTATCTTAAAGCTCTGGAGTGTGGATACTCATTCTTGAGAGTTTAAAACCTATCTGGGTAACTATATGCTCTGCAGTTACCATAGACGTATTTTACAGACCTCTGGACAAAAGAAATTAGCTTCTAAATGGTGCTAGGCAAAACCACTCACTGAGGAAGTTGTCAGAGCCAATATATGATAAACTCGGTTATAATAATGATTTATTACATTGTGTTCGTTAAGGATGCAACTTTCTCCAAGCAAAATGTGTCCTCTCTGTACAAACATGCCCCTCGTTTTGGGAAGCCTCACAAGTTTAGTGTTTTTCCCCTGAGCAAAATCCATGTATGACTCTGAATCTTAGCTGGATGTGATTTGGAATTTAGTGGTCTGGATGTAGAAGAGTAACTCTTCTGCCTCTTTCTTAAGTATGTTGCAAGACGTGGGAAAAGGAAAACACTATCCTTGTAAAAATAAATACAATTTCAACAAAAGTCAATGTAGCTCTGAAGTAGCTTTACAAAGCCAGACATGTTTCTCATTTAGACTGTATTAAATTTGCTGTAAATTTGGGTCACTGCTAAAGAAGTGTGTGATCTAAATAGTAATTTGCAATGAGCAGCAGGACTTGAGCAAATAAACTACAATTTTAGAGCAAACCAGGTGAACCAGGCACTAATAAGAATGGCAGCAGCGAATCTTCAATTTGTCTTCATCTGAGTTGCTGTGCTTCTCTGGGATAACCATTCATCAGAGCAACCCCCAGAATCAGGATGGTAATTCTTGGGGTCACTCTGCATGATTGTGGTGCACCGCTACATGACATCCCAGAACTCTCCAGAACAGTCTTGAACATGATTGTCGTGGCAGGCCAAAATAGGCCTATACATGTTGTGGCTTCCCAGACATGTTCCTTTACTCCCCCTCCTTCTGTTTTGGGGAGAAGCAACTGCAGCAAAGAGGACAAAGAATCTGGAGCCACTGAGTCTGAGGACTCTGGCTTGCCCAGACTTGTTTGCATCCTGTGATAAACAAGGCACACATGGTTGCCTTGTGCAAGGCCTGTGATCAATCCAAATTCTGGTAACGCAAGCTCTGGCTTCACCTAATATGATCAAGCTTGGCAAAGTGCCATCCTGATTGGCTAATCTATGTCCAAAGGCCCATTAGTCTCGGGCTGTATTGATAAAAAGAGATGAGCAGGTAACACAATCTGATTTCTGCTGTTGTATTCATGCTGCTGCTGCCACCTCATTGCGTCCTGAACTGCCAGAAACTCCACTGCTTCAAGTTTACCAGAAGCAGGCTCTAAATGCCTGCATGCGATCAGCCTGCACAGCCAGCGTGACATTGTGCCAGGACTGCACATGGCATTGCATCCTGCCTGCCCCTCTGCAAAGCTTCTGCTGAATCAGGAGTCAAGAGGACCCAGATCAGAGACTGTGCCAGACTCCCAGCTGCCTGAGAAAAGAGCCTGGGAAAACTCCAAAACCTCTAACGGCTTTGAGACCACCGACAGCAACCCCTCCATATGCTTTGGGTACTGTCTGATAATATTTTGTGAGTAAATATTTCAAGCCTCTTGTAATCACTAATTGTAATCACTAATTGCCTTCTGCCATAAGCAGAAAGGAGCTTCCTGCGTCCATCTAGTGGCTAAGTAGGATCATTAACCACAAGCAGTGTAGTGACCACTAAAATCTTCTTTTCCAATACGTTTGTGTTTGCTAGTTAACCTCTTAAAGTGTTCCAGTCTTGCCTGTTCCCTGTGTGTATAAATTTCCAAACCATGTGTTTTGAACCTTGTAAATAATTTTTGTGGTAAAATTTAATGTTAATAAGCAGTTTCCATAGTTATCAATAGTTAACAATCTTTGCCTGGATATCAAAATTAATATCAATTATTAATTTTGCATCATTCATAACAACGGAGAACCTGCAATGAGAGTCCAAGGCAGTCCACACTTTTGGCATGTTGTTGCAGAACCTGGTGTAGAAACATGTGTGCTGGATGCCAGAAAATTCTAACTCTTCCTTTGCAGACAAAGTAGAGCTTGAAATATTCCAGACCTTATTAATGACACGAGCTAATGTCTTATGAAGCCTATGCACATGGACCAGTGAAAAGCGTAGCCTCTATTTGAGTTTAAGGACCATATGAATATCATATCCTGATGACAGAACTTGTGTTTGGCCACTTGTCCTGCTGAGCTACTGATGACTCAGCATCTTTTGTTCTGTACTGAATCATTGTGGCCTTGAGTGACCTGTTCTAGTGGGAGGTGTCCCTGCCTATGGCAGGGGGTTGGAACTAGATGATCTTTGGAGTTCCTTCCAACCTAAACCATTCCATGATTCTATGATTCCTTCAATGTTCTCCATTGTGCAAAAGCCAACATCAGTTAAAGATCTGCTGCCTGGAGACATACACCAAAATGTTTAGTTTACTTACTTGACTAAAGCTCTTCAAGCAAGAAAACATCTGGCCAAGGTTCCCTCAGCTTTTAAAGAAGAAAACCAGTCATCTGGGAAATCCTCATTGATATGGAATTAACTTCTGTCTGAAAGTCTCTGTCTTTTTTTCCCTTTCTTTCTTGTCATTTGGCAAGATAGAAAGCCTCAAATCAAACCTAACTAGGCTGTATCTGGAGTTAGGTGACTGTCCAAAATCACCCAGAAATCTTGTGAGAAAGCCTTGACTCCTAAGACCTTTGTTCAGTGCTTTGTCTTTGAAAGTTATAGTGATAGAAAAAAAAAAAACCAAACCAAACAAACAACACTGCAAAACAAAACAAACAGCAACAACAAAAACCCCAACCGACCAAACACACCCCACCCTGACCCCCAAACTAAAGCAGTAGTCTTTCACAGTTTGGCTTAATAACATTCCCATATTTAGGCTGCCCTTGAATTATTTGGATGTTATTGTAAAGAATAGTTTCTATTCCCAAGATTACAGTATTCAAATTACATTAAAGATCACTCAGAAACCCACAGAAATAGTAAACGCAAGAACTAAGATAAAATCCTTTCCAACTTACCCAGACTGCCTGGATATAGAGGTAGTCTTCAGTCCCTGAGAGATCTCAGTATGTGAACAACGTGAGACATATGCTGCAGTCATTATTCAATGTGGAGTGCACATTGGGGTACACTGGAAACCCTAATCAAATATTTTCATTACTATCATGGGCAACAGTCAGGCTTGCAATGTTATTTAAACATACGGCTTGTGGGTTTGATTCCATGACATTTTTCCAAGGAAGATGATGAGATTCGAGCACCAGAGAATGTTTCTTGCAGTGTGTAAAGAGTATGATGCATCTCAAATAGCATTCCCATTACACATTGTGATAATAACAGTCATTTCTTTATTTTTGAAGGGTTGCTGGGAATTCTAAGGTTCTTTTACCATTTATGGCTATTAGTATATTCTACAATACTAGAGATGAGGGAGTTGCTCAGTGAAAAGCATGGATTGAGACATATTGCTTGGATGTTTCAATTTAAAATACATTTACTCTGAATAGTAAGTAACAGAAAGGTAAAATCTCTTTCTTAGATCTAGAGGACTGGACACAGAGGAGTCAAGCAGAAAGAGTTTGTGAGCTGCATAGCCAAGGCAAAGGCACATCAGGCTGCTAAGTACATCTATACAGTTGTTCAGGGAGTGAATACAGGCCCACAGTCAAGCAGTACATGGAGCTTACATCTGTATCATTCATAGAATCATAGAATGATTTGTGTTGGAAAAGACCTCTAAAGGTCATCTAGACCAATCCTCCTGCAAGGAGCACAAATATATTTAACTAGATCAAGTTGCACAGAGCCCCATCAAACCTGACCTTGAATATTTCCAGAGATGGAGCATCCATCATCTCCCTGGGCAATCTATTTGAGTGTTTCACCACCGTCATTTAAAATAATTTCTTCCTTATATCTAGCCTAATCTCCCCTCTTTTAGTTTTAGACAATTACCCTTTGTCTTATTGCAACAGGCCCTATTAAAAAGACTGTCCTTCTCTTTCATATAGGTCTCCTTTAAATACTGAAAGGCCACAATAAGATCTCTCCAGAGCCTTCTCTTCTCCGTGCTGAAGAACCTCGACCGTCTCAGCCTGTCTTCATAGGAAAGGTGTTCCACCCCCTGATAGTTTTTGTGGCCCTACTCTGGACCTGCTTCAATAGGTTTGAGTCTTGTGCTAAGGACTCCAGAGCTGGACAGTCCTCGAGGTGAGTTGTTACCAGGGCAGAGCAGAGCAGAGCATGAGAATTACTTCATTTGATGTGCTGGCATTTTCCAGTTATCACACCACATAGCACTTGGCACTAGTCTTTTCTGGACATCACTTGCCCTGTGCCTCAGAGATATCTATCCATTTATGTGCATTGTTTTTGTTTCAGTTACACAAAATAGTTTGTGGAACAGTCTGTGATCCAGGGTTGTTTTGGTGGCATGGACCACTGAAATACCTGACATGCCTTAGAATGCTGTGATGGAGGGTGCAGTATGAAGATTGGATCCATATACCATGTTGTCTTACTTATCCTGTATGTTGGGAATGGCCTTATGCTGAACAGTATTTCCCATAACAGGTTTTCTATTCGGTCATAGAATGGTAGAGTTTGGAAGAGACCTCTGGAGATAATGTAGTCCAATCCTCCTGCTATACTTCTCTCCAACAGCAAGCAGAAGTTACAATTAATATTGAGTCAAAGTGAATAGTCAAGGAAAGAGACTCAAAAGTAAATTATGGGCCATGTTATCTGACAGCATGAATCTATTGTCTGGTATTTGCTAAAGAAAAATGAAAACAGGCAAGCACGTCACTAAAAGATTTTGGTCTACCAATAAATCATGCTGACTTCTGCTGCTACATGCATATTTTGAATCCTTCCAGCTGAAATAATCAAAACAAGATAATAAATGTGAAATTAATAGTGGCTTCAGTAAAACATATAGACAGACACAGGACTCTGAGTTGATGATTTGTTATTTTCAACTTTTCAATTTAACTTTCCATAAAAACTTGTTTTTCAGCATCCTCTGAACAAGATCCATTAAAAAAGATGCTGAGAAGAGTCAGGAAATACAGTCATGAGTTTAAGTTTCCCATACAAATGTTCAATCTGCAGTTGATTTGAATGGCTATAGAAATCCCATTTTCTAATACTTTCCTAAAAAGCATTCCAGAGTAGAAGAGCACAGCTGGTGTCACTCAAAAAGATTGGCCAGTGACTGCTTTACGCAGAAGAACATGTTCTGCCAATAGTAATCCTATCATCTGTAAAGGAATCCTTCACAGATTCCAGTAGCTTCCAGGGGGTAAACCATTTTTCCCTCCTCTGGTCTCTGTCTCTTCTGCATTGCCTTCGCATCTGGTGGGTCACGTCAGCAACAGCCATAATGGTGATGCAGAGTAAGAATTGAGCAATACAAATATTGACCTTGACCTTGTCATAACACAGGGAGAGATATGGAGACATTTGTCAGACTTCCTGAATTAATCTAATCTTTCCTGAGAAATTCAAGAAGAGTCTTGTTGTCTGCTGGCTTTCGAAATTTCACTGCAAGGAAATCTAGGGTCTAGAGATTTGCCCTTTTCTTTTATTGCATGGAATTCCAGGTGTGTTTGGCTTGCATTTAGTCATAAAAATCGTCATGTTTCTATCAGAGATTGTGCTCAAGAAAACTCTGTGCAAAAACACACTGACAGTAGCTCAGAAACATGAAAGCAGGAGATAAAACAGAGACAAGATCTCTCTATAAACTCACCTGTGCTTACCACATCAGGCTCAGCAGTGCAGAGCTACTCAACACCTGGCTGGCTGTGGCTTATGAATACTTCCTGCAAGTGGTTACTATTAGCTCTAGCTCTGCTTTCTGCTGCAGCGCTTAGGACGTGGTTCAAGCTGTGTGGCTCATGCACGGTGTGGAGACTGATGCAATACATTGTGGGATTCTTTGCCTACTACAAAAAGGAGAAATCCATGGGAGTGGCATGTTAAAAAAGGAAAGCAAATAAACAGCAATGTAGGGGGGAAAAAATACTTTCTTCCCTAAATAAACTCCCCCAGTCTCTGGGGGAAAACATATTTTAAAAAGGAAATAAACAAGTGGAAATTTGCAGAAGAAAAGTATTCATTGCAAGTTAATTCTTTATACAGTTAGGAGCAGCATATTTGTGATTCCACCTGCAACCTCCACTGAACTCTTTTTGGGCATAAATATACTCTATGTGATGTATTGATTGTTACCTGTTCATATTCAAAGGACAAGTAAAGAGAAAAAGTTGACAGTGTTCACACAGTGAACAGCAGAGGTGTGCTGGTGCTTTAATTCTTCCAGTAATCAAAGTGATACCCTAAGCATTGCTCTGATGCTTCCTGATAGATACTTTGACAAATCACCAATAATTACTTGCAATGATTATGTATTTATGTATGTATGTATTTATTTATTTGCTACATTCTTACAGCTAACATGTCTGTACACTAGGATTTTGCTGCTCAAGTTTATTATTTATTCAGCATTGCTTCTAGCAGAAATGGAACTAGTGAGAATTACCTGCAAGCTTGTGACTTGCAGACAAAAATGCACTAAAATTCACTGAAGCAAAAAATAGAAGTCATCAGGAATAACAATTGGACTTTTTTCACTTAGTGTGTCAGACCATCAGTAGAGGATAAAACTTCTACACCACTTTTAATTAAAAGTGCAATTGGCAGATACGGGCAGTAAGTGGGAACAGTAATACAGAAAATGAGAAGACTCAAATTATTTTTTTGTGATTTCTGTCTAATTAGATGGTTGATTAGGGAAGCTGAAGACATCAGACACTATCCAGAGTTGAAAAGGCCAAAGACAGGAAGAAAAGGTTTGTGTGTCAGGAACAAATAAAATGCTAGAACAATAAAGACAGTATGCTTCTGGTCTGTATTTGGGAGTAAGTAGGATGGTAGACTAAGATCACATGAGAATGACAAACTACTTTCTAAGCCTTTAGTGGTTCAAAGAACATGAAACAGCTCTTCTTGAAATCAGCAGGCTTGGATAACTTTGACTCAGGCATCTTAAAGTGAAGCTGATGCAGTCTCTGGTTCCCTGATGTTTCCTTTTAATCTCACAATAGAGAGGAAATTACAAACGACTGGAAAAATGTAATTCTCTGCCAATATTTGCTGAGGACAAATAAGACAATGCAGAGATAGGCTGAGAGCCAACCAGCCATTCGTATCTAAAAGAGGCATGTTCATAAATCAACAATGAGGTTAAAAGTTAGGACTAAAATTAATGACCACTAATGAGAAGTTAGTATTAAAATAGCTCTTATCTAACAAAATGGGTATTTTGCATATGGCAGGATACCAAATAAGGAGATTACATAGCTTAAACATATTATAGATATTTTAGGCTTTTAGTACCACATAATATTCTAATTAAAACAAGGTGAAATATTCCTTGGGTAACACAACTAGATTTTTAATGGATTAAAGAACCATTTAAGTGATATCTAGTGATTTCTTTTAATGAGTAGATGTTACCAAGCAATAGATCTTCTAGTGGATTTCACAGACTGGTCAAAAAACTTTGAAGTTTCTGTCAGCAATTTTGAGGTTGAAACTGGAGTTCCCCAATGACATAAAGACTGGCAGATAAGTAAAATATCCTGTGACTAGGCAATAATTAAACATTTTGTAAAGTGGGCCCATGTAGAGTATGCAGATTAATAAAGGTTGTACCTGAATCTTGGAAACACAGACCAAAGGAGACCTAATGAGACATGGGATGCATGGGTGAATTTTAACCTTTAGAATGATGCTTGGGGAAATGGCATCACTGATGTGATTATCGGACATTCATAGAGTAGGGGAGTGTGTAACACAAGGAATGTGACTTCTAACTGCTGGTTTGTAGCAGCAGTGTTCACTGAGTACTGCTTCTTGGCCTGATAACCATGTTTTTAAAGGCAAGCTGAAAAATTATACAGGAAACATATTAAAAACCACAGAAAAATACAAACAATAACCACATTTTTAAAGGCAAGCTGAAAAATTATACAGGAAACATTTTAAAACACAGAAAAATACAAACAAATAAACAAAAATCCCCACCCCAAATGACAACAAAAACCAAAACTGAAACCAAAAGTATTGAACCAAGCCAAATCAAACAAAATAAAACCCCACCCAAACCTTAACTGGCTGCAAGAAAATGTCTTACAATGAAATAAGTAAGCTATTGGGAAATTTGGCTCCTATTAGTTGCTAGGTATGAAGAATGAGATGCCTCTTGGAGGAATGGAGAAAATGAAAATAGGACAAGTTGCACAGGAAACAATGGTTAGCAGTTAAAATGAGACAAGCTAATACAGAGGTAAGGTCTACCAGCATTTCTGAAAGGAGGCTGAGTAAATAACTGGAACAAATCAGCAAAAGTTATTGTGGCAGCTTAGACTCCTGCTGTTTCCAGCCATGGCTGAGCGCTCTTCAAGATAATCCCTTATCATGACCTGATAGCAGGCAACTGGGTGATACTCTGGTTTACAGTTCACAGAAAATAAGAAAGGTGTTCTTAAATCCTGTCAAAATGACCCTGGTTTAAGCTGCTAGTAATGCACAGGTGTTGCAGTTTGGGCCATGGGCATACCCAGTTCTGGAGATCAGAATCAACTCTTACCTCTTTTCAGGAGCAAGAATGAGGACACTGTACACTGATTGGAAATTTAGAGAGAATTTCTATTTATTAGAGCATATATATATATATAAGGCAATCAGGTAGGATAAGTATAAAATCCACTAGGCCAAAACTGGGCTTCTAGAATCCTCCATGTCTTCCACCTCCCAGTCAGCCTGTAAGGTAGACCAAAGCCATGCCCCCTCCAGCTGAGCCTGCAAGGCTTGAGTGGCGCAGCTGCCTACCTGCCAGCTCCCGAAGAACCATGACATAAGAGGAACACATGCTGTTCTGAGAGAGGAGGAGTGGAAGCAAGGCAGGCAGGAAAGGGAAGGGAAGGGGGAGAAGTGCAGTCAGGCTCTATCTTTTAAGCTGTGATACCGGAAAGGGAACAGAATAACAATATTACGATATTCTGGGATGAGCAGGTTTGTGCCCCTGGGATGGGCCTCTGTC
>WBNM01013526.1:0-129194 GCA_013399055.1 Ramphastos sulfuratus
TTTTCACAGCCTATAAACTAATTCTTTGCAAAAAAATATTCCAATTAGCTTCAAACCAGCACAATTATTCAGGTACAAACAGCCATATAAGCTTCTTCCTGTCAGGGTAATATGAGAGGCCACTCACTCTGAGACTATTATAAGAGGTTGCTCACTTTGATGCACAAGATTTGTCTCAAGTGAACAGAGGCTACTCAGCAGATGGATAAAACAGTGAAGCATAAAAGCTGATGTCAAACACAAAATTAGTTTGCAAAGTCTATAGAAGTTTTCCTTCTCATTCTCTTGCCACCGATTAAAAACACATCCAAGTTGGGAACAAACTATATAGAACTGCAGCAGGAGGAAAGGGAACAAGTTAGCCAGGGCTTCAGGCTGTATCCCAGCTTGTCTCTGTGCTGCTCCAAAGTAAATACAAACGAGATCTAGAGGAAGGGCCAGGGCAGGTCAAGGCTAGAGTTGGCAGGAAGCCTCTCCCCAGGCTCCTCATACTACCCACTGTTTACTGCAAGAGTCTAATTTTAAATAAGTTTGTTTATGGATGTAGTCAGCAGTTTACAAATCTAGATTCCATTTGGAGTGGTTTGCATGTGTGTGGGTTGGTGGGAGAGCATAGGACAGGCTGCATGTGTGCATTGTTCCTGGGTGACCAGGACAGGGATGGGATGTTGTGAGTGTGTGTACACAAGGGCAGGCTTATGAGGTCTCCGGTGGCATTTAAGTTCTGAGTGAATGGCAGTGTAATGCTGTGCATGAGGTGGGTCCAGAGGAAAGGCAGGATGTCAGTGGGCCCTCAGGCTGTGCTGAGGTTCTGCAGGCCAGTGGAAATAATTGTTATGTCAGAGAAAACATCTGCAAACACATTTTCTGTTCCTTGCTAAAGGAACAGCCTGGTTCTGTACAACCCAAAATGATAATTTTGAACTGTTTTTCTTTAACAAATTGTCACGGATAATGTGATATGCATAGGGGAGTTAGAGGAAGTATATACAAAGAAATACCGAGAAAAATACATTTTTGCATTAGGGATAGCAGTTGACTCTTAACTGCTAGAAAGATGGGAACTGACAGGTTGGATTAGATCAGGAGGCCATC
Source organism: Ramphastos sulfuratus (assembly GCA_013399055.1). Taxonomy (NCBI): domain Eukaryota; kingdom Metazoa; phylum Chordata; class Aves; order Piciformes; family Ramphastidae; genus Ramphastos; species Ramphastos sulfuratus. The sequence goes on from WBNM01013526.1 coordinate 1,096, forward strand.
CAAGCCTACTTTCTGACCACAGACTATGTTCCACGATGGCTTTTAGCCAGCATCTCGCAGCGTCCCCTTTTGCCTGGCCGAGGATAACTGTGAGCTACGTCCATCGGAGGGAGCTATGTAAGAGTGAGTGGACAGAAATCCATGAACTTAAGGCTGCCTTTAGAGAGTGCTCAGTGCTGAGAGGTAGCTGACACCCCAGTAGCCCCCAGTGCTTAGGAGCATATCTAACTTTGATCAAGGAAATTCTTCACTCTTTTCCCCACTTAATAATATCCTTGAGTAAGATATCCTCTCCTCCACCACATTTTAGGGGAGGTAAGACAAGCTGTCCAACATATTTTAAGGCAGTTTCCTTGTACAGAGCAAGCACTTGAATGATTATCCAAGTTTATCCTCACTGTATCCCAAACTTTAAAAATACCTGTGGGTTTTTACAAATGTATATGTGTAGGTGAGAGTATGAAAATGCAGAATACACAGAAACTAGTATTATTTGATTTGTACTTTTTCTATCAAGAATTCAAGAAGTATCCATCTAGTTAAAAATCAAATTCAGGGAGAGTGGTACAATATGATAAGTGACTAACAATATGAAGGTAGATGGGGATTAACTGTTCACTTTCCCCACCTAGGGGCTCTCAGGAGAGGCAGTTCTTTATGGGACATATGCCAGACCTGTGCAACTTCTTGCTCAAAACTGTGGAGGTTACAAGTTTGTGTGATTTCAATGGGAGGCTGGAGAAGTTTTTGGGAGGAGTCTACTGGGGCTTCCATGGAAACTATATCCAGTTCAGAAACTCTTTGAGCTGAAATCAGCTCATTGTTGGGCAAATATTAGGGGGGAGAATTGAATACATTTGTCGATTTCCTTCTCCTTTCAAGGCACCAGCTGGCACACTTTTCTTAACCTGTCTACAGCAGGGACTGATACTTTAGAAACAGAAATGGTGTATGAATTAAAGGGAAAAAATATTATTTGGAAATTGTTAGGAGCTAGTATACTCTAGGTAAAACTGGAAATGTATGTCTCAAAGCTAAGATAAATAAACACATAAGCCATAACAACTACAGGTGTGTTGTTATTTACAAAAAAATGGAACCATCTTATGAAACCTCCTAATCTCTTGGCATCACACAGAATCAAGTTTGTGTCTATTACTTCTTGTCATGTCACTGGGCATCACTGAAGAAAGACTGGCCCCATCTTCCTGACACCCACCCTTTAAGTATTAATAAGCATTGATAAGATTTCCCCCTCAGTCTTCTCCAGGCTAAAAAGCTCCAGGTCCCTCAGCCTTTCTGTGTAAGACAGATGTTCCAGTCCCCTGATCGTCTGCACAGCCCTTAGTTGCACCCTCTCAAGAAGTTCCCCGTCCTTCTTGAGCTGGACACAGTGCTCCAGATGAAGCCTCAGCAAGATAGTGATGCCTTTTGTCAGTAGATTCCATTATCTATACATGTCCTGAGAAAAACTATATCCTTACAAGTGTCACTGAAGTACAGAGATTGAGAAGCTGTAAGGATGTAATGCTGTACTAGTGGAAAAAGCCTGCAACTTCCCAGTATTTACCTGAGTAGTAGAACTGGATCTGGAAAGCAAAGAGGAAATCAGAAAAAGACATCAGGCAATCCATAGCATCATCCATCAGCACAATCCTGGGATAAAACAAGAGAAACAGTTAAGTACCTAGAGAAGAACTAAAATCTGTAAGCAGGAAACCCAGATCCAGAAAAAGTACAGCTGGGGACCTACATGCAACTGAGGATTGCTTGTGGCTTGGCCTAATAGAAGAGGTTAGGAGGGAGAAACAGGAACACCCACTGCTGCATGGATGCAGACACCTTCATATCAAATGAAAGCAACCTAAGAACGTGCAGTGAGAAGATCCTAATGTCAAGTGTTATAACACACTTTGGATAGAATGTGAACAGAGCTGTGTGACATGGCTATCAAGCAAAGTCTGGTGGACAGGATGGGACAAACCCTGGCAAAAAACCTGCAAGTGTGGTTGACAGCTATATAAAGAGTAACCACGCTATAGCAAGGCAGCGACACAAGTATTGAACTTGTATAGGCTGAACGAGGCTTATGCTATTGCTCTGTTCACCAGAGCTCATCAAACTGGGATGTTTCCAGATTCATAAGGGTAACAACAGTTATTCATTCCCAATCTACACTCAAACAAATTTCACTTGACTACAGACGAAATACCACTGCACTGACAAACAGCTTTCTCTTTACACACTCTGAACATCCTATCCTCCCTTCCCAATGAATGAATCAGTATCTTTTCATATCTATCAAGCCTATCATTTGACTACCAGGTCAAATTTCACAGAACATTAAGACTTCTTGGGCCAGAGACAATGTCTTCTTTCTCTTTGCTAAGCCCCAGGTGCATGTAGGGAGTTACATACATCACTGTTATGAAGCATACTTTGTGAATATGGAAAGTATCAGCCACAGGCCATAAAGATGAAATGTAAGTCATAGTGAAGTTCAACTCCTGTCCATAAAAAGCTCTGGATTTCAGAAGTAAAAGTTGTTCATAAAAATGAAAACAAAAACTGCTCTGGTCACTGCTACTACATAAGGATGAAAACACCAGTCTCAAATGGGGAAAGTCAAACTTGGGCTCATCAGTGACAGCTCAGAGAAACAGAAGGAAATGTCTCACTCTGATGGGAAAAAAAAAGAGTATTTGGATGATGTTAATGAAAGGTAGTTGATACTTCTTTCCAGCTGTGTGCAGGGTATTGACCCTGTGCAATCAGTATTTGGCATATCATATGAGAAGGATTCCCAGTTCATCATAGCCAAAGAATGGGTCGCCTAGCAGGATTCTTTTGAACACATGGCCAAAGGCAATCCACAGACCAACTTCTACAGCATCAATGGTCTAAATACATTGCTGGGGAAACACTGTTCTGTCTCATGTAAAAGAATCCAGGGAGCTGTGTGGGAGGCTGACCCAGAAGAGTTACAGGATCTTGCAAGACTTCCCTGCAACTCAGATCATTTCTGTTCACTGTGGCACAATCAAACATGTAGAGCAGCTTGAATTAATTATCTCAAAGAAGAAAGACTGGGGCTAAGAGGGTCCTCAGGAGAAAAGCCAGTATTTAAAACAAAATCCTTTGAAGATGTCAAAGTGCTTCTAATTTATTTACTATGTTCCAGAAGCCTCCTCCTCCTCCTACCTGAAGAAGTAGGGACTTCAGTTCTTAATTCTTACTAACAAGTGTGTTACTGAGATTGTCAGTTGCCACATCAAGGAAATGTCTTTGAAGCTAGCAGGCAGAGCATCTTTATCTCAGGCAACACTGCTCACCCACTGGTGTTTCCGGCCACTATTTAAGCACTGGAAATGTGATGGCCACAGCACTGATGAGCTGCATTTCCTCATTTGAAATGACTGTCTGTCTTCCAGAAACTCTCAAAGTGCAAGATCCAAAGCTTTTTGCCAGTGCACTTCTCCATCCTGGAAATTCAGGAGAACAGCAGAGAAGGTTTTTACGTATTTTTTATTCAGAGAGACAATATTGTATCACCTTCACGACTTTCAACTCATTTCACTTGTTAAATCAAAAGCTGAGGTCAGTCGTTGCGTTCTGCAGCACCAGGTCCCAGTCCCTAATTTAGAGGAGAGAATGAGGAAGTAGGCAGAGGTCTGAGATTTTGCTGGACATTTCTCACTGTTCAAGACAGCAAAGAGCCTCTAAGGAAGGCTGTACAGCATATAAATGACAGAGGAGTGTCTAAATAGAAGCAGGTGCACTGGTGCTGGGTTACTGACTCCACTTGGCCCAAGAGTCTGCACTTGGGAAATGTTGAGAAGTCTTTAAATTCAGTACAATCATTTATGAGGAGATTCACTGCAGCTGGCTCACAAAGCCAGCTGACTGAGCAGCCAGGGAAGCTGGGAGAGCATCATGTGCAACATATCTGCACCTCTTTCCTGAGATACCTGGCAAGAAGAGAATTGTAGCCATAGACTGTAACCCAGACAGCAGGACCAGAACTGAGGATAAAATCTGAAAGTGTGAACTACAACTCAAAGGACTTCCTTGGGTAGCTGATATTTCAAGGGATTCTTTATTCATTCTCTCTTGTCCAAACTAGACTTTAAGTCCTCAGGGGCACAGATGTGTTTACAAAGTTACACTCAATGAATAATGAAAATCAAGGATGAACTTTGGAGAGGACTGAAGGAAGAATCCTATACATGAGGGACTCCAGTGAAGGGTAGTTGTCTTTCAGGGTCCAAGTGTCTTTGACTGGCAGTAAACCCTTGCTAACCGTGCTAGTGGGGACACTTTATGATCTACTGATTGTGGTTAACATCTCAGAAACCCAGACTAGACAGGATGTCCCCAGGACAAACTCTAGGCCAGGCAATTTTAAAGGACTTTTACTGTTCTCTGCTACCATTAAAGGCTAACTGACACAATCCGTCTTACGGCTGTCTGGCTCAAATGAGTCTTTAGGGACTTGGTTTGTTTACTGATACGTAGAGGCAAAAATAAGTGGAACATAGGAAAATGCCAAGGTCTGCACTCTCAGGCAACCTTTTAACAACAGGGATAGCCCCACTTCCTTTAGCACTCTTCAGTGCAACGTGAGCACCCATAACACATTAAACAGCATAGAAGCTGTGAACTATTCATCTCTTGCTACTCAAATGTGGGCAGTGAGATCTTTGTGTTTCTATTACAAGAGAGAAGTCAGTCCTTAGGTACAGATCTTACAATCATGGCATGAAACCAGAAAAATCATGCATTTTCTGTCCTCTCGCAATTTTAAGATTCAGAAAGCCAGAAGGTATCTCTGTAGATTAAAATCTTCAATCTGCTAATGGTTATAACTTTTTCAAGAAAAAAACCTACATCCAAGAAATCTCAAAGACACAGATAGCCTGGCTTTTCGTATGACTTCTGTATTTGTGTGGCACCAGGAAGAGAAAAATACAGCTCTCCAGCGCCACGTGAATAAAACCTATACTGCTGTAGCCTCTGTTCTTCTGCTCCAACATGTCCCAGTCTTACTCCCAGTGTTTGTTATCAGTGCATAGCAACAACTCCTGGAGGAGTGGAGTGCACCATGCTGTGAGATCATCTCAGTCATGCAGCGCAGAGACTACAACTATAACTGCTCTCTGCCCAAGAGTGCCAGTAATTAATTACCCAAGTCCTGGCTGTATCAGTAAATGCTGTTGCTACTTCCACCAGTACTTTATTTAATTCCTTTCCTAAGCACATTAGCAACAAAACCATCGGGGCCGTGCAGACTGATGTGACTGTTTGTGACATTTATGCTTTGAAGGACTCAGTCAACTGGTGCCAGGAGATAGCCTGCAGAGTTGACCTTTCCAACTGTCAGAGACAAAGAAGGACAATGGTAAGTGCAGACCAGAAAAAAGAAGAAGAGACTGAGCAATGGATGGAAGGAAGAAGAAAGATGTTTTAGAAATATAATGAATTTTATTAAAATTGTTCAATTAGATTTGCTCATATGAGAATAATAGTAATGTGTAAGCAAATCTCTAGCCAGCCAAAAGCGGGAGTGCGGTCATGCCCACCTGAGCCTGGGTGCTTCTGACAGAATCTCATTTCTTTCCAACACCTGCTCCCAAAGTCTGCTTGTCTCTATGATAGCATATGCTCAACAGTGCAGCAGGCCCCTGAATGGGGCCTCTAGTTTACAACAGTCTTGTGGATTAAATTCCTTGACACAAACATCATAATGTGTAGATACGTTAAAGACTCCTCTCAAGCAGCAACACAAATTCCTGCTCAGCTCAGCTGGAACCCTATGAAATACACACCAGTGCATCTCCATGAGAGGAAGCAGTAGAAACATCCCTGCTATAGCAGCAGAATCCTTTCTTAGTCTGGCATTAGAGGCCTAGCAACTGTTCTCTGAGGAGCCCCAAAGGGCCACTGATCAGCTAGAGGGAAAAGTAACACTCAATTGAACCAACACAGCTTTAACTGTGGTTCAATTCAGATGGCAGAACACAGGAGCCAGGGAAGAATTCAGAGAATTAAAATCAGCCAAGTGGAAATACTAGCACATGGGTAAGACTTCTCTCTTTCACTTTCCTTTCTCAATATAAATTTTCATGTGATGTTGATGCTAGAGAACATAATGACAAACAGAAAATGAGGACTTTTTCATTATTTAGACCGCAAATAGCATAGGCAGCAGTTAATATCCTGATCCTGTTCCCACATCACAGAATCATAAAAAACATCCATCTGGAAGAGACCTTCAAGATCACTCAGTCCAACCCTCGACCCAGCACTGAAGGGTCAACACTGAACCATGTCCTTAAGTGCCAGGTCCACTTGCTGCTTAAACACCTCCAGGGATGGTGACTCCACCACTGCCCTGGGCAGTGTTTGATAACCTTCTCTGTTAAGAAATTTTTCCTAACACTCAGCCTAAATCTCCCCTGGCACAGCTTGAAACCAAATGACTTGACACCAAGGAGAAGAGGCTGGCCCCCTTCTCACTCCAATCTTCCTTTGGGTAGTTGTAGAGAGCAACGAGGTCTTCCCTCAGCCTTCTCTTCTCCAGACTGAACAACCCCAGGTCCCCTCAGATGCTTCTTGTAGGTTATGTGTTCCAGATCCTTCACAACTCACATTCAGATCCACAAAAAATGTAAGATATCCATGCCTCCTCTACTGAGTTAGCTAGGAACAAAAGCACTTATTCAGTAACCTTGTCACGACTGCATATTTATGTGTGTGCCTGCGCATTCCCTACTGAGATCTGAACTGATCCCCACCCTAACAGGGGCATACACCCTACTACATTTTCTCTATCACACAGTTAATAATCAACTGCTTGGGCTGGATTGGAACCAACAAACACTATCAGTAAAATAATCCATACCACATTATCAGTGCCCTGAGCCATCTATCCACTTTAGGTCTTGTCTAGATGAAAATAAAATTTCAAACAGATTAGCTACCATGTTCTTAGCTAATGTTCTTTAAAACCCTGGCAATCCTTCAGAGGTTAGTACCTTTTAAATGGGATCAACCATAGGAAGCCAGGGGGAAGGGGAATACATCTTAAAGATGGCAAATGGCATTTGAAATGGGGTTTAAAGCCATGTCAGTGAACACACTGGCTGACGTTCTTTTGCGTGCAACTCATCTGAATTCAGAACCAGCAGCAGCATTCTGCACTGATATTTCAGTCCCTTATAAACACACACTCTCTTTATACGTAAAACACCCTCAAAACATGGCATCTCTTGTCCCTAGAATCTTAAAAGCTGAAGATCCCTGATCACGCAGATCTAGTTCCCAAGCCCATGTGTGTAGAAATGATCAGTCTTTGAAAGAAAGGATGAGGACCCACCTTGCTGCTTTCTGAGTGAGTTCCATTGGGAAGTCAGGGCAGAGCAGCTGCAGCAGGCAGTGGTATTCCTGTGCTGTCAGTAAATCTGCAGGAAAAAAAGAGGTAAGAAGACTGTAATTATTTTATAGCCACTTCCCTCCCTTTTCTTTCTCTCTAGGAAAACCCTCATATTCCCTTCGACTCGCAATTCAAGCAGTCCGAATACTAATGACAATATAACTGCTCCCCCGACACTCAAAGCTGGGCTCTTCAGCTGGAGTTTCCAGCAAAGACAATCAGAAAGAGGCCTGATAAAGGGGGAATCCTATTGAAGAGGCTCCTGCAGAGAAACTGGCAACAGGTCGTGATTGAAGAGACTCCTGCAGAGAAACTGGTTACAGGTAGTGGTTCAGTGTGAAAAAGAGGTATCCAAAACAGGGTAGTTACAAGTGAGAACACAGTTAGTTTTGACTTGAATACAACCATGTGAAAAAAGGAATAATTTCAAAGTTGCTTAAATTTGCTAAAATTCACTGGCTTGGTGACATTCACCACAATACGCCTGAAAACCATCCACAAAACATCTGGCAGCGGTAAGAAAGGCAAAGAAGGTTTTTGGGCTGTGTAGGGAAGGCTACCCAGCATAAACCACAGATGTTATTACTTTGGCATTTGGTAGGGCAGCTGGATGGGCTCTTTTGGAATACTGTGTACAAACTGGGTCAATGTATTATAGGAAGCACACAATGAAGATCCAAAAAACACAAGAAAACCAATCAAATGATTCATGTTTTAGAGAGCAGCTTTGTGAAAAACTAGTCAAGAAAGACCCCTGTGGTTCAGCAGCAGAAGTCTAAAATAGATGGCTCTCAAGAAAGCACACAAGATCCCAAGGGAATGGAAATATACAGATGCCTTACATGATTGTATGTTCATAGGCCAAAAGGCTGTGGACTGGAGTTAAGGAGAAGAATCGCTGAACAGCAGCAATTTTGCCGTACTTCGATATACCGAAGAATGCAAAGTATGGCAGAAAGAGCCAGAGGTGGAAGTAGAGCCAAGCAGTAGTCAGAGAGGGGATCCAAAGGGCACAGGCATTAGAACTGTGGTACAAAGCATGAGTTCTTTTGCCACAGACACATCTTAGCCTTCCTTACACTCCCATCCAAATAACCAACCTTGTCTCGGATGATAGGCACAACTTCTTTGCATCTTCTCAATTCCTCAAAGCCTGGCAGTCCACCAAACCCAAGAGAACATGCTATGCATTTTGCAGACGTTTCCAGAGACAGGTATGCAGTATCAAAGGGACACTGCACTGTGACATCTAACTCAGCCAAATTACTATTTTCAATGCTGACTAAAAAAATACTGCAGGAGGACTGTCACCAAAATCAGGTTACAGACTTTTCCTTTATAAAAGCAGATAGTCAGGGAAGCAGAGGAAAGAGAGCAGAGAGACACTATTTTCCTCTACACTTCAAGAAACCCTGTAGCTGAGAAACACTGTCTGACATCTGTTATAGACACCCTCTAGAGTACTATACTTTGCAGTGCCCTTGGGAGAACTTTCTGTAATGAAGCACCTTAGGTTTAGAGTCATGCTATGAAAAAGTGATTTTGCTCCAGCTGGAAAAGCTCTACAGTTCACAAATCTACAGCCCAAGGAAGTCCTAGCTCGTGCAGAACTACAATACGATTGCAGGGAATTGTACAACCTACTCTCTTCCTCCAAAACCTGAATGCTGAGCTGAATTTAATTTCTGTGACTACACTGAAATTACAGGTGCCTGAGAGAATAAGGAGGACACTGTACCTTTTTTTGGTATTGCTACTTCTCACTAAAACACAAATCAGAGCCAGCTCTTTTACAGGTATTACCTTCTTCCTTCAGTCAGCGTATATCGGAGCTAGGGTTAACAATGCTACCCAGGGGAATGGTGGGCTTTTCTCCTGCAGTCTTAGCTGATCAGCTCCTTGAATGTCACAAAGGAAAGTGTCACCAAGTTTGAAGTATTACTGCAAAAGGATATTGTCAAAAAAGTCCCATTTATCGTGAGCAGGAAGATGAGTATTTTCAGCTGGATTTTCAGCTCACTTTTTATCTTTAATGACACTGAATAGAGGAAAGAACATTTTTTTTTCTCTATTATTTTGTTAGATCAACAGTAATTTATAGCAATAGAGGTTCTGGTCTAAGCTTTCAAGAAAAGTACCTGATTGTGTAAGGTACATGCAAGTTTCATAAAATCACCTTCAACAAGTTTAGCATTGGAAGCAGGTTACAGGAAATGAAGAAATTTGGCATAAAAAGACTCCTTTGAAACAGACATTTTCTCATCACTCATCAGTATGGACCTCTTACAACTACTTTTTAAGGCTTTCTAAATCTAGCTGTGAATAATGCTGGGCATTAAACTTCCAATTCTGGTCTAAACCATCTGAAGGAGTCACAACATTTGTAGGCTTTATGCAATGCTCCATTTACTTTTTTTTTTGTTGTTTAAGTTCACATTCCTATTTATGCATCCTTTCAACTCTCGTTCTCCATTGTTTCTTCATCTGTCAACAGATCATTGCAACAACTCTTTCTTCACACTGTATCTTATGAAATCTATTTGATGACTATATCTATTTAAACTTAAACAGGTCTATCTTACCCTCCACATCCCTCCCTACCTAGGCCAGTTGTATCTATTGCTCTGCTTTGAACCCCTTTAGATTTTCAATGTGGAGTCCAGCAGTGTACAAAGCATACCTCAAGCATCAAGAACAGACGGGCTCTAGGAGGATTATCTGCCCACTTTCATCAGCAAAGCCCCTTTCAGTAATTCTAAATCTTAGCCTCCTCTTTTCTTCCCCTGAAGCTGAAGGAATTTAAGGTTTTTTTTATGATGAGGTTTACTGAGAAAGTTGTACTTTCTTCATAATCCCTGTTAGGTAAAAGCAGCTCGAGAGGGTAACTGTGCCCCAAGCAAACATTAGTTTTGCAAGCACTAGTTTTGAGGCATAGAGATCTCTCACTTGCTGGGAAGAATACACTTTTCAAACTTAAAATAATTTACTTTGTCTTTTTCTCCTCCTTTCTTGTACCAAGTTAAAGAATCATTCTTAGTCCTTCATCACAAAACAATAAAACATAATAGAGTAAAAAGCAGAAGTCTGCTCAAAGAGATTTTGGAAAGGGTGGCAGAGATATCCAACCAGCACACCAGAAGGTGAAGCTGATTGTCAGCAAAAGTGGAATTGACACAGTTTCAGTCTTCAAGCACATGGTCTATGTGGGTAGGAATTGCACACAAAGCTGAAGTGGTGCAGAAAAGTTCCTTCTCTAAAGAAAGAAGCCTTTTGTTTCTTATGCCTGGAGAAATGGCACCAAATGAGTCACTTACATATGCAGGCAGACTCTTCTAGGCAGTAACACAAATCAGCCTGAGAACAATCTCAGGGTGCCTGACCAATAAATCAGATCAGTTTCTCAGACTACAGATAGGTACCTATTACACAGGAAGAGGAGATTACCACAGGCCTTAGGAAGTGTCTACAGTTTGCTGTGATGACTGTTTTCCTAGTCCTTCCAGCAAGGTCAGTGAAAACCATGCAGAAAATTACATTTGCCCATGCACCATATTGTCTGCCAAGAGTTGCTTGGAATCAAAAAGGGCAGTTCTGGTGCATGACCACATTGCTCCTTCCTGTCTCCAAGCCACAGCTGAGTAAATAGTGTTCAATGTGGAATGATGAAGAAATAAAGGAAAGAAGGTGGCACCAGTCAGAATGAGTGAAAACTGGAATCCACAACCTCCACTTTGGTTTCTACCACAAATTACTGTATCTCAAGTTGCAGCAACAAATGAAGCAAATCATGGAGAGATTAAATCTGATCCCACAGCACAGGGTTGTGAGCTATTCACACTATACCATGCCCTCATGGTGGAAGAAACTTGGTTATACCACTTATCTAAGGATGAAGAGACATTGCAATCTGCAAGTTAATCATGTTCCTTTAGAGCTGAATGTAACCCTTTGCTATTCTACTGCAAAGCAGCTAGTAACAAATTCCAAAGTGATTTTAACAAAGCAGTACACCAAGAAGGAACTGGGAAGCTTCAAAGAATAAGTGCAGAAAAGTAAAGTGATATAGCTAGAGTTACACAGGAAATCCTTCAACTGTTTAGTCATAATTTTTGCTGTATTGGTCTTCAACTCCTGCACAGCCTGTACTGCTGCTGCTACCTTGCACTAGCAACATTCTGACTCTGCCATACAGATGTCACTGTCTATTAGCAGTTTATGGTCTTTCAGTGCCTGAGGCAGACTCTCCCTTGCATTTCAGAGGTGTAGTGGAGAAAAAAAGTTTGCCACGTGGAAATGTATCTTGGAAAACAAACAGCCCTGTCTGAATAAAAATGGGGTACCTATGAGGAGCACGAAGGCAGCTTCCTTGTATTTCCCTGGCTTTTAAAACACATGTCATTTTTAGCACCTTTGTTTGTGGTTTGACAGAGGCTGACAGGTGCACCTGACCTGCAGTGATGCAAACTGCAGGAATGTTAAATGATGCATTTATGCTGCTGTCAATGTCATGACTGAAGTGCAGGCACACCTGAGCTATCTTTAAACTAGTTCTCTTTCATACTGACAGTAGCCTAGCCACAGCAGCCTGGAGAAGGCTGTAAAATCTACCCAGGAAGCCAATAAATATTTAGGACTTAGTCTGAATTGTAGTAATTTCTGCCTTATCTAGGCTGCTTTCGGCACAAGACGTACAGCTCCCTACAATTGTCACAACACTGTGACAGCTATAAATATGCCCAAAGCAGTAGGAGAGTATTTACTGCAGCTGGTGTATGAAATCTGCCCAAAAAAAGTCACTTTAGTTGCTTCTCAGAAACACAAGGATTGCCTTGATGAATATAAATTAAGTGCCCTATTCCCATAATTTCTATGTACAACCACCACCCAAGCATGCTGAACCCTGGGCAATGTAGCTTTCCCCTTATTATGGTAGGGGACACAATTTCCACAGGTTGCTTTTCTACCACAGTCATGAAGTCATTTGTGAATCAAAGTCATAGAGCTGTAAACCAGTTTCCTGGAAATATAACAGAGAATAGCCTAACAGGTAATAGTTTCTTTAAGTGTTGGAAAGATCTTCCAGGCCTTTTGATTATTTTCATATTCCTGCTGTAAACACCTATCACATCCTTAGGATTCTCTCTTTGTGCAAACTTGCATCCTTGAAGAAAAGAGTGAAAATGAACAAAAGCCCCTGAAAAGAAAAGTCTAGGTGTTCTTGTCCTGTCTATAGGGCAGCATTAAACAAAGAGAAACAATATAATCATGAGTATTAATAATACTGCAACTTCACAACTCACATCTAGCGAACAGGCTCTGCTCTACACATGTCTTCTTCACAAGATACCTAGAGCCCAATTTCTTCCATTTACCTAGTGCTAATAACAAATAGAAAAATCCAGAATTCTGGGAAAATTAAGCTAAACATAGGACCTAAACAGCAATACACAACTATATAAAAAGCCTATTTCTTTCTCATAAGACTTTCTATGAAAAAAAAAATATTCCTTTTAGAATTAAACTCTTACAAAGTTTTGCAAGATTTTATGACCTATCATGAAAAAGATCTATTCCTTTTGAGAAAATGGTTGTTTAAATATGAATTTGAAACAAAATTAGAACACTCAAAGGCTGTTTCTTCGACTAATTTGTTTTTTCCACTGACAAGAAAAGATATAAAATAAACAGAAACCAGACCCAGAATGTGCATTTGTCTAATTTTAACATTTTATTTTCCTTATTTTTCAAACAAACAAACCACAAACCGGCAGGTCACATAATTATCCCCACAATTTTAAATGAAAGGTTAAAACAAGCTAAAGTAAAAAGTAAAGAACAAGCACTGACATACTTTCCCTTAAGTTGTATAAGCATGTTCAAGTAAGATGTGTACAGTGGGATTCATTCTGCTCTTGAAGTGTACAGAAGACTAAAATAAAGTCCTAAGAGTGTATAAGAATCAGATGAAAACTAGGAAAAGACCCACTTGTTACCTTTTAAGTAACAGGGAAATGTACTAGAAGCCAAAGATTTCTGCCAGGTTAGCTCAAAACCAACTTCACTTTCTAAAGGCAGGTTTTCTACTGAATAGTTTAAAGAGGTAATGGTCAAATCTGATTCATGGATCAGCATAAGAAAATATGTGCTTTACATGCACTCTTGGACATAAGTAACTTTAAAAGACTATGTGGCTTTGTACTGACATCTGGCTCCATCTCATTAAATACTAGCAACAACAACAAAAATTACTGAGTGTATTACCTCTAGCTTCCTGATGGTGAAATTCAACAAGCAGCTAAGCCAATCTAAAACCTTACTCCTGCTGAAAAGGACAGGTCTGACTCCTTTCTCTCTTTGTTTTCCCCTCACTTGCTGCTTGCCATGTGGTTGTGAACCACACACACCTTGGACCAATTACAGTATCACAGTATCACAGTATAGCAAGGTTGGAAGAGACCTCAAAGATCATCAAGTCCAACCCACTACCACAGACCTCAAGACCAGACCATGGCACCAAGTGCCACGTCCAAACGTGCCTTGAACACCTCCAGGGACGGTGACTCCACCACCTCCCTGGGCAGCCCATTCCAGTGGGGAATGACTCTCTCAGTGAAGAACTTTCTCCTCACCTCCAGCCTAAACCTCCCCGGGCACAGCTTGAGACTGTGTCCTCTCGTTCTGGTGCTGGTTGCCTGAGAGAAGAAAGCAACCTCCTGCTGGCCACAACCACCCTTCAGGTAGTTGCAGACAGCAATAAGGTCTCCTCTGAGCCTCCTCTTCTCCAGGCTAAACAATCCCAGCTCCCTCAGCCTCTCCTCATAGGGCTTGTGCTCGAGGCCTCTCACCAGCCTCGTTGCCCTTCTCTGGACACGCTCAAGCACCTCAATGTCCTTCTTAAATTGAGGGGCCCAGAACTGGACACAGTACTCAAGGTGTGGCCTAACCAGTGCAGAGTACAGGGGGAGAATGACCTCCCTGCTCCTGCTGGCCACACTATTCCTGATGCAGGCCAGGATGCCATTGGCCTTCTTGGCCACCTGGGCACACTGCTGGCTCATGTTTAGGCGGGTGTCAATCAGCACCCCCAGATCCCTTTCTGTTTGGCTGCTCTCCAGCCACTCCGACCCCAGCCTGTAGCTCTGCATGGGGTTGTTGTGGCCAAAGTGCAGCCCCCGGCACTTGGATTTGTTGAAAGCCATCCCCTTGGACTCTGCCCATCTGTCCAGGCGCTCGAGGTCCTGCTGCAGAGCCCTTCTGCCCTCCAACCCACCAACATCTGCCCCCAGCTTGGTGTCATCTGCAAACTTGCTGATGACTGTCTCAATGCCCTCATCCAGATCATCAATGAAGATGTTAAAGAGGATGGGGCCCAGTACTGATCCCTGGGGGACACCGCTAGTGACAGGCCTCCAGCTGGATGTGGCACCATTCACCACCACTCTCTGGGCTCGGCCCTCCAGCCAGTTCCTAACCCAGCACAGAGTGTTGCCATCCAAGCCACGAGCTGACAGCTTAGCCAGCAGTTTGCTGTGGGGGACAGTGTCAAAGGCCTTGCTGAAGTCCAGGCAGACCACATCCACAGGCCTCCCCACATCCACCAGGCAGGTCACCTGATCGTAGAAGGAGATCAGGTTGGAGAGGCAGGATCTGCCCTTCCTAAATCCATGTTGGCTGGGCCTGAGCCCTTGGCCATCCCTCAGGTGTGCAGTTATTGCCCCTAAGATAATCTGCTCCATCACTTTCCCTGGCACTGAGGTCAGGCTGACAGGCCTGTAGTTCCCAGGTTCCTCCATCCGACCCTTCTTGTGGATGGGGATCACATTGGCCAGTTTCCAGTCGTCTGGGACCTCTCCAGTGAGCCAGGACTGGTGGAAAATGATGGAGAGCAGCTTGGCCAGCTCATCTGCCAGCTCTCTCAGCAGGAGGCCCCTTGCTGAGAAAATTCAACTATTTTTTCCTGAGCTAGTGAATTGAACTGACTCTCAGAAGTATCAGATGAAAGCTCACACAAAGCAAGCTGTGGAAAACCATGTGCAGAGAACAGAAGAAAATAGAGAAGAGCAGAATCTCCCCTCCTTAGCAGAGACAGACTATTAGGTAAGCTCAGGTAATTCCCTGCTTAAGATGTTTTAATTCTTAAAGTCCAGAATGTATGCAAGGCATTGTCATAGGATTACTGATGCTCCAAACTTAAAACAGGTTCTGCCTGTACCTTCTAAGATGGTTTATGAACACTGTTATCAGTCACACTTTTAATACAGAACTTTCGGTGTTTTTACTACCCAAGTGGGCAGATGAGTTCAGGTTGCTCACAAACCACGTCTACCCCTCCCACTGATACTGTTTATGTCCTCCCAGAAGGGACACTGGGGCATACTCAGGAAAGTACCCCAGAAGATTTTGTCTGACATGACAGCAAAAGCAGGCAGGGTAACAAAAGAATGCAAACAGTTTGGCTTCTTCCAGGAGGGTACCTGAATCATTTGCTGCACCCTGGATTGCCTCTCTCCACCTAAAATCTAAGTGGGATGCTGCATGCAAGTAGTCTTCACAATGCAGATGTTTTGCTCTCTAAAAAAGGAGCATGGCTGCAATTAGCAGACTCAGATAGCTGACTACTGTCAACGGTCAGCAGAAAGACCCATCTTACCATGAGAAAAAGAAAAGAGAAAGATTTAACATGATTTGCCCAGAAAAACCTGTGTCAAACTCAGGACAAATATAACGGAGACTTAAGCAGACTGACCCAAATAATTTGTTAGGGAAGCGCTGCAAAAGAGAACAGCTAGAGGCAGTACCACTGTGGTTGAGCAAAAAGCTGGTTTTGGGGCACTCAGGTGAGAAGGAAAAGATTCAGCTGCACACGATGTGAAAAAATGAACTCGTTTGGTCTTGAGGGACTCTGGATTGTTCATATGAACAGTAAATTCACTGAAAAGCCTGCCTTGTTATGCTAAAAACTTCAGTAGCACCGTATTTTGAGTGAGCTAAAGGTTTTTTAAAAGAGTAAAATCCTCTAGACAGTGTAATTTTTTTATTCCCTTTGATCTCGACCCCTTTTATCAGTAAACCACTTGCCAGATTAACAAAAATGAATTACTTTATACAGAACTGCTCCAATTCTATCTCCAAAATCCAGAATCTTGCTGTTTATATAAACTTTAATCATCCTCTAGCCCCTTTCAGATCCCCCACCATTATATTTCAGTATCAAACATTTCATGTGGCAACATTACTTCAGCTTTAAGTGAATGTTACTCAGGGCAGGAAGAGCTGTGCCAAAAGCACAGCCCAAGGCTATCATCTGGTGTGCTTATGTGGCTAGCATGGCACATCCGCAAACTGAAAAATGCTAACTTTCCTTAGAAACACAAAAAAGTCCTCGGCTCTCATGGTTGTAAAGAAAACATTCCAACAGTGGAAGAGTTTAACTGATCCAGTGTGGCATTCCTGAATCCACAGACAGCCTGAAGCATGATCTGGACAGGATAGTTTGGATTATTTAGATCAATGGGCCGAGACCAGTTCTATAAGGTTCAACAAGGCCAAGTGCTGGGTCCTGAGCCTGGGTCACAACAATTCCATGCAAGGTTACAGGCTTGGGGCAGTGGCTGGAAACTGCCTGACTGAAAAGGATCTGAGGCTGTTGGTCAACAGCTGGCTCAACATGGGGCACCCATGTGCTTAGGTGGCCAAGGAGGCCCAGCAGCATTCTGATCTGTATCAGGCCAGCAGGACTAGAGAGTGACTGTCTTCCTGTACTTGTCCTGGTGAGAGCACACCTTGAAAACTGTGTTCAGTTTGGGACCTCTTACTACAACAGGGACATTGAGGTGCTAGAGTGTGTCCA
Source organism: Ramphastos sulfuratus (assembly GCA_013399055.1). Taxonomy (NCBI): domain Eukaryota; kingdom Metazoa; phylum Chordata; class Aves; order Piciformes; family Ramphastidae; genus Ramphastos; species Ramphastos sulfuratus. The sequence continues at coordinate 18,378 of WBNM01013526.1, forward strand.
GAAAAGGGCACTGAAGATGGCACAGAGTCTAGAGAACAAGTCTTACAAGGAGCAGCTGAGGGAACTGTGCTTGTTTAGTCTGGAGAAAAGGAAGTTGAGAGGAGACCTTGTTGCTCTCTACAGCTACCTGAAGTTGTAGTGAGGTGGGTGCTGGTCTCTTTTCCCAAGTACTAAGTGACAGGACAAGAGTAAATGGCCTCAGGCTGTGCCAGGGGAGGTTTTGATTTGGCATGAGGAAGAATTTATCCACTGAAAAGGCTGTCAAGTACTGGAACGGGCTATCCAGAGAAGCAGTTGAATCACCATCCCTGGAGGTAATTAAAAGATGTGATGTGGTACTCAAGAACATGGTTTAGACATGAACTTGGTAGTGTTAGGTTAATGGTTGGACTTAGGGACCTTAAAAGTCTTTTCTAGCCTAAATGATTCTATGATTCAAATTTGAACCTTCAAGTTTCTTTGGGAACCTTAACACTATACCTAATGCAAGACTAGAGACAATGCTAACTCTTCAATTATTTGTTTTATCTATAGAACAGGACTTCGAATGAAGAATTCAGAGCTCCTGAAGTGGAAGAACAGCAAACAAAAAGAAAGGAGCAACAGTCACAGCTCCTGTCAGTATTTCCAGAGGTAGAAAGAGAGATTACAACAAAAGAGGCTGGCTTGAAATTTCCAGTACGTTACTGACTACAGCAACCAAATAGCAGCTTAAACTATATTTCCTACATGGGCATGCAATTTTCTCTATGCAGCTTTCCTTAACATTTGCAAAGATCATTCTGTGCATATTCTGAAGCACATATAATCTAAAGATATGCTCAGCTCTTTTTGAGTATGATCCAAAAAGGTCATTTGGCCTCCTCCAAAGGACATAGACCTGAAGCAAAGACTCTAGTTTTGTGAACTATAGTATGAAAATTACAGACTTCAACTCATGTGTTAGAAGCATTAAAAAAGAAAAAAAAAAAAAAAGAAGAAATGTTAAGAACGTCCTAACATCTGAAGTGTGATTATAAACATGGTTTATATTCTTGGAGAATTGTAAGCCTCTGGAACAGCAGAAATTTGCCCTTGTAATCCTCAGTCTGTAGGTAGCTACGAGGGAAATGACATCAGATAATAAGAGGTACTTTAACCTACCAAACACAGGCATGGCAAGACCAAAACAAAACACCACAAGATTGTCTCCTAAGACTAATAAACTATAAAATGAGACATAAGGTACAATTTCAAAGTGAAATGCTGTAACATTTGACATTCCTTGTCTGTGTTGACTGTGAAACTATCTTTTCCTTTCACTGTGACATCTCACAGATGTAACTCACAGATATTCCAATCAATAGGTAAAGCAGTAGATTTAGACTGCATCTGTCTTGTTCAGCAGTTGATTTTTTCTCGTTTTGAGCAGTTTTCAGTCACACATTAAGAAAATAATCAATCCAATGCCAGACCTAATTGGTCTTGTAAACAATAAGGAGCAAACATTCCTGTTGTAGTTCTGGCCATCTGTGGGGCAGACTGCTCAACCACTTGAAACGGGACTTAGAGCAACCTTAATAGTAAAGTACAGGAATGCTGGCCACACTTCACCAGAGGGAACCATCAACATTTCCCCAAGCTCCCAAACAGCAGCAACAATCTTTAGACAAGATGTGGACCAGCCTCTATTCAAGAAAACAAGTTGTCATTAAGCTTAAGATCTTCAAAACAGCTAAAGAATTCACAGTTAGGCATCACGAGATGGGCAGGGTAAATGGGCAGGTGGTATGCAGCTGCATCTTGTGCAATATAGGATCTGAATACAACCTCCCCCTCCTCAGACATGTGCTAGGTCTAGTGACAATAATAGGACTATGGCCAGAGAGGGACGCAGAGTCTTCAGTTACTGTTTAGTATTTCCTTTCTGCATTAGGAGCCCCAAGAAATACAGTTAAGCTGGCAGACAGCTCAAAGGGTCAGGGGGTATAAGGAAACCATGGCATTGGCCTCAAAAGAAAAGGAGCTCAAGGTTAAGGAAGACATACAATGAACTACATAAATGCAGACTGCTGTAGCAGTATTAGATCAAAGATCTCCTTGACTTTCTGCTCTGATCTTTTCAGGAAACACCACAGAAGGATTCTGGTGAACCAGTTTCAGTAGAATCAGGTATTTTCAAATGCCCTGAATCTCTCAAATGCCTCAGACTTTATCACGGAACATAAAAGTACGGAGTACAACGGGCAACAGAACTGTGAATTAAACAGAAATGTTCTGGACTTTCCTCTTTTAATTACTGGCTTGGAAGAGGCTTTCAAGGAACAGTGCAGTTACAACAAACATCCCATGAAAGACAGACAAACCATTTCAGCATTATTTAGATCATGATCAAGGATAGCCTTGTGTGTCTACCCCTATTCCTGCTCCACACTGTTAATCCACTGCAAAGCTGACACTGTTTCTCTGAGATGTGCCCATCATGTGCCCAGACATGGAAGAGACCAGTTCAGCCTTATGAAAAATGGAGAATGCCAAGTGCCACCAAAACCAACACCAGTATGCAATTATGCAAAGCAGTTAACTCACTGTGGTTGAAACTCAAGAAGCTGACTGTGATCCATAAAACACTGCATGGTCTTTCTCTGTGCACTTGTGTTCACCTGGAAAATGTTTATGACCTGACTTAAATGTGAATCTTCCAAGTACTGAAAGCCATTCATAGTTGGGGCCACTGTTTTCCTTCACTGCACAGTATACGCGTGTGTAGGTTTATATACAAGCTCTGCAGGACCAGCCCAACCATCTGGACTGTTGGCTAGTTTTCTCCAATTTTCTTTCACTTATTAGAACGCTGAGGAAAACAGTCTGAAAGGAAAGGAATTTGGTTTTAGGAGCCTCTGAGTCAACAATCAAAGCCTTTACCCATGGAAATAAGTATTGCAGTATCTGAAACTATGCTTGGGCAGCGTTGTTCGGTTCTGTAAAATACTCTCAAGCATACCAGTATTGAGTCTCTTTTATGAGTGCAAAAACTTGAGAAGAAAATGAACCTCAAACCAAATTAATAAGTGAACTGGTTGGAAGAAGGTAATCTGGTTAATGACAAGACTGAAGAAGTCATCAGCAGCTATTTAGAAGGAAATGCAGCGGAGCATGCAAGCTCCACAGAGAATCTTTGGAGCCCATTACAATATCAATGAACTAGATTAATGATTATAAATGACCACCACTACAGAACTGGTCTGAATGCAGAACAGAATGAATGCATGAAGAGAAACCTGAAACAACAAAGCATCCAAATACCCCTTTTAAGAGTATGCTTTTGGCTAAGGTTCTGTAAAGTCTCTTGATTTTAACTCTTACACTACTCTAGTTAGCTGTGTGTCCTAGAAAACAACTTTTTAAAATACTAAAGGGAAGAGAGAGAAGGAAGCAAGTTAGTTTTCTCCATTTTCACCTGGAGAAATACACGTTCAATTAAAAAAATTAACATAGAGATTGTTTTGTGGGCTTTTTTTTGTGTTTGGGTTTGTTTTTTGTTTTTGTTTTGCGGTGTTAAATTCTTTAAGCTTCAGCCCAGGAAGTTCTAAACTCTTTGGATGCTCATTAATCCTGAAAGTTTCTCATGGAAATCATGCATCTTTGTAAAAGTTTAACTGAAATGCCACCTATTTTACACCTGAATACGTTTCCATAGACCATCTACCATGAACCACAAGTTAAAAATATTTTGCTGAAGGAAAGTTTAGGCAAATGCCCTAAATCCTCCAGCATCATGCCCTAACACTGATGGTATGCATATATTATGGTAATCAGTGAAGTGTAAGAAACTAGACAAAAGAGCAACTCTTGTTGCAGACAGAAAAAAGACACTTTCTTGTTTCTGCACAGGGCTTTCTAGAGGGGATAAAAATGCCTTTGACTGGAGGGCAAATGTAAAAACGAATCCATACTGTAATCCTGGATTGTAGAAACTGAAAATAGAGTTCAGTCGTTTAATCTTTTTCAGTCTCATAATGAGGTCAAGCTCTTCAGGATCTCTGTACAGATCTTTATGACAGCAGCAATAAAAGAGTCTATGAATTAACTGATTTGTGGTGAGATGATAGCTTATCACAGTGAGCAAACAATTTTGACCAGATATGCCAGTGATTCTTCCTAAAGGAAGTATGATGAGTATTCTGTGGAAACTCCTGGATGGATTGCTGCTGTGATGTAGGGTACTGAGAATAAAATGCAAAGAAGAAATAAAACACAACCTCTAAAAGACGTAGCACTGTTCTTACTTGGAATAAAAGACAGCAGGAATCCTAAAACCCCAAATGCAGCTACTGCTGACTAACCCATTTAATGGCTACAGTGTGATGGGTCATCCATAGTGAGTAACACTGCATTAACCTTACTAGCAGCTGGGGCCTCAGATAGATTGGTCTAATACAGCTGTACTCTTAATAGTTTCACTTACATGTTTTTGTTTCCTATGCAACAATATCCTGACTGTTTAGCAGGGGAAAAAAAAACAAAAAACAAACAACAAAAACATCATGGCAATGAAAGTACAATAAATTCTCAGAGTGGGAGTCAAGAAGAAAGCTGCTCTTTAAGTATCCCCAGTCACTCGAGAGTTACAAAACATATGTTCCTTTTACTTCCTGCAACGCTTGCCCTTCTTTTCCCATTCAGTGGCTTACAGAGCAAGTCTGAAAATCAGATGGTGCAGACCATACAGCAATATAACTTTAAGAAACATTTACATGTAATATATTCCAGCATATGTTCTTGACTCACAGGAAAAAATGATGGATCTTTCAAAGTTTAAAAGCTGAGGTTGTACTTGCTCCATGCAATTATAACTGTTTCGTAATACCGCCCTGATGGGAAAAAAAAAATGCTTCCTGGTGTTTTGGCAGAAGAACTATACCTAATCTCACTGCATCAGAAGTAGCTGCATTGTCGCAGTACTCTATGCAAAATAAACAACAAAAAAGAGATACTATATAAATGTATTAATTCATAGTCCTCTCATTTTCACAACACGTTTAATGGTAACATCCATCCTTCCATCTGCCTTTCACATGAGTTCTGGATCTGTTTCGGGCTTTCCAAGTCCCCACATGCAGTATTAAGGTCTCTGAAACTCCTAAAGAAATTCAAGATTAAATAAAATTATCATAATACAGGGGATCCCAAAGCAAAGCGGAAAATATCCAACCTCCCAAAAAGCTCCAGGATGTTCAGGAGAAAATCCAAGTTACGAGATATAGCTCCTCCATTATTAGAGAAATACAGAAGTGAGTCTCTGGACTTGAGAACCATGTGCCAAAACAGGACTTTGCTTGCCAGCTCCTGAAATTGGAAATTCTGACAGGAGGAATAAAGGCCTTGAGGATCCATGCTGGTGGGCAACAAAAAATGCTGAAGGTTTCTAAATTATCTCCACTAAATGGGATATGTTTGGAGAGGTATTCTACATGACATTTATAAAAGGAAAATATCTTCTCGTTATTTACTTTTGCTTTTCCCTTTTAGGAAGATGTTTTCTGGGGTTTGGTAAAGAACAAACAGATGAGTGCTGCAAAGGGAAACAGACTTGAGAGCTTTTATGTGTACATCTCATTTTCACTTGCAGCTTTGTATACACAGCTGTGACCAGAATAAACTTCTACTGCATGAAGGACATGCAGTTCTGCACCCACTGCCACTGCACAAAGATCATTATTTCTTCCTTTACAGTTAAGGTTTGAAATAACAGATCAATTAATTATTTGGTAATTCAATGAGCTTTTCTTCTGATTTCTTTCTGAAGTGCTGCCTGTAGTACTCTTAAGGTCTTTCCTTGAATACAGTGTAGGTTTGAAAGTTTTTCTGTACTAGATAGAACAGATTTCAATTTCAGTGTCTGAGTGAAAATGTTAACTTCTCTAGATGTTAAAAGGAAGGAATGAAAATACTTCCTATTATGAAACAAAAAGACAACTACACAACTACTAGAAGCAGATGCAGGACTGGAGTTTGTGGTTGCAATATAATGTGCCTTCAGATGCCAAACAGCAATAGGGACAGAACAGTTTTGACTTAATAAACCTTGTATCTGTGAAACAAATTCATTATTCATCTTATTAAAATCTTTCCAGTATTTTAGTTTTTTTAAGTGTGAATACTGCTGCTCAGCAACGTAAAAAAGATTACTATTTAGACGTATTGCTATATCACCAAATGGCCATATCTGACTCAAGAATGTCCAAAAGCTATAAGGAAAAATCAATAACTGAATAAAAGGGAAAATCTACAGCAGGTGAAATAAGATCTACTTAAAAAAAAACTAGCAAAAAAGTTAAAAAATAAATTATTACTTTCTCAAAAACCTGACCAAGTTCAGTATAGTCATAGATTTGTGACAGATCAAACTGCACTAGCTGTGCATAGCAAGCCTGAGATTCAGTCACAATTCCTCCCCTGCTTGGAATAACAGCTGCAAAGTTGCTATGTAACATAAATCAAGATCTGTAATACTTCAATGAACCTGGCTCTCATAAGCTGTGAGCATTAATGGCAATAGAAAACAGCAAGAATGAACAATCCAGAGAGTTGAATACTTATAAAAAGGCTAAACTCAGATGATATCATCCCCAAAACTGTGGGTTAGCAGTTACAAGACACCAGTACATATGCATATTTCAGGTAGAAAAGATATCACCACCTTCCTATGCAGAGATTGAAAACAAACCAACCAAGCAGCCCCTAAAACCCAAAGCACCAGCACTCCCATTTCCCCAAAAGAGGAGAGAGCACTCTCATTTTCCTTGTATAAAGAAGACAGCTATGCATCAGGGAAAACCCTGGTGGTTTGTGATACAGAGAAGCTAAACATGGAAGTGGCTGGAGGAACTCCACATGTTCCTCAGCTGGAAGATGACAGCATCTATACCTTACAATAAACCCTAAACACAAGTGTTTTTTAAAGAGTTTTCTCTAGGGAGACTTGGAGAACTTAGCACTGGTATCTCAGAGAGAAGAGAAGTACAGAAGCTAAAATTCAATCAGACCAACAAGAGAGTTCTAATTTGGGCAAAGTGACTGCAAAATCAGGAATCCAGCCTGCAGTGAGAAAAATCATAATTATTCCAACCTGCATCAGGTCTAAGACTGAGGAAGAATAGTATCTACTGCTGCACAAGGAAAGTTCATCAACAGTTCGGCCAGTCTGACAAGTGTGATACTGCTGACTTCTCATTGTGCACCTGGCAGTGCTGGCCTGTGGCACATAACAGAGGTCTTCTTGTTTCTTAAGGTAGTGAATTGCAGTACTGAATGTGCAATTTTGTCTGTCTTGCTCTGAATGTTAGCTATAGCTGAAGCACAACCTACAAGGCAAAGCAACTTTTCTCTTATGTAATTAAGACAGGGACGATCTTGTCCTTTCCTCTTAAATTGCACTCCCCAGACTTTTCACCTTCAAAGCACAAGGGCTTGGGTCAAGAGACACTTTTATATCATAGAATGCCAAGGGAACTAGAGAACCTCATGTAAGCAGAGACACACTATTAACCATTTGGTACAAAACATCCATGGGACAGTCGTGCATTTAGTCAGGTACTCAACATTAGCTAGATCCTTCAGTTATGTCTGGTCTCAAAATAAGGTTGAATATGTTCCTCATTGATTTGTCTGGGTAGTTAGACTATTGCTGAAAGCCTTATTGTGCATTATTTCTAACTGAACAGATAGGAAATAAATGAACAGAATCTGCAGCGAAGAGATAGAAGAGCACTGCAAAGCAATCCCTAGTGTTCTAACCAAAATCTCTCTTTATTAAACTGGTTAATATTTCACATTTTAAAATACAAGGCCATATGCATTTCTATTTCTAGGGCTTTCCTTTTCTCTTCCAAGACAGATCATCCTGTGAAATTGGAGCCTAACATCAGCTGTACAGAAGGAAGGCCTTTATAACACACGATATCGCATTTAACAGCATTCCTGTGCCAATCTGCATAGTAAGTGGGGGATGAAAAGCAATCATTTTTCTTCATGTACAGCTCAGTGAGAACAGTTCCAAGCCCGACACACAAAACTTCTTTAATAATGCAATCCAGTGACTTTGATTGGAGGAGCACACAAAAGAATAAACAACCTATTAATCTAAATTTTCTTGTTTGCCTGAAAGTACAAAGTGGCAACGAACAAACCTCTTGGCTGCATTAAGTGTACTGAAATGCAAAACTGCTTCGCTTCTCTTCTCACTCTGTAGTTACTCAGGAAAAAGGAGAGGGGGAGAAGAGGGAAAGGGAAGCAGAAATGGTTTTAATATAAATTGCTCAGTCAAAGCATGAGGCACAATGACTTCTAAAGCAGGCTTTCAAGTATTGCCACATGAAAGCACTTCAATACAAGTGGACAAGCTCAGAAGAGGAGTACAAGAGATAGCATTACTTAGCAAGAAGCCTAAGGCCAGCCAGCTCTGAATTGAGCTGGGATTGTCAAGATGAAGGAACCACTGATAGTAACTGCATTAATGTTTTCAGTGGGTTGGTTTCTTTTGGGAAGCTTCAATACAAAATACAGGTGAATACCTCGATTAATGTTAGTCTCCTGACTGTCTGCAGTGTTCTGCTTTGCTCTCTTATTCTAATGCACTTGCAGTCAGTAGAGATGTTTTCATTATCCATCCACAAATTTCAGCATCTAAACCAGAACTATTCCAGGACCACTATCAGTCTGACTCAGATGAGTCTGCTGTGTCCAAGCACTCTTGAGTGTGGTTGGAGGATATGTTTAGGCATTTGTGTAAACAGTTTTGCCAAACCTTCTTGGGTCTCCTACAGCCTTTTTCATAGTTTGAGAAGGGCAGAGAGATAGTGAAGTTGCTTGTCAACTTCCTATGCCTCAACTTCCACCCATTGCCCCTTGTTCTGTCATTGGGCATCACCAAGAGCCTGGCTCCCTCCTCTTGGCACTCACCCTTTACCTAATTATAAACATTAATGAGGTCATCCCAGCCCCAGCTCCCTCAGGCTCTCCCCGTAAGGAAGATGCTCCACTCCCTGTGTGGCTCTGCACTGGACTCTTTCAAGCAGTTCCCTGAGGTCCTTCTTGAACTGAGCGGCCCAGAAGTAGACACAATATTCCAAACGTGGCCTCACCAGGGCAGAGCAGAGGGAGAAGAGAATTTCCCTCAACCTACTAACCACAGGCCTTCTAATCCACCCCAGAATGGGACTGGCCTTCTTGGCCACCAGAGCACATTGCTGGCTGATGGTCAACCTTCCCTCTACCAGGACCCCCAGGTACCTCTCCCCTTCACTGCTCTATAACAAGTCGGTCCCCAACCTATACTTGTACCCGGGGCTGTCCTTCCCCAGGTGCAAGACTCTACACTTGCTCTTATAAAATTTCTCCCTGCCCAACTCTCCAGCCTGTCTGTTGTGTATTTAAACTTCAGCAAGAGGCTCAAAATACCTGCAGTGAGGGTATTTTCAGTGAATATACTCTCATATATTCATCATCTTTCTGGCTTGACTCCCACTCTTCAGCATGCAGTTCAAAACAGACAAGACAAATTTAGCCAGCTGTTGATAGCTCACACTACAGTTGTAAACAACAGATCTGAAGTTACATATAAATGGTTTTCTAAGGAAGACAAGTTTTATGGTGCTAAGAGTTTTATGGTGCTGTTTGGCCTGCTAGGCCCTTGATGTTACCACCAAGCAAAGTTGTAACACCAACATAGATTTTATACTGTGTCATCTACTGAAAAGAGTAGTCCTACTCTCCACTCTACTTTTGATGCCCATCTCCATTATGCCAGCACAGCTGCCTGTACCACCTCATTGTGAAGAGGACAAGAAACTGATTAAAACTGAAAAGTAACTTATTTTTTTCCAGGCTATTTTTTGTTTGGATCAGCTCTGCAATGTCTTTACTACACAGCCAACTGCACCCCTAAATAAAAGGGAAGAAAATTAGGAGCAGAGAGGAGGCCAAGCACTACTTCCCTCATCAGTGCCAATATAAAAGTGCTTATCTAGCCACAGGCTCAGTTGTCTTCCTTGAGAAGAAGCTGGCCACAGGACTCCCAGTAAAACACTCTTCTTTCTTCAGTGTCTGAAAGCAATTCATCATCTTCCTCAGAATGCACTCCACAGAATGATCCCACCTCCACAGCAAACAGCACAGAGTGACAGGCAACATTTTACAGATGATAGTACACGTTATTAAAAAAGGCAAATGAAATCCCTAATATTCCTAGACTAAAAAAGACAGCACAAAAAAACCCCAACAACATAAAAAAATGAAAATGAACACTAGTGAAAAAGCAGCAAATTAATCTCTTGGAAAGTAAGTTTAACTATCTCCTGCATCATGCAGTTCTAAATCATTAAGGAAATAGCTTATGCTTATTAAAGTGAGAGAATTAAAGGGATAAATCATTCTGTATTTATCTACTAAATAATCTTTTATGAGAGTGAAATTTTGAACTAAATTTAGTGAACAAGTGCCAGTTGCCTCCAATTATACCCTCCAGTAGCCACTATGAGAAGAAATTTAGGGTCTATCAATTAAGGACAAACGAATCTTTAATCAGTCACTTCTGTACTCAGCAATGGCATATGAAGCTGTTTTGAATCATTCAAAGGCTGCATTTTAAACAGCTTTATTAAGGAAGACAGTAACATCCCTTGCTCTGGGCAAAAAAGTCATTAGATGCAGATAGTTCCACCCTGTCCTTCTTAGGTGTTTGACTTGGAAAGGTGTGCCTCCTTTAGAAGGACCATGTTTGCCCTATGGTTTTTCAACCAAGTCAGGGCTTTTTTTTTCCCTAGTAATGGGAGTACTTACCCTTTTGAAGTTTTGTGGGGTTTCGTGTTTGGTTGGCTTTTTAAAAAGGGTTATTCACTATTATTAGGTGCTTGGAAGTGTAGTAATTAATTTTGAAATTACCAGATTAGAGTTCTCTGCAGAGAGCAGGTAACTAATAGCTGAAGAATTAAAAATTCTGAAAATCCACCCACATTTGAACCTGCATGCCAACATAAGGGATATTTTCCCTTCGCTGTCAGTTTTTGTCATTATTTACAAGATTTACTATTCAGTTTTATGAACAGCAAACCACTCTGATCTGAGCAAACTGAAGGACCTGCTTCTGGATCCTCACAGACTAAAAAGCTACTTTTTCCATTCAACAGAAGTAAATATGGATGTACAGACATCAATCCATTTATAAATAATAAACCTTCCATAGACTTTACAGCACTGCCTAGGCACTGAAATTTTCATCTTATGTTACAGTTTCCTGTTTCAAAATAAAATTTTCCCTCTTTTACACCTTCAGATGTTTTGGAAGCCTGTATACAAAGAGTATAACAAGGCTAAATTTTATCTACAGGTTATAAAATGGAAAAAAAGAAGGACTACCTGCTATAGAGTTTCTTCAGTACATGGAATAAAAGGCAGTTAGTATTAATCAATTATTAGCGTAATGTAAGATCTTCTTTATTAAAAAAGAAAAAACAATCAACCAACCAACATCCAAGGAGAAGCCATTTAAAACCATGACAGTAATACAGCATTATATTTGGATGGCTAAGCATTGTAGATGTCATAACGTTCTAAAATTATCAATGTGCAGGCAACTTCATCTGCATCAAGCCTGAACATCATCATTTCCTCCACTGTGCAAACCCTGTTCATCAGTATTATACTGCTGTAGAATTTTTCCTAGTTTCTTCTATCTATCTATACGTGACACAAATGCCATTATCACAGTGGTGCTAAATATCTCTACTGACAGATGTTTGTATTATACTTTATTTGGATGGAATGTCACATATTTTCCTCTCCACAGGGCAGGCACACAGCCTATCCAAGATAAAATTCAGATAACAGGAGGGATTAAGTTCTCTGCCAAACACTGACAATACTTTAACTACCTCTCTGATGTATTTCAACTGGACATTTCAAGGAAAACTCATCCAATATTAGCACAGATATCTTTCTTAGGCTCCTAAGCAGTATAAACAATACAATGTAAGAAAGAGTCTGCTGACAGCAGTGAATAATAGTGAGAATCCAGGAATTTGCAAAAAACTCAAAAGAGAAATAAAATTAAACAGATTTAAAAAAAAAAACCAAACCCAAAACACAAACCAGGGGGCAAAAAGAGAAGAGATAATGATATGACTATCAGGAGAAAATTGTATTAATGACAGTCCTCTTGATATTTCCTCCATGGGGGGAAAAAAATAAGGTAGTGTTCAGAAAAGGCATGTGCTGCATTTAAAATAATAAGTATCATCCTTGTTTTTCTGCATAATCCAAACCATTTTCCATTTCAGTGATAATTTGGGAAGATGTCAGTAGTAGAGTGGTACTTAACATATTAAAAAATTAAAAGCAGATGTTAGTAATTTCTTTCAGAATTTTGAAGAGGGTTAGCTGACAAGCTCTCAGCACTGCTGGGGGTTTATTTTCAAAGTCTAAAACACCTGGGGAATTTCATAGAACTAGGAAAAAACTGAAGTAGTACTTAAAAACTGTAATGTCAGGGGCTCTGACTGAAGAGGCTACCCAGCAGGAGCACACAGTATGGCAAAAAGTGCAAGGATGGGGTCAGAATAAGGCCTGAAGTGCTGCCATCGGCTGAGATAAGCTAGGCATCTGTACTGTGGCAGCTTGATAGTACTCCCAAACAAAATATTCAAACAAGAAATATTGGACTGGTTTATTAATAATAGCTCCCACCATGAAAAATAAAAATTCTTGGTGAATTAAGTAATCTTTTCAAATGGGAACACAAGTCTAGATGTAAAAAGCCATCAATCAAAGGACAATTGGGCTTTGAAAGATACTACACTTTATACCAAACAATGCTGTGATTAAAAAATATGAATTATTCATAATAACCAGTGAACATGTTAACAGGATAACTGTTATGTCTCAAAATGTGGATGAGGAATCACCACTTAAAAGGTGTATTTTCTCCTGGGATCCTGAAGAATGTCCCCTTAGTTCTATGTTCTGAATCAAAATTTCAATTAATGGCCTAGAAAAGAACAAGAATTAATGCTAACATTTCTGAATCATATAGGAACTGAGAAAACACTAAAAAAAAAAAAAAAAGGAATGAGTAGTAACAGAAAAACCTCATTGACATAGCTTAGAGTACTCTCACACATGAAACATTGCATTTTGAAACAAAGAAGGTAGAGAGCTCCACCTGGGTAAACAGTTTCTTTGAAGAGAAGAGAGGAACACAACCACAAATGGTCAGAATAACATAATGAGGAGAATAATATGGCCCTCAGATGAGTAAACACAGCAATGTGAAGTAGAGAGGCTGAGATACCAGCACTTGACCAATCTGAAGTACCCACAACTCATGAATGATGGTGAGAATTGAAAAGAATTGCTGTAAGAATGATCATGTGCCTACAAAACATGCCTCAGAGAGAGATACTCATGATAATTTACTCAGCTTATTGAAAAGGACAAGAAATTTACTTCAGCATATGAATCAAATACTGAAAAGCACATAATTTTTTTTTCTTAAGGTGAAGATAATCACATTGCTAAAGGCTGCCACAAGATGAGACTATAGTAGTGTCTGGGATTCTGATCTTACTAGCTCCTAATGATGCTTTTCAGTTCTAAATTAAATAATATAAATTTAGCTAGTAAATTCTGACCTTCAACAAAACAAAAGTTACCAAATAAACAACCTTTCTTCCCTGTCAGGACAGTTCCTTTCTCAGGTGGCCCTTCTATCATCACAGGCAGTCTTCACAAGCAATTGTTTCTCAAGGGCAGCGGCGGGGAGCAGCAGTTCATACCTGCAGAACTGCTTCCTGCCTGTGTGAGCACACCAGGAAGGTGTCCCAGTTCTCTTTCCAGCAGCCCTCCTTTCCATGAAAACTCTGCACTTCATGGGGACTGGGCTGCAGGCCAGCCTAATTGCTCTGGCAGCACCAACAGCTGACAGCTTCCTCCTGCTACTTTTCCCAGGGGCCCTTCAGCCCCTTTAGGCTTGCAAGACTTAATCAAACCTGAATGCTTCTCTGGAAGATATGCAAATTATTTTTCAGCCAGACAAAAGTGTTTTGGCTCAACACTGGTGTTACTAAGTGAAGTTTAATGATGTGCTATACAAGTCAGACTTCATGGCCTAACATTACTTTCTGGCTATGAAGCTGACAAGTGTATTACTCTCTAAAGGAAATTTTAAAACTAAGTATTAGGACGCCCAATCAAACCAGGCCACGTATCAATACAAACCAGTACGACCTCTATTTTGAGGCCACATTTGTCAGCCCTGGGATTTTTGCACTTAGAAACTGCTAGGTGGTTAGAGTTTGGCCACAGTTGCAGAGCACCACACTCTGTATCCCACCTCTGTGTGACCTTGCACTTTGTGCTCTTCTGGCAGAAAACTTAACTCCAGCAGCAGCAGTCAGTACTCGCCTGCCAGTTCAGCAAGCAGCAACAGACCAGCAAGCGAGATGGGACAAGTGCTGGAGCTGCCATAAGAAGGATGAGAGAAGGCAGTTCCTCACTAACAATTAGATCAAGTTATGCTGACATGGTACTGCAGCTTTAATTAAGGCATTAGTAAAGTCTCAGATGCACTCAACTCAGAGAAGACAACAACTTCAGTTTTCTGATTTATCTTAGCTGTATTTATCAGAACAGGTCTCTTTTCCTGACTAGCTCACACCATGAGAAACTATCATTAGGTTACCCTCTGAAATACTGAGCTGAAGCCTTTTCCCCTGCAGTCTGGGATCATAGAATCACGAATCGCAGAATGGCTTGGGTTTGAAAGGACCTCCAAAGGTCATCCAGTTCAACCCCCTGCAGTGAGCAGAGACATCCTCAGCTAGGTCAGGTTGGCCAGAGCCTTGTCAAGCCTGACCTCGAATATCTCCATTTCCTCTTGTCCTATTGCTAGTTACATAGGAGAAGACACCAACACCAGCATCACTGCAACCTCATTTCAGATAGCTGAGGAGAGCAGTAAGATCTCCCCTTAGCCTTAACTTCTCCAGACTAAACAACTCCAGTATCCCCCAGCTGCTTGTCTTAAGGCATGCCCTCCAAATTTCTCAGCAGCTTCTCTGGACACCCTCCAGGATCTCAACGTCTTTCGTACGCTGTGGTGCCCAGAACTGAACATAGTACTCAAGCTGTGGCCTCACCAGGGCTGAGTACAATCTCTGAGAGGGCAGGTTTCAACTTGCAGTACTCCATCTTGCCCTGAGCAAGCCCTTCGCACTGCACGGTGGGACATACACTCTTGGATATACCCTTTATTTATATTAAAGATAGTGTGGGATCATAGAATGCATGACAGGCAGTAGCTCTCACTTGGATATGGGACAATTCTACTGGACATGAACACAGGTACTTTCTTGTTTCTCTTGCACCTGCTAAGATCAACTTTTAAAAAACCCCAAGTACAGCAGAGATAATGTTAAGATAAAGATGCTATCATTTGTCCTAGTTACAATAAAGCTTCTGGGATAGAGTAGGAGGCTTTTCACTGAGTGCAAGGATCAGTTATTTCCCAATAGTAATAGCACCTCTACCTTATCCAGCCAGCTGCATCTCTTGTATACATTACTAAAATTAATGATACACAGAACTCAACAAAATTTGTTTATTTACAACTACTCTTCTCACATGCTCATGAGTGACACCAGCTCTACAAATCTGCTTTTCTTGCCAATGCACCCTTGACAGACTCTGCCCTTGAAACAGAAGATTTCAGGAAGGGACTGAAGCCAGTGAGAGGCAATGCAAGGAAGAATAGCATGATATGAAAACAATGCCTGTAATGTCACGAGGAGAAGATCCAGCTGCCAGAATTGAGATGTTTGACCTCACACACAAACACTAAGCTGTTCTATGAAAAGGTACAGATGCAGATACTCAACTGCCAGAACATACCACAGAACAGGTGCTCCTCTGTGTCCTAATCTGCTTATGTAGTTATAATTGGGGATGGCTGTATTAAAAAAATAATGTGATATACTATGCTTCCTCCCATCTCCTAAAACAAGCAAAACATCTCTACAAGACCATCTCCATGATAGACAAGGCCTACAGCAATAATATAGCTATCAAGCAGTTTACTGGAACTCACCTGTGACTCAGGTAAAACTCGACACAGGGACTTGGCTTTTCAACAAGTACAAACTTAAAATTCTTCAGAATTCTGTAACTCCTTCAAAAAACAGTGACGTAATTCGCCTCACTTTTGCTGTCTTCCAAGCTCAATCCATAACAGTGTTTTTTGGCCCTTTCCAAATCATTTGACTATATTTAGAAGCAACTTTAGTGGAATCTGAGACAGTCCAGGTAAGGCCCAAACGGAGTTCTGCAAAAAGCCACCCAATTTATTTCAAGTTATCCTATTCATCCATTTGAGTCTGATCCACTGTCAAGATTTCAGAGATGCATGCATATTGTACTGATGATCTTGTTCATAATGACAGTCCACTCGAAGTCCAGGTCACCTTGTAAAGCACCACAAGGGGGTTTCCCCTCCTCTTACTTTTTAATATTAATTTTAGCTTTACAAATTATTCAGTAACATTTATTTCTCCTTATGCTCAAACTTCCTACTTTCTGCTACATTCATCATTATAATGAACAACTTCACTATATTTTAGACATCCATCAAAAGCTACTTAACCTAGTCTGGTAGATGGAGGGAAGCTGCAAACCAGAATTAGTTTTGATTTGGAACTATCGTGGCAAGGAGAGGTTGAGTTTGTTGGTTAAAATATTATTTTTTAAATTATCCATTAAAATCACATTTGTATTTTGCCAAATGCTTTTTTAAGGCAGGCATCAGGTCAAGAGACAGTTATAAAATTTTATACAAATAGACTTTTTTTTGTTTAAAACAAAAATAGAGAAGAATTGCAAATGATCCTGTTTACAGTTCTAACAAGAGTGAGCTGAAACACAAAGTATTCAGCAGAACAAAAATCTGCATATTTTATCAGGCAGGGTTCTATTTGTACACTGAGTGTGGAATACCAAGATCTATCTCTTTGTTAGCAAGCTCAACTCTCACCTCCACCTTGTCTCTTACAGGTCACCACACTTTTAGTTTGCCAAGCCAATTGTTTTAGTAGCTGTGCTACAAATCTGATTACAAGAGTGATTCAAGTTTAAAATAAGCTTTAGAAAGCTTCTGTACAGAAGTAGTGAAATGATACAAAAACACTCTACTCAGTATATCTCATTATACCTCAGTCAGCACAGGGCAAAGAAATACCTGTACAGGGAACTCAGCAGCCTATATGCCACTCCAAGTGCAGTCTGCATTGCACTTTCAGTTACAGCAGATAGGAGGCAGTCTCAGAGACTAAATCTAAGGTGGTTTCTTAATGTTATTGGTTTTGCTTATTGGGTTTTGTTTCTCCTCAAAATCATCATAGAAGGCAACTAGAATGTTCATTTTTTTTCCTTACGGCTCAATAATAATAGTATTTGTCCTCTCTGCATTTAACCTGAAACCATTTCAGTCCAAAGTTATCTGAACAAGTTTCCTGAAGAGTGGCAGAGTCACTCCTGGATACCTCAGTAACTCAGAAAAAGCAGATTTTTAAAGAAAAGCCTCTTCATATTTTCCTTAAATAATCTCTTCTGCAGAGACATAAGCTATTTCATCCTGGAGTTTTTTATTCTTGCTTTTACTTCTGCAAAAAGCTACAACAGTCTGAAAAGAAGATTTAAAAAATACTTTGTGGCTGTAACTGGAACAATGATGTTCCACACAGCCTAAGTTGCAAAGAGCATGTTTGATGACACAGTTAACTCCCTGATAATTCAGGCTCCTCTACAGTCAATTACTACTACAGTCTAGCTTGAAACTGATCCTTATTGTATAACTTTAGCAGTTCAGTAAATTCCTTTTGCTATCTTGCCTGCAAGTCAAACAGACAATTTTCTAAGAACAACTAACTTACTAACAATCAAATAGCCAGTGTTTTGAGGCTGCTTAAAATATTAGATTAACACTTACCTAAGGCTCTTTTCAAAATACCTTCAGAGCCATTTCTTAGGACTGACTGAAAACTGAGGTCTGTGCCATACAGAGCAGTCATAAATAAGTAAATAGTAAAATTATATTCTTACCATATCCAGTTACATGCAAAATGTTTAAAAAAGGAAAGGCAATTATGAAGATTGATTTGCTTGTACAATGTCATTTTCATAATCTGAGTTTTTATGGGTTTAATACATGTCATTTGTACCAAACAGAAATAGAACCATGCAATATCCACAAA
Organism: Ramphastos sulfuratus; assembly: GCA_013399055.1. Classification (NCBI taxonomy): domain Eukaryota; kingdom Metazoa; phylum Chordata; class Aves; order Piciformes; family Ramphastidae; genus Ramphastos; species Ramphastos sulfuratus. Next base: position 36,656 of record WBNM01013526.1, read on the forward strand.
TTAGGTATCATATATAGCAGTCTGATGAAGTTCCCACTGAGTGGAAAAGAGGAAGATCTGGGGAGCTGCGGGCCAGTCAGTTTCACCTCTCATTTCTATGCCCAGGAAGATCACGGAGCTGATGCTCCTGGAAACTCTGATGTGGCCCATGAAAAATGAGGAAGGGGCTTGGTGGCAGCCAACAGGGGTCACTAAGGGTGAATCATACCTGACAAATTTGGTGGCCTTCTTTGACAGGGTAACAGCACTGATGGAGGACACAGGAAGAGCAGCTGATGTTGTTTACCCAGACTTGTGCAAAGTGCTTGACACTGACCCTCACATCATCTTGGTCTCTGATTGGAAAGACATGGATTTGATGGTTGGACCATCACCAAGGAATGCTCAAAGAACAATGGTGAATGTCTATGTGGAGACAAGTCACAAGCACAGTTTCTTAGTGTGCTGGTTTGAGGCTAATTGGAATATTTTAATAGAGAAAATTATATTATATGCTGTGAAAAGGAAACAATGGTGATGTCTACTTCACTCATAAGCTTGCTGAGATGTTTAGGAATAAGAACTCAAACCAAAAGATAAGTCAGTCTCTGGGGTGCAGCATCTCGGTCTGGCAGCTTCTGGTTTCTCCTCTCTGCCAATTAATCTCACTAACCATTTTTTTCTTCTAACCCCCTGGCCGATCCTTAAAATTCTCCTTGTGCATAAGGCAAACCCTGGGGTAAGGTATAGGGGTGGGGAGAAGGTGGAAGGGTGGTTGGGAGCCCCTCCTGGGGTCTCTGATTTCTGGGAGGGGTGTTGTGTTTCTGTATTACCTTTACCTTGTATATTTCTGTAAATATTCTTGTATATAGTGTATATATCTGCTTGTATATTGTGCTGAGCTGTAAATAGAGCTTCAGTCCTTAACTTCCAGCTGGCTGAGTTCTAGTCTGGGTCATTTTACAAAGTGTGGGGGGCAGGGAACTCCCAAACCATCACACTTAGGTGTTGATATTGGGACTGGTGCTATTAATCATCTTTGTTGGTAACATGACAGTGGGGTTGAGCGCGCTGTCAGCAACTTTGCCGACTGCTGTGAGCAGCAGGTGAAAGGAGATGACTCTGCCCCTCTACTCCACTCTAGTAAGACCCTGCCTCAAGTACTGTGTCAAGCTCTAGAGCCTCGAACACAATACATACATGGAAATGTTGGAGCTGGTCCAAAAGACTGTTCCATCTGGAGAAGGTGCTGGGGAAACCTTATTGCACTACTCGAAGGAGGCCTAGAGGAGAGCTGAAGATAGACTTTTTACTAAGGCATGGAGTGACAGGATGAGGGGTAATGGCTTCCAACTGAAAGAAGCTAGATTTAGGTTAGACATCAGGGAGAAATTCTTCCCAATGTGGGTGGCAAGGCACTGGAACAGACAAGCTTTGGAGGCTCCAGTGCTGGAAGTGTTCAATGCCAGTTTGGATGGGTTCTTGAGCTAACTGCTCTAGTAGGAGTTGTCCCCGCCCAGGGCAGGGCAGTTGCACCTGGATGATCTTCAGGGTCCCTTCCAACCCGAACCATTCTATGATTATAGGTATTTGACCATCATTTTTTTTAAAAATAAATATTAAGTGCTCAAATAAAAAGAGAGTAAGGAAAGTGGCAAGGCGAGGTAACAACTTTTAACTAACTGTCTGAAATCAGTGGTCCACCTCACCCTCTGCTGAAACTATGCCAGGTCTGAAAGAGTTCAAGATGATTCTGTACATTGCATGTGACAATATTCTGCAATCAAACCACAACAAAGGGAGCTGCCACTTTCATATTCCCTCTCTGCAGGTTTGGTTAGTTTTCACATGAGTAAATATAGCTCTTGAAATCCAGTTCTGACTACCGTTACTTCCTTCCTCCAAAACTGGTTTTAATATAATCCAAAGAACTGTTAAAAGGCAGAAAAAAATCCCACAGGAAAAATAAACTTCTGAGTCTGAACTGGGAAATATGGGAGGGTAGAAGAGAAGGAAGACTGACATTAAAAGCCTTTTTTATGTTAAAGTTTTTAATTTTCAAATGCTTATGCTGGTTTACCCTCATTGTGTGTGTGTGTATTCAAAGAAGAGTTATTTCAGTAGAGAAGCTGAAAGGAAGTTTACAGGCATCTGTGTAAAAATTACTGCTTACAACTAAGAAAAAATAGTTCATTATTGATTCCACTGATCTATAAAGATATCTAAGTAGTGCCAGTTATACCTATCCAGCCAAAACTTTTATGTCCAAAGACTACTTAAGTTAATCCAACAGGGGGAACTCTAGTTTACAAAATAGAAAAAAGGAGGTGCACTAAGATTAAGTGATTTACCCAAGACACTAATTAAGAGGATTAGGATTCAGGAATTACCAGTTTGAATTTCTTTGCTTGTCCCACATTTGCTCCAGCAGACTAAGTACAACAAGGAAAGCAGAGAAAGGAAGAATATGGTTACATCTTCCACGTGGCACCACAAAAGAAAAAAAAAAAGCGCCAAACCAATATTCAGGATCAGCTGTTTGCCTACAGATTCACTTTACATGCACCTAAAGCATGTCTGTTACCAGAAATAGTATTTTGAGTACACAAGATCTAACCTATTTTAAATCAGCACAAGACCTTGTAGAACAAACTGCACACTCTGTGTGTGCATGAGAGGGTATGTAAAGGGATGTTACTGACACACTCTCCTATCAGAGAAAGTCAGGAAAAAAGAGAAGTTAACCAAGTTTTCAGTAGCTGTGTGACTTCCTTAAAAAGCTGCTTTCCTCAGCAACCATACTGAATTTCTGCATCTGTGCATGGGGTTTGTGTGGCAGGGTTTTGGTAGCAGTGGGGCCATAGTGGTGACTCATCTGAGAAGCTCCCTTATGTCCAAGGGAGCCAATGCCAGCCTGCTGCAAGGCAGACCCGTGGCTGGCCAAGTCCAAGCCCATCAGCGATTTTGACAGCATCTCTATGATACCATATTTAAGAAGGAGGAAAAAAACCCAAACAACCAAAAAAACCTGATCAACCATAGCTGGAGAGAAGGGTGAGAATTTGAGAGAAACAACTAGAATCCCACTTTCCTGAGTCTGAAATCCAAAGCTGGGTTTTAAAGCCTGTACTTCCAGATAAAAAGCAAGGTGTAACATAGCCAGATAAGGCTTCTGCATTCAGAATTTAAATGAAAGAACTCAGAACCTGGCCCTTCACAGACAAGGTGTGCTTAGGAAATTCTCAGACATTATATGCAACTTACCTATCAGACTGGACCCAAGAGGAAAGAACAGCATTCTATTTTTTAGGGTGGTCCCTTGAAGAACATGCTTGAACAAGACTCTGCTGCTTAGTAACTGAAGCCACAGAAGAACAACAAAAGACTGTGACCTTTATATGAAGGGAAACATTCTGAATTTACAATGAAGGAAGATGAATAAAGAAGATACCACAGCATGCAAAGTAGTTTCTATTTTCAGATCTTTCAACTGGAAAATCTCTCATCAATTTTACTTTAGAAGCCAGCAACTTCTATAAAGGAAGATTGGCTTTTTAAGTGATACAGTCACCAGGTAAATACCAAAATGCTCATGAGCCAAGGTACTTTGAAGGAGAGCATATATTACTAATGCATATTCATGAAATTATCTTCCCCAGGGGAAAGGATTGTTGTGAATGTGATACTGGGCATGTGGTTCTACAACAGAGATGATGGACTTGACATATGTTAACTCATCTAACTTCCATCTTGCTCTAAAGAATTTGTCAAAAGAAGTAAGTAGTAAAGCTTTGATGTTAGAACACCAAAATGAGGACAGCTAAAAATACATCCTCCATCATCCCATGTTGGTCACGCAGAGTGAACTACTCTTCTGAGCAAGGCAACAGTACTCTCAAAGCTTTTTAAAATATAAAAATCCCAATGATTCTTACAATCAAGTTATCTATGTAACATTGCTTTATACTAACATACATATGTTTTCCCACTTGTCTCATCAAAGAAGCCTGTATCTGTAAGAAAAATGCAATTTAACATAAAATTGAACTCAGAACACATCTTCATTTTTCCTCTAAGCGATTAACTGAAGTTCACGTAATTCTCCTGTCTCACTTTCTGAACAGTAAAATGAAAGCATGAGTGTCTTTGGGACAAGACATAAGACTTTGGGAAAAATAATTTCTTAACACCCATAAAATACTAGGAGATCCTCAGATAGCAGGTACAGGAGAGTGTAATCATTAATCATCACCCTGAAAATTAAGACATCACATTTGAGGTTTGGTCTATCAGAGAAAAAAAAGCTGTGAAACAACTCTTGGCCCCTAAAGGACAATTACACTCATACAGTCATTGCAAGGGTCTGAGAAGTTTCCAATGTAGGCAGAAAACCTAAAATTCCTCTAGGAAGAAGCTGCAATGTTAACTGTTTGGTATCTTAGTCACGTTGACTAGTACCTGCTCTGCACAGCACAGCAACCCTCTGCCACTGCTCACAGCATGGAGAACTGGGATGAGAAAGAGGAAATCCAGAAAAAAAAATTGTTTCTGACATAAGATAATGATGCAGAGACAACTTAACACCACAAGCACTGACAGCTTGACTTCCAGTCAGATAATGTGTAAGTTGCCCTGGGCATTATTAAACTCTGGGAAATTTGACTAGAAGGTACATGAAAACTTGGACTATGCAATGACTTGTCTCCAGCAGAAAGAGTAGGGAGAAAAGTAGTAAAAGATAACTAGATAAGAAACAAATATCTGATAAACAGAGAATAAAAACAAACAGATCAACTCTAAAGGAGGATAATACAATGATAAAAACAATGAAAAAAATGGGCAGGTAAAGAGCTGAATAGAGGAGTGAGTGAATATAGCCTAGAATTAAAGTTTGTCCTACAGCACAAAGGAACAAAAGGAGAAGGGGTGAAATGGCATTCAGGACAATATTGTCTTTCCTGATATCTCTCCTCCCTCTTTGAAAATAAACAGTAGTAACACTTTGGAACCAGACATAGTTGCACTTTCAAAAGAAAAAAAAAAAATTCATTTATTTTCAAATGCTTCAAATCCTTTAGGTTTATTATGTACTCTCTGTACTCTCCAGCCTCCCATTCATACTACTGCTACTTCTACTAAGAAACACCTTGTTACTCCATTAAAATAATACACAAGTTCTGCTGGAGAATTTATGCCCATTTATTAAATCAGCTGATATAAATTTTGACTGTTTCAGAGGCTAAAGCTTAATGCAGGGAGACCTCAGAAAAGACAAGATTTGACAAGTACCTCTGTGAACACTAGAATTAGCAAAGCTTTTATCCTACACCTTTGTGGCTTTTGGCTAACTGACACTGAAGTCTAGGAAGGTGTGAACTTCTTTGGAAGCTTTTCCTGCACCTGAAGCATTTCTAATGTCTTGGTCTCTACATTGGAAAAAAACCCCAAAAATACCAACAAACCAAAAAACAACATTTCATGAAGCTTTTGGGAATCATCTACCCGGCAAAAAGCAGGACCACAGCCCTGCATTTCAGGAGAGCAGACTTCAATGTCTTTAGAGATCTGTTTGGAAGAGTCCTGTGGAATATGGCTCTAGAGAGAATAAAGCATTGAGAACAGCTCATGGATATTCAAATACTTCCTCCTCCAAGCTCAAGAAAAGTCTGTTGTGCCAACAGAGGTGATGAGATCAGAGTTTAGTAAGAGCATGGAATGCAAATTACTCTTAGATCAGCTTATGAAGGAAGGTATCAGACTGTACATTATCAGAATCATGTCCCTGTGACAAATTCAGAATAGATAAGCTTATTGCATGAATATTACCAACTACATTTCATAACTCTGTTTCAGATTACGAGTTTTCCATAGTACTACCTTATCCCCATTTTGCATACTAGTAGGATGCATATCGAAGTACAGAATGTATGCAGATCACTTCTACTGATACTTATCTAGGGTTCTTGAAAGGTGCATAATAGAGCACAAACCAAGAAATGCTTTAATCGTATACAACACCTTTATTCATCATCATATTGATTTAAACCAGACCTACAGACATTTATTAAGGTAAGGCAACTTTAAAGTGATGTAATCACTTTGTAAGTGACCTGCATCTAACCACAGCTATACTGTTTAGCTAAACTAAGTCAACATCATACCTTCAGTCAAACATGGACATACTGAATGGCACCAAGGCCTCAGAAGTAAGCACAGAGTAGAGACTTACTGAGAGATTATGAGTTTGTAGGTACTTGCCTAACAAGAAATGGTTTGGTGGAAGAGTTTGGCAACATAGTTACAGAAACAGGTATTCAGCACTGATCAGGTACTTCTAACACCACAATGAAAAATCAATTCTTCAAAACAAGTAAATAGAACTCCCAAGATCCCGAGATTATTTCACCAGAATAACTGAATCTAAGTTTTTGTGAGTATAAATAATAGAGGGAGTGGAAGAAGAGTGGGTGAAAGATTACAGTTACCCATATTCACAATCAACAAACAAGCTTGGGCCTGCTTTATCCAAGAAGAGACATAGACTAGAGTCAGGAGCAAACTATTTAAATCAGTTGGGTTAGCCTAGGAAAGCCACAAAGTGAATGTGTGGCGATGGAAACTATGAATAACAAGACCACCAAAGAGAAAAGCTGTAAGCAGCAGCTCTGACAGTGAAGACACACAGACTAATGGTTTGGAGATTTTCTGTGCAGCTGGACAACAGCACTTTAAAAAAATATAAATATTAAAAATAGTAGATATCACATTTCTTCATTTATGACATCTCCTAGTATCTATGCTACCTTGAGGAATTAATTACAGGCTTGTGAAGGAGGGTCCTTACCTTTTCATTCACTGAACCAGCAGCACACTCTCTCTCTTCATTGGGCTCCTCAGATTGTGGCATCTACACTGCTCATAGTGAGCAGCACTGAGCTCCATGGACACACCATAGCAAACCTCCTCATATGTCAGCTGAACTGCTGAGATAGATCAACCAGTCTCAGGATGCTGACAAAGGAATATAGCTCTGCAACTTCCTGAAGTCCTAAGCTAATATCTTCTCATAGTGCTGAATTGTACCATATGGAAATACCAACCCTGAGCTTAGATTGTCTATATAAACATTACAATACCCAGCACAGACATACACTTGAACCCAATAGCATGAGGAGAAGCAAGTCTTAGCATTCACTGACAAGGGATGAAGCTCATTCTTTCCTCAGTTCAGGCACACATGCATCTCAGGGCAGGTTAAGAGACAATAGTGGGCTGACAGCAAATGTGTGCTTCATAAGGGCTTTTATTTTCTTACAACTTCTTTAAGGAAAGTCACAGCATAAGGAATCAAGAAAACATTTTCATCTTCTTTCTTTACTTCCCTCTCTCCCTCATCAGCAACTCTGCTGCTGAAGATTAGACCAGAAAAGTTGTAAAATTGTACTAGTTCATGAAGCTTGTACCTCACAGAACTTCTACTGGTCTATGCCCACGCATATGTAGTATGCAGATCATCTCAAGACTTGTCACTAGTGAGAGGAGAGAGAGACTAATTTCATTTAATATAAGAAACATGAAGCATTCAAGATCTCAGCCCAGAACACACAACTTAGAACACATTCCAAGGAACTTTCCCAAAATTTGGAATACTAACTACTTAGGCCCATATTGAAATCTAAAAAAGCCTTAATTGAAAAAATGCCTTTCAGTTGGTTTGAATGAGAATGTTGTCATACGGATGGGAAACTTGCCAAAAGACTGCAAAGCAAATGGTAATAATAATTACCAGTTGAATTTTGGATAATTGTTTAGCAGAATGCAACAATAATCACTGTGTGTAAGATCATTTAAATGTTTTGCTCAACTGGGACAAAAAAAAAACAACAAACCAACACACAAAAAACATTTTTTTTTTTTACATCCAGTGTCAAAAGACACAAAATAGCCAGAAAACTTTAGAAAACCAGAAAAAGTTGTTGTTTTGGTGGGGTTTTTTTGTTTATTTTTTTATCTTTTTAAAGAGTACATTTAGAGAGATATAAATATGGAATATGAAGTTGGAAAAAAAATGTTAATTAAGATGAGCTGGTGCAAGTTCAGAGAAAGTTGAAAAAAAGTTGCAAGATGAAAAAGAAATTTATACTCGAAGGGTGGGCAGAACTCAAACCAGGTTAAGTAAGAAGGACTTCCTGTGTACTACATTCAATTTCACAAACTGCACTAACACAACGGTATGAGGGTTGCATTAGAGAGCTCTAGCTGAAGGCTCCATCACTGACCAACATGCTCCTACTTCTACAAAGGATTGCTGCAATACATTTTCAAGCTATGTGCTACAGATGTTTTAACTCACAAGGCTTGCAGATATACCTCGCCATCTCAAAAATGTAATCCTCCACTTATTTCTGCCCAGCCTCAGCAATCCTTTGTCCTGATATTCCAAGAGTCATTGGTGGTTCCAGACAGAGCTATGTTAATAAATCATAACTAGCAACAGCTATAATTGTAAGGCAAAGAAACTGCGAAGTGAATAAAGGCTGGAGATCAACCATTTCAGCCAAGGCTATTTTGCTGCAGAGTAAGTTTCCAGAGAATACTGTATTAAAACCCACAACTTAATTATCTTTAGGACATACCAAGACTTTACTGGTATATAAAAACTTTCCCACAATAACACAGCATAAAAATCTGATTTGGATTTAATAACAAAAGGGAAAGGGTAGAAGATTCTGACATTTGCTGTGATCATCACTGTACTGTTCTATGCCTGAGGTGCAAATGGAGATAGTATAACAGCTTACAAGAAAAGGAGTGAAAAAAGAAAGGGGAATTTAATATAAGGAGTTACATGTGGAAACATTAGAATGAAGTTAGTGAATTAAGGACTTTTGGAACCTCAGGAAAGTAATATTGTCAGCAAAATGCATTAAAATAGCATCTTTCAAAATTCCTGGGAGAGCAGTGGTCCTTCTAGCTCTTCTCTCTCTCCAGGTTACATGACTCATATTGATAGGGTATTTCTTTAATTTTTGTAAGGAACTCAAGAAGAACTAGCCAGAGAGACACTTAACTCCTGCAATTCCATTATAGAGCCTGTGTACTTGGCTGTGGTAAATCTCCCTTCCACAAGCTCCAAATGTAGTTAGGCTTCTAATTTCCCAGTTCAAGTGTGCAGAAGCAAAGGTAGCCATTACACCACCTGATCAATACGAAAGAAACATGGTAAGTTTATAAGGAGGTTTTATTTCAATATGAGCAGTAACTGTACTATTTGTCTGAAGGGAAGGTAAGAGTCACAAAAAAGATGTTCAGCAAACATAGTTCAAGACACTTTCTGCAGCGGTTTCATGATTCAGTGCTGTGTGCATCTAAATAAAGTAACAATCACTCCTGAATGGAGGACAAAGATCCTGTATCTGGTATTGAACACTTCCAGGGCTATATCTAAGCTATGGAACAGTAGCTAATTTTGCTGGAAGCAATTTTAAATTGAGGAGAAAAAGTACTTTAAAAAAAAAAGGAGAGGGGAGAGAAAGCTGTTGAAAAGCACCAAAGAAAGTTGGTGCTCTAGAAGAAAAGTGCCAATGGTCCTGGCTGAGCTTTCTGTTCACTTCTCAATACATCAGGCCTGGAACAAGTTTCTCAGTGCAAAATTTCTCTAATTGGCTGGAAAGCATTTAAGGAAAAATCTTTTTAATTAAAAACAGAGAAACAAGAAGACATGAAAGCTATGGGGGTTGGAAGCGGCATATGTTGACCTTATGAAGCTTCACAGCAGAACTGCAGGGGCTGTTTAAACTGAGAAAGCAGTTTTAATTAAAGAGTCCTGAGGAAAAGACAATTCAAAAGAGCAGGTCAGCTAGATTCCGAGAGGTCAATTTAAGCTAAAGCAGAGGGAAAACAAGACTTCTGGTCATTTTGCTTTCCTCTGGGAGAAATCTGTTGCTAATTGAGCATTACACTCTCTGCTTGTCAATATAAAAGCTAGCTGTTCTCTAACCACTTCTATGGGTGTTGTGTATCATTGGTCACGTTGAACAGAGGGAAGAAATTTTTTGTAGTCCACTCCAGTTTCTTGATACTGGATCATATCCTGAAATAAACCTTCCCCCTCAGCACCCCAACATGTGGAATCTCATATATGCTTATGCATACTTGAAAATAAAGCTCTGCATCTTGCTAAGCTTCTAAACCCATGGGAAATCCTATGAAACAGATCCAGCACATCACCAAACAGAAATCCTGTTTTTTAAAAAAACAAACCAGTTGCTACTATCACATTTATTGAAGCCAGATATTTGTGTTTGCTTTTTGGAGACAAAAGGAAAATTATATCTCCAAACAAAAAGCAATTACCAAGGGCAATGCAACCAGAACTGAACCCATCAAGTAGCAGACCTAACACAGAAAAATGTAACATAAAAGCTGCTGCTCTGAAGTTCCTATGAAAAATAGTAATGTCCGTGCACTTCAGTTAGTGTATACATGGTTCTACACATGGATTGTTACATTTCAGTAGTGCTTTTGTTCAGATAGATTCCTCTCTTACCGGCCCTTTGAGAACTGATGGCTAGATGCATCTGCTCGGGTGAAGAAGGTTCCAAGACAAGGCATGGGAACCAAGCTAGAAATGGGGAGATTCAGGCTGGATGTTAGGAAGTTGTTCAGCATGAGGGTGGTGAGAGCCTGGAAGGGGTTGCCCAGGCAGGTGGTGGAAGCCTCATCCTTGGAGGTGTTTAAGGCCAGGCTGGATGAGTTTCTGGCCAGCCTGATCTAGTGTGAGGTGTCCCTGGGCATGGCAGGGGGGTTGGAACTGGATGATCCTTGTGGTCCCTTCCAACCCTGACTGACTCTACGACTCTGTATTTCCAGGCATCAAGGAGAAGCAACCAGCAACCAGATTAAGCCATCAATTCACTCTCCTGTGAGATACTGCCTACTTTTCTCAAATCCTAATTAAACACTCCAGAATGAAAAGGTGGCATTTTCTTGCTTGTTTGGCCTTTTTTTCCCAATTTGCATAAGCTTGGAAATTGCATTATCTTACTACTTTGATTTTATTCTCCCTTGCTTCCCACCAGCCAAGGCGCAAGCTTTGATGCAAGTTCTCATTCACTGTGTTGATTTATATCCTGATGGAGCTGGTATTCATCACGGATATCCTCCACAGATGGATGAAACTAATAAAAAGATACTACTCATTCCTAAACCAGAAATTCAAATCTGGAACGAAGCAAAGTAAATGAGAAGGAAAAACTACAGTAAACAAAGAAATAAATAAAACCAAGAGCAGCCTCGGAGACATGGAAGTTAGTCAATGTAATACTTCTGACAACAGAAAACAGGACACCTTTGTAGCTCTTCACAGACATAAATAAATGACAACACCGAAGCAAGGAGCAATCCCTGGCCAAAAATAAACCCAGGAGAGAAAAGAGAGACAGAGTATAATCTTGCTGTAGAATGTCAAGCACATACTTTTATCCTTTTCTGCACACAGAAATTCTATAGAAATAAAATGGGCATACAAACACTTGACACAGGACACCAAATGCAGAAAGACAGTAGTTCAGCTCTCAAAAGCAATACACCGACATCAATACAAGCTCTTCTGCTTCTAATTTCAGAATCAAGAGGTTCATCACTCCTCATTTCTCTACCTGCTTCCCCTGCAGCTGCACAGGGGAATGGGGATTGTGGTCATTTCATCACACATCTCTGCTGCTCCTTCCTTCCCCATCTTCTTCCCTGTTCTAGTGTGGGGATCCTCCCATAGGAGACAGTCCTCCATGAACTTCACCAACATGAGTCCTTCCCATAGGCTACAGTTCTTCATGAACTGCTCAAGAACGGGTGCAGCCCTTCAGAAACAGACTCGTCCACGTGAGTCCACTATGTCAGAAGTTCTGCCAGATGTCTGCTCCAGTGTGGGCTTCCCACAAGGTCACAGACTCCTTGGGGCATCCACCTGCTCCAGTGTGGGGTCCTCCATGGGCTTCAGGTGGATATTTGTTCCATCAGCTGCAACAGGACAGTCTGACTCACCTTGGTGGTCACCACAGGCTGCAGGAGAACCTCTGCTCTGGCACCTGGAGCACTTCCTCCCCTTCTTCACTGACTCTGGTTTCTCCACAGTTGTTTCTCTCACATGTTCTCTTTCTTCTCTCCAGCTACAGTTGCTGAATGTTTTTTTTGTTTGGTTGGGTTTGTTTAGCTGATTGGGATTTTTCCATCTTCTTAAATGTTATCACAAAGGTGCTGCTGATATCCTTGGCCTTGGCCAGCATCAGGTTTGTCTTGGAGCTGTTTAGCATTGGTTCTGCTGGACATAGGGGAAGCTTCTCACAGAAACCATCCCTGCAGTGCCCCCTGCTTCCAAAGCTTTGCCACACAAAGCCAATACACTCCTGCACATCGTATGTTTAAATTGTCACAATTGTATCATCATTAACTGAGGCGCTGTAGCAAGGAAGTGTCTGTAGAATCAGTCACAATTCTGTGCAAGCTTTTATAACTGTTTTCCATGTGATATGTACATATGGTCTTGTATTTAGTAAGGTCAGCATAAAAAAAAAAAAAAAAAAACTTTAAACTAACTTCTGGAGTAATCCAATCATAAGATATACCACCAGCCACACTTCTAAAGAAAGCTCCAAGGTGAAAGTCTTACGTGCTTTGGGAATTATTAAGGCTGACCACCTCTTGTTAAGAGACTCATTCAGTAGTTAGATGACCAAAGATCTCACTTCTGCTCACTGCTACTTGATGCATAACATTATTCCCACTCACATTTAACTAAGAACAATGTATCTCAAGCAAAAAAATATCCAGGTCTAGTCTCTGTCCAAGTGTGCTAATGACCATATTCCACTGACCAAAGATTCAGCTTCCAGTAAAGAAGTTTAGCTCTTCAGACATGATTAGTGGTCTGAGACTCCCTATGCCACAAGCATAGCTGGAAAAAAATCCCACAGGAAATAGAACTGACATGGATGAAATCAAGGGTTTAGTCTCTAATTACTGAGAAATTGGGCTGAGTGGATGAAAATATTGACAGCAAGTTCTCTGAAGTGATGCATTTCTGTCTCTCAGTTCATGTAAAAACAAGATGGATATAAATGTATAAATATACAGGTAAACATGCCATATTGCTCGGACTAAAAAGTGCAGCCACTTGATACTGAAGTCAAAAAACTGCTGAACTCTTCTAAGGCCACAACTATAGGCAGTAACATCTATGTGAGCTGTTCCTATTCTCCTTCAAAGAACCTTAGCAATTACGTTTTCTTCTACAACCTTTCCATATTTACACAGAATTATTTAAAGAAAAAGAGGAGATATTACGTAGCTTTTTCAAAAATCCAGATGCCCATCATCTGGTTGAGGTCAGATGCTAGAAACTTGCACTTACACAGCAATAGCTACTTGCCATCAGTCAGTTTCTTCTCAATTTGTCAGCAAGGTTTACCAATGACAGCTGCAGTTCTGGTGGGTGACTTCTTCACTATCATCTCTAACTTTCTTGCAGAACCGTGCTCCAGGAGTTTACACTTCATCCTTCATGACTATGACCTGACTCAAACCAGGTATGTCCTTACTACACGCTGAATTTACCTGAAATCTGAGAGGTATTGTCCCTGTACTAATATAAATGACTTGGAACATCACTGTGAAGAAGGTGTTGATAACAGCATAGCTGGTTGCTTCAGCAACTAATTCCAGATTTTGTCACATTTACAACTGTCTACTTTCCAAGGATCTAAATGGCACGTGTCAAAAAATGCTAGATTGTGAATAAGTATTGAACAATTCTGTTGATCATGAGGAGAAGTGTTGCAAATCTCAGCCAGAAGGTGAGGCTTTATTTACATTTAAGAGATGGTTCTAGCCTTTGCTGCAAAAAGAAGTGAAGCTGAATAGACTGAAACAGATAAGGCTTGTAGTAACAAAAAAAAAACAACAAAAAATTAAACATAAAAATTAATTTGCATATAGTGACATTCAGTGCATGGCTTAAAATTCTAAATTAAAAACAAAAAAACTAAACAATTCTAGTTGCATATAGTTACATGAGTTTATGTTGAACTCTGGCCAGCTCTGCAATACACCAGTACAAGAATGGATAGACAAGAGAGTACAGGGCTGAATAGTTATTTTGATATTGGAGCTTTTTCTTTGTGGGTAGGGTTGGGGAAGAGGTCACAAATTTGTCAGTGGTCCCCCTTTCACAGCCATCAGGATCTTGCAACATCATCTACATGTGCCAGGACTAGCTTGTATGGCAACATTCACTGCCCTACAGCCCAATACCACTAAATACTCTGCCTCCTGCAGGGCTCCTAGTCAATGCTCTCAGTACTCCAACTTCCTAAATATCTCAGTCCCTATTTTGCTCATGCTTCACACCCTATACCCTAATCACGTCCGGATCTGCTAACCTGCTCACACCCACCAATCCCCAGAACTTTAATTTTTTTCTATACATCCCCACAGACAGCCTCAGAAGTGTCTTCCCTCCAATCTACTGTTGCCTGACACCTTGTTCTGTAACAGAAACAGCAGCGGCCATGAGGTGTTCCTACAGTACTTTATGTTGTGAGCAGTTTTTAACTATTCCACAGACAACTGTGACGGTGTCCCCCTATCCCGGTGTGGGTATTTGTGCTGCATTAATAGCCTAGATAACGATTCTCAGGCTAACAAGGTAGCAGCAGATGCTGGAATACTTGCCTCCATTTTTCCCCACTGTTCGGAAACACCTCCAGAAGGTCCGAAGAAAAGACGCCCTGTTGTGAGGGGTAGCTTGAACAAAGCTGAACTCACGGAACAAGATGTGTGTCCCTTGCCGCACGCTGTTAAAACTGCAAAGATAAAGGCGACACAATGGAACGTTAGAAAGCGGAACTGTTGCCAACGTTCTGGGGCCAGCTGGAATAGCAACAACAAAACCACTGGCCATTACGCTTTGTGAAGTCAAATCTCCAAAACTTCTACCCATCTGTTCTCTAGAGAAAAGGTTATTTGCAAGAACCACACATTGGAGCTTAATTATAGGAATTAGAGGTTTATGAAAGTAAAATTCATTCTAAAGAATCCCAGCAAGCAGTGTTCAAGAATCACTCATTTGAAACCTACTCATTGGAAAATGTCTGGCCAAGAGTAACTGTTGTTTACCTGACCAGAAGATGTCCTTTCTTTTAGGACTATTTGAACTTCATTGCTATTCTCAACAGTTTTCTGTGAAGCTACAGGGAAAAAAAGAAAAAAAACCCACACAAAATAATTTCTTCTTTAACACAAGCTCAAGATTCCATTTCTAGGTTCCTGAAACTTGATTACGCTGAATGCATAAAATCTATCTCAGTTATGAAGAGCAGACTGACACTTCATTGAATGATACTTTGCATTAATGCATTTTGAAAATAGTAGCTGGTCATTATGATAAAGAGTCAATTTGATGTTCACATTCTGGTTTTTTAGCACAAATTTCTCACATGTGAGTTGTAAGCACTTCAGGCTAACTCATTATAGTAAACACTTCTCTAAAAAACATTTCTCTGAAATGCAAGAAGCTCTCCCTGGGGCACAGCAAAGCTTGTCAGGCAAGAACAATAGAAATGCAAATATAAACATTATATACCAAAAGGTATAGTGCCAGGATTATCTCAAAGGTAGATTTTATGTGTTTCACTCTGCATCAGGCAAGTGGGACAAAGCTTTCAAACACTCCAGAGAGATCATTAAAAACATTCACTTGGGACAGCAGCTTAAGTCTTCCACATAGAGAATTAATGAAAAGATACAAGTTTACTTTCATCACAGCAGAACCTCTCCATAGGTAGCTTTGCCACAAGGGACAAAATCCAGTGGTCAGTGCAAATCTTCTCAGTTTGCAATTTTTCAATCATCTCTTAAATTTAAATAGTTTAAATCACTTTATACTTCATGGTATAGAAAAGGATTTGAAAGAGAACTATATAAGAATTAAGCAAAATCAAAAACTGATGTAATAACTTGGGGGGGTGTTGAGAACAGTAAATTCAGTTTTTCCAAAATAACAGTCATAGTTTCTAGTTTTTCATGTCTTGGTTCTCAAAAGATATGCCAGTAAATATATTTTGTGTCATGTGTTGGAAGCTAGATGCAGAACACTGTTTCTAGCCTTCCTGCCCAGAAGGAAATGCAATTCAAATAAAGTAAGTACAATCGCCTTATGATTAAGAAATACTCATGACTCCTGAATCCTGGAATTAGGAATACTCCTTCTGTAAACATCATGGACAAACACAGTTTTTCATATTTATGAAATTTTAATCATGTACCAGTGTTGTACAAACAAGAAGAAAGCACAGCCATTGTCCCCAGAGACTAAATTCAATAAATAAATCATGTATCTGATCAAAATATGCCAAAATAATAGGAAAAAGCTCCCATAACTATCATTGCAAGTAAAGAGTATTCATTACAAAGTCCTGTAGCCCACTGCTTTGGAGTGAATGAGTTCAGGGTAAGGGAAAGTGACTTGCACAAAGTCTCGTATGATGCCTATGCCAAGATGGAAATAGGATTTCAGATATTTTCATCCCAAATCACAGCCTGCATGACTTTCGTGACTTTTTCCCATTTCTGATTTGCATTGCTTTGCTGATAATTTGACAGATGATGGAGAAGAATGTGATAGGAACGAAAAAGAATGAAACTTGGTCTAATAGGAGAAGGTAGCTCCTCAGAAAGATGACACAAGATAGGTAGACGTTTAAGAAAAGAAAGAAGATAAAGGGACAGTGATACAATTAAATGCACCATATTGTGTTGCTCAGAACAACTGTAATGGAAAGGTCCAGACATGAAGCTAACATACTATTAATTCACAGCAGACGGCCCTATTACATTACTCCTTAGTTCTAATAAATGAAAACTCAAATTACTTGCATTTTCAGCATGGGATTGCTCTAAACCCAGCAGGCAGAAGAGTATGATATCATTTGTTGTTGCTAACTCAGTTAAAAGAGTGGGTGAATATCCTGGAACATCAGCACTCCTGGATGTCCTGATAGCCAAGTGTTTCCATCTAGCTGAGCAAGACGTACAATATTTCTTTCATTCCTCATTTCTTGCAGTAAGGTTTTGTTTAACTACACAATGGAAGGATTTTCCCCCAAAAGCTTAAGTCTGAATTTTACCCCAGTTAAGATGTTGCATTTCAGAAACCCTATTTTTTTTTTTTAAACCTGTTTTAAAAGCTCAGCTCAAAGGAGCCAGCCCATGATGAAGCTATCCAGCAAGCCACTAACAAATCAACAGATCTAGTCTCAGGCAGATTCAAGATCACTACAAGTGACAGGAATACCACACATTTTAAAGCAAACTATATATGTTGCACTTCCTTTATCATGACTAGATGGACAGTACAAAAATAACTTGGTCACATTTTTCTAAGCAACTGCCCAGAGGTGACATTACTGTTAATGTAGCAAGTAGAAACAGCCTCCAGGTAAACCCTTCTGGAAGAAAAAGAAATGACATCAACACAAAGCTGATGCAGGTACTCCAACAGCTCATAGAGAGCATGGCCAACACCTTCCCTATGATTTTTATACACATACAAACAGGCATCTTTTCCAGTTTCTTTCGAATGCAAAGATGAAACAAGCTGCAGACTCTGAGGAGTGGCTTAAGTAAACAAGATATCAACAGCAAAGGAATCCCCCTAGCTCAAATATTCTCATAAAATTTAACAGCCACTGAGATTCTTCCCTTAGCATTGCTCAGCCTTCCCTCTGTCTGCCCTCCTCTCATTGAACAACTGATAACCTAAACAAAGTTAGAGCATCAGAGCCTATCAGCACATTTCATAGAACTACATAATGTTCTGAGTTGGAAGTGACCTTTAAAAGTCATTGAGTCCCAACCTCCCTGCAGTAACAGGGGCATCTTCAACTACATATCCGACCTGACCTGGATTTTTTTCTAGGGGTTTGGCATTTACCACCTCTCTAGACAACCTGTGCCAGTGTTTCACCACCCTCATTGTAAGAAATGTCCTCTTTCTATCTAGTCTAAATTTACCCTCTTTTAGTTTAGAGCCATCACCACTTGTCCTGTTAGAACAGGCATGGATTAAAAAAAAAAATTCACCATCATTCCTATGGTCCCCCTCTAAGTATTGAAAAGCTGCAGTAAAGTCTCCTTGGTGCCTTCTTGTCCCTCAGCTGAACATCCCTGACTCTCTTATCTTGTCTTCTTAGAAGAAGTGTTCCAGCCCTCTGAACAACTTTTTATCCCTCCTCTGAAACCACTCCAACAGCGCCTTGACTTTCTCATTCTGAGGACTCCAGAGCTGGATACACGCCAGGCGAGGGCTCATCAGAGCAGAGTGGGCAAGTCACCTCCCTCCAGCTGCGGGCCATGCTTCTTTTGATTTGGCCCAGCTGGTTTTCTGGGCTGCAAGTGCAGGGAAAACAGTTTTTCGCTTCTCTCCTTAACTTCCCTTTTCCCCATTTTAGGCATTTAGTGCAGCCATCTGCGAGAGATGCCTTCAAGAAGAAACCTTTCAACAACTCTGCAAGTCTCCTATTGCAAACCTAACAGCTGCCCTGGCTCTATGTATTACCAGTAAACAGAGCAGGTAAATTAGAACCTTTACAAAAGTTACTAGTCACATGATTTTGTGTGTCTTGCTGAAACTGGGACTAGAACCTGAACTGAATGTTCATTAGTTCACACTAGCTCCCTGCAAACATTCACTTTTCACACAATAATTGTTATGTAACTGGATATTCTGTTATTAAACAGCTTTCTCCATTCACTTGTGAAAATAATCTAGAGAAAAGTGAGAGAAAAATAAAGAAAGATTCTTGCTTGATGGAGAGATCTAAAGAAACTTTTCCAGTCGGGACTTCAAGATGCTTACTTTTTCACTCCTTTCCTTTACATGCTCCAGAGAGGCCAAACAACAGAATGGTCTCTTCCAATGCGATGGGTGAGAATGTTTTGTCTTGCAGCACACCCAGTCCATGCGTGTGGGATGATGCGTGCATGTGAGAGGAAGAAAAACACTTTTGGGAAGAGACCATGATAAAACAGCCCCAGCTCTTAGAAACTGCTGTGTTGGGAACTCTAACACTCAGGTGCTGCTTCTCTGAACAGAGCTGCTTTCAGTAAGGCTTTGTCTTTTGTGTAATTACATTTCGGCAACTTGCCAGAGTTCAGAAACTTTCAAGCACTCTTTTCAAATCTCTGGACTTCTGAATAGATTGTAGAAGTCCCAGGATGCTATGGTAACATCCCAATTGAAACTCACTACAGTAGTTAGTCTCTGCCTGCTGAACTCCAGCAAAGCCAAATATGCAAAATGCAGAGAGAGCCCTAAGTCCCTGAGAAGGACAGAACAGCTTGCCAGGACCCTGCTGTCCTCCTAGCAGGTGCCACCTTTGGTTACCATGCAAAGAGCTGAATGAGTTCACAGGACCTATGAAAACAAAGAACAAGAACCATTCTTTCTTAACTTACAGCATTGCTGCTTGCATTTTCCATCAAGAGCATGATGAAGAAGAAAATCACTTTGCAGGCTTATGCTACTTCTCCAGCATGAATGATTTCCCTACACACAGAAGTTTTCTTTCCGGTTACACAGGTGTCTAAGTCATTAAAACAGAATTGAGTGTCTTAAGTGAAAATAAGATGCAAAGTTGCCATCAAAGGCTACATGTAGACTAATGGAGACATCTATAGCAACAGTGCAGAGGACATGATGTTAACATTATGGATATCTTAGGGTTCTTTTTTTCTTGAAACACACTCTGGACTAGATCTAGTCTGGTCCCATGAACTGAATGCTCATTTGCAGTTGGAACACATCTTCCAGTTTAGTTACATCTCAAAGGAACCTAGGTCACAAGCTCCAAGACTGTGAACCAAAGCACAGTAAGTAGGGATAATCAAGAGTATTAGGATTAGAGACTATGGTACAATGGGTAACAAAGAATTATCTCTAGCAATAGAAAACACTGAAATCCAAAAGGCTGTAAAACTCAGGCAATTTTTGTTGTTAAATAACTCATCCACACACAAAGCATCCCCAAGTGACCAATCACACTTACCCCGAGGCTATACTCTGAAATAGCTAAGAGAGGTTTACCTTGATTGGAAGGAGCCCTGAGAGAGAACACTTAAAACTGTAGGCATCATTGGGGGGGAAAAAATCCCATTTTCACTGCTGTGAAGAATAAATTAGTGCTACGTAAGAGTAGTTTAATTTAAGATCATTCTGTTCTTCACTTATGGATTCAAGTGTATAACATTACCTGCAATATTCAGACCCATTGGTAGATTGTTTCATTAGCTATCCCTCCTGGAAGGGAGACCAGGAACACCACTAGCATTAGTAGTCTTCAAAGCTCTTGTATCGACTGGTTTTTAATATTCCAGAGATATCAATATCTGGACAATGAAGTCAGCCTTCAAGATCACCATCTTCCACAACTGAAAGTAGCAGTGGTTTTTAGGCACCTACTTAGCACTGTTAAGATGAAAGAGATGCTGAAAGTTATTCCTGATGACTGGCTTTAAAAGGAAAAAAATCTTTTTTAACAACCAGGCAGGATATCACTAACACTGTAAACGTTTTGGTCAGACTGAATGATGCAGCACTGCAACCACTGAGAGTGGATTTTGTTTAAAATGCTTTCTGTTTCATCCACTCCAGTTTATTTCAACTGAAGGGTGTGGAAAGAGGGAAAGGAGTGACACAAATTTTAATGATTCATTATCAGGCTTCTTGGTATAGACTCAGGAACCTCTATATTCATGGAGAGTGGTAGAGAAATTATGGCAAGTACTGCTTGAAAGGAAGAGAACTACAGCACCTGTGACAGCTCAGAGCAGGCAGCAAACGAACTTTTTTATGTTGCTTTGCAGCAAATCAAACCCTCTGAGATCAGTCTACAGACTCTGGAGAGGGAAAGGATTAAAAGAGTTGCTGTGTTTGCTCTTTATTACCTGGAATAACTTTAGCTTTTTTTAGAGTCCTCCTTCCTTATTTTTTTTCTATATTACATCAGTAATACAACACCTTGAAGTTTTCCAATGAAAAGCTAAATTGACCTTACTGTGTTGAATTATTACCCTAGAATTATTAAAAGTTAAAAAAAAAAAAAGGCAAACGAGGAGGGGGCAGTGGGGCAGGAATCACTAAAAACAGAAGTCTTTTGATCTGAGCAGCATCCTGCAGTTTGCTGTAACTCAAGCTGGCCATTCCTATATAGCAGGAATTAAAGACTTCTCCTGCCAGGCAGGGCCCTATTAAAACACAATAGCTGTTTGAAAAGGGTAAGCAAGCCGATATGGATATAATAGGCCACATATTGGGGCCCCTTTCTACTCTGAAGTAAAGCTTCTTCTTAGAGTTATGAGCTGGGAAACCTAGTATTCAGGAAGATGGGAAAGAGCATACAATGGAAGGGGATAAACAGCCCTGCAGAAGCCCTCCAAGGTGCTTAATGGAAAAAGCAAAGAAGCCTTCAGAGATAAGCATCAACTGCACAGGACTAGCTCTTGCAGTCCAATCAGATGCTGTTTCAGACCACATGGTGTTTAAGTGAGTGAAGAAAGGCCTTGCTGGTATAAACAGATTTAGTTTTTACTGTGGAAAACACAGCAACTTGTGCACTACAGAGATACCTGCATGAATACCATTGTAAGTCAGTTTAATTGAGATCATTTCAGGTTGTTACTCAGCTCCCCTCAAAAACCCTTGTCCTTTACCCCTCAACGTATAATAACAAAATTAATTCACACAAGGAAAGCTGCTAGCTCTCAAACTAGTGTATTTGCCATTTGTTCAAACTGGTCCAATTAGGTATTTTGGGGCGAGAAGAAAATTCCTCATTGAACTGCTCTATAATTTTTACATATGCTGAGGGCATGAGAGAGCCAAGTCTTCAATAAGTGTCACTATCATACAGATACAATTTCCATTCTTTCTGTCACACTGTGGAATTGATTCACTAGGTGCAAGATGCTTCAGAAAACAAGTGGTGAACCTGTGGCAAGGTTAAGAAGGTTGCACAAAGAGAAACACTACCAGAAACATAAGCAGCGTAAGGTAGTGTTCAGATTTCCTTTAGAATCATAGAATCAACCAGGTTTGAAGAGACCTCCAAGATCATTCAGTCCAACCTATTACCCAGCCCTATCCAATCAACTAGACCATGGCACTAAGTGCCCCATCCAGTCTTTCTTTGAACCCCTCCAGGGACAGCAACTCCACCACCTCCCTGGGCAGCCCATCCCAATGCCAATCACTCTCTCTGTCAAGAACTTCCTCCTAACATCCAGCCTAGACCTCCCCTGGTACAACTTTAGACTGTGTCCCCTTGTTCTGTTGCTGAGACTGACCCCCTCCTGACTACAACTTCCTTTCAGGTAGTTGTAGAGAGCAATGAGGTCATCCCTGAGCCTTCTCTTCTGCAGGCTGCACACCCCCAGCTCCCTCAGCCTCTCCTCACAGGGCTGTGCTCCAGGCCCCTCAACAGCTTCCCTGGACACATTCCAGTTCCTNCTACTTCCCTCACTTCCCAGACCTTAGCTCTGTAAAAGTTGTTTGTTTCAACTGCATTAACCTCTCAGTCTGACATGTATCCCAAAGTCAGCATAACTCGCAGCTATCTTAGGCCCACTTCAGCTCAACACATTCAGGACTTATGTCAAGGTCTGGATTATACAATGCTTCCCTGGACCCATGTCCATTTTCTCTTAGCCATTCTTCAACAGTGGCCAAAGTGTAGAACCCTGCACTTAGCCTTGTTAAATCTCATCCCATTGGCCTCTGCCCACCCATCCAGCCTGTCAAGGTCCCTCTGCAGGGCCCTCCTACCTTCCAACGGATCAACACCTGCTCCTAACTTGGTGTCATCTGCAAACTTACTGATGATGGACTCAAACCCCTGGTCCAGATCATTAATACAGATAGCCAAACAGCAACTCTGGAAGTAGCTCTGAAATTGACATTGGCTGGAGATAGATTTTGTTAACAAAGTGTCAATGTCCACTGAAGGAGGAGTGTGAATTTGAAAATTATTGAATAACTTCTAAGTGAAGGAAAACTGGTTTCTTGGAAAGTTGAGGCCAAAGCAGAAGCATGAGTAAGTGCTTGCTTGCTTCATTCTACATGTTGTCTCCTGCTTCTCTTACTGTAAGACAGTTTCCATGTTAGACTAGACATGGAGAAATTTGACTTTCAATTATTTGAAAAGGCACAGTTAAGTTATGACTGTGGTGATCCATGAACTACTGACAAGTAACTTGACTGCTCCAAAGAGATTCAACACTGATGCCACGCATGCAGTTCCCATGTTTGCTCTTCTCAGTCTTGGTTAGACTGGAGAATTTCAGAAGAATAAAACTTTTATTACTGATACTCTATTCAGTTGCCTTGGCAAGAACAACAACACATCAAAGACTGTGGAGCTTCCAATATTTCTATCACGGCAACAAATAAACCTTGCCAAAAGTCCTTAACAGAGGTGAAGCCTCATCATCTGACATTCACGCTAACTCTGCATTTAGAGATTGCTTAGCACTTTCTGCTCACTACAACTGCCTGGCTACAGTTTGTCCATTTCATTTGCAGATATGCAAGAGCATGAATCTTGCAGGACATCAGGTTACTGCAAGCATCTAAGGCTAATGTATTCTGGAATCTGTATGGTTTCAACACTACATATCACAGAAAGTTCCCAGTTCTCTGAAGACATCCAGGATTTCACCAAGTAAGTATTTATCTTTTTCTTTAAGAAAAACAAGACAAACCAACTTTTAAAAATCTGTTTCCAGGTAAGCTACAATGCTTTCAGTGCTTTGCTATTCAAAGAGATGTAGAGACAGCTACAGGATTTTACCCTGTGAAGGATAAGAAATCCTATTAAAAGATCTTCTTGCATCCCGTTGCTGCAGACATTTGCTGATTTTTACAGCTTGGCATATCCAGTTCAGGAGAATTTTTACATTTGTTGACCTTGTCCACATTGAAACACATTTATTCTTAGCAAGGCTATTAGAAGTGCTCCTCAATATTTTTGTGACACCACAGTATCTTACAGCCTATGAATTAAAACAAAAGCCCTTCCAACACCTAAAAAACTCTCATCTGTTTTTTCTTAAAGATCTTCCTGGAAAAAAGAAATTATTCCTCAAGGTTATAAGACTTTGTATAAAATTGTATAAAATAAAATCTGAAATTGATTGCCTATACAGGATGTCAGGATGAAGGTAATGGTCTCTTTTCAGTGGTGCTCAGTGATAGGATGAGGAACAACAGGTAGAAGCTGGAACACAGGAGGTTCAACTTCAACACAAGTAGAAATTTCTTTATAGTGAGGGTGATGAAGCACAGGAACAGGCTGCCCAGAGGGGTTGTGGAGTCTCCTTTTCTAGAGAATTTTAAAAACCTGCCTGGATATGTTCCTATGCGGCCTATCCTAGGTCATCCTGCTTTGGTAGGGGGGTTGGACTCAATGATCTCTGGAGGTCCAATCCAAGCCCTAACATTCTGTGATTTTGTAATATAGTAGCCTAGACTCATGCCAAACTGTTTCACTAAAACCAAAACTAAACTGTAGGAGTTGGCAATACTCATGAGAAAGGTGTAATTACTGCTGAATCTGACATGTATTCAACAGCAGTTCTGTTACAGCTTGAGACACCAAAAATTGTGTTGGAGAAAATATTGTCTGTTTGTTGGTTTGTTTGTTTAGTTTTTTTTTAATCCTAACAGAAAATGATAAAACAATGCCTTGTGGTTCTTAAAAATTATTTAAAAGCCTGTATAATAAGACAAAAAAAAATCCCAATATGTACCATACTTCCCACATGATTGTTTTTCCAAACTGCTGTTCTCTAGTGTATTTTCACTGAATCCCAGGTGTCAACTTCATGTTACCAAACCCCTTCTCTTGAAAGCACTTAGAGAAGCTGCAGGAAATCCAGTTCTCACAGGAAGGGACCAAGCATATAAAGAGATTACTGCTTTATAGACACACACTGCAGATTGTACATGAAAGACTGTAAGTATTCCCACTACACCTGTTGTGGATATGTCACTGTTTATCCTTCTTATTTTCTCCTATATATCCCAACACAGTAACTCAGCAAGCAGAGCCAAGTGGTTTTCCAGAATGATGAAGAAAGATGCTTGTAAATAGGGATCTCAACTCCGAGTATCTGTTTTGCACAATAGTGAGTTCTACTATAGACCTGCCCTCAGTGGAAGATGGATGGTACAAGATTGCCACAGTTCACCCACCTGACTTGAGGGCCCTTTCCCTTCTACAAAAACACAAACTAAAAGAGAGCAGAGAGTTACGATCAGAACTGAAAGAACATGGATAAGGCAGGAAATACCCAATACCACAAATAGACTGAAGAAGAAAATAAAGTCAAACCTGTGGCATTCCAAAAAGGGTATGATAATCATTGATAAAATGAGTTATGGCAACATAGTTACAAAAAGCACACACACAGGAGGCTTCTTAGAGACTTTCTTAGGAATAATAATGATTGGTCTATCTATTTTGTTGTACTACCAAACGTAGGCAGTGGGATGGGTCTGGAGAGTAGGGAAACTATCACAAAAGCACACATCCAAGCTCTATCACCTTCTAATTGAGATCAGAGACATCAATTTTCAGCAAGCTCTAAGACTTTGTCCTTTTCCCCTCCCCTCTCTCTAAATTATCCAAACTTGTTTCAAGAATAAATTTACACATTTGAAGCATGACACAAAAGTCTGATTTTATCTCTGAGATGGAATCGTGTATACATCACCAAATTTGTAATAGTTACATTAACAGCTGTGATGAAAAGCAATGAAAAGAAATTGGAAGCACAAACACAATTATGCTAAAGTTATGAACCAATGGTAGACAGAGGATAGTACATTCAACTCTGGGCCAGAAAGAAAGCACAAACACAAATAACTCAGATCCATGTAGTCCTAATGCTTGTGGCATTTGCCAGGTTTCTGGATTTGGGCTTTTGGAAATTTTCAAATAGATAGTAAAACTGAAAAAACAGACATCAACACTTCCTGTATACAATTGGCTTGTTAAAAGGAAGCTCAACTTCATGGCAAATATGTTGCATCTCAACATTCAAGGCTGCAAAAAGGAACAGAAATACACTAATCTATGTAAAGTCTCTATTAGATACTCAGCTGCAAGTACTCTGACAAAGAACACAAATGTATAATTCCATGATGTAAAGGAATAGGAAAGAAGTGGGCAAAGACTGCACTGCTGCACTAGTGAATACATAGTAGAAGCATCACAATCTGACCATGGTGCATATAAAAATTTTGACTGCCTCTGTTCAAACAGCAAGACATAGTGCAGCTCAGTGTGTGAAGGGTCATCTATAGGTAACTACCCTGTGCTGACAAGATGTTGATATTCATATGCCACAGCAAGTTGTCTAGAACTTTGTCACCTAAACAGTCTTTTAAGTTTCCTGAGTGCAGGATATCATCACGTACAGCATTCAATGGCAAATACTGTCTCTCATGTTCAATTCTACATTGTTATTTTGGCCACAAGCCTTCCAGAATTGTCTTGCTTATCAAAAACCTTCTTAAACTTTTCCCTCCTCTGTACTTAATTGCAAGAGGGCTTTGGACTCATCTGATTATCTACTCACCTGTGAGACTCTCAAGAATGCGGGAAGAAAAATCTCCATTTTCTAATATATTTACAACATGTATAGACCACAGTGGAAATCACTGTGTTATTCCCATTAATACATGCATTTTTTTTCTAGCTGTTTACTCAACAGCAGTCATCCCAATCAGCATATTTGTCAGGCTAAGACTTGTTGCAATGTTTGTTATAAAGAAACAACTCTGGGAAAATCAGAAATCCATAGATCCTGCCTGTCAGATGAACATACCAATGCTGTTCCTGCAGTCAAGCAATTGTATAATAAAGACATGCTTCAGGTGGCAGATTGGCAGGTTGTGAACAAAATTAGCATATATTTAATCACAAATAAACAGAGTTATCCACAACTCCTCAATCTTCCATAGTTCTCATACCAAATGCATAAGGACAGGAGGGATCAAAACCTCATTTCTCACGTGGGTTGGAGAAACTTAGATATTACCAAGAAGAGACTTGGCTCTTCTGACAGCTCTTCTCTGTAGTGGTGAGACTGGAAGGCAACAAATGGATTTCAGCAGAAAGGCTTTGTGTTCATTAGCAACACTCTAAGGAGAGAAATATGTACCTGTTAAAGGTTCCTCCAAAAGATTTATCAACAAATTTAGTCCTGCAAATCCACGTATTCTGTAAAGAGAACCTTTGAAAACGTCCCTCTTGTAGCAACTCATTCACATTAGCAGCAAAATCTGCCGCTCAGAGTTTCTGCCACATGTGCTGCATCAGGGCGTATGTATTCATTTCATTTTCTTTCCATGGATAACTGAAGAGCAAAGAACAGGCAAATAGCACACTTATGCAGTGCCCTAGGGATCCTAGGGAAGAGCCTGTCAGGAGCCATCAGGCACATGAACCCAGCTGAGACTTTCCAGCCCAGTTGGTTGCTTCACAGCTAGGTCACCCACGGCAGCAGCAGCTTGATACTGATGACATGGCTCAGTGCAATCATGTATAGGAAGATCTTTTTCTTTCCAGAGCACAAGACATGTAGGAATCCTGAGACTATTTGAGGAACACATACAATATTATTTTCACAATTGGTTACAAGATTATATGAGAGAATACCAACTCTTTATGTAAGAACCTGAAAGTATTGTTATCTCCCAAAGGCTACTGATTGGCTAAAACACACACAACACCAAAATCTCTGATAGCCAACATTCCTCCCCCAAACAGTCTTACTGGCAAATTCTAATGAATGTCTCCATCTCTCAGAAAGGGAGTCTGGCACAACCTGCCCTACGGATCTTCTCATGACTATTTTTGCTGTTTGTCCTGCAATAGTACAAAGCACAGAGATGATGTTCTACAATGCTAGATGCTGTAAAGTACATGCAGTACAGTATCACTGCTGCCTTCAAGAGCTTACACTAGTCTTGCAAACAAGACAGAACAAGTTACTGTGTAAAGGGGAAAGATAGAGAGCAGATGACAGCAAAATAATGACAATGGTAAGGCCCACATACACACAGAGAGGTGGAAAAAAAGTTTCTAAAAGAATTGATGGCTTTAAGATAGCTCTAAGAATCTCTCCTCTTTACATGTAGATAATTCAGCTTGTTTCCAGTTGCCAATTAAGGTTGTCTTCAGTAAATGGCTTATTTCTCATGGGCATCCCATCTGTTCTGTTGCTGGGCCTTCCCCTCTGCCCTTACCCTCTCAAGGGTAACTGAGACTATTTTAAATAGGAGAACATTGTTTATTCTACAGAATTATTTAGGTAATGTTGTATAGCAGTACAGGACTGAACAAGCCAAAAGTTTTTCTAACACTGAAGCCTGTGTCACTGCTAATGCCAGAGAAACCCAAGAGAACAGTATCACATTTGTCCCTAAGGAATGAGTTGAAGAAATTATTCCAGCCAAATCAGACAGCAAGAAAAAATGAGGTCCTTTTATTGCTATAAGTTGATACTTCTCACCTTGATAACATCTTGCTATTCAAGGATCTCAAAGTACATAGCACTGACAGTCCTCTTACTCTGAACAAAGCACGCATTCCTTGGTGTAAAACAGGGCTCTAAATGCTGCAGACCTTGGTATTGGAACTGCCAGGCATACGACAGATCTCAAAGCTGTATCCGACCCCCCAAACACACCTTCTCAGATAAATATTATCAAACTGTCACACAAGATTCAGTAAGGGCACTTCAATTTTGAGCTGCCAGGAACATCCTTTACAGAAAAAAGGGGATCTCACACATCAGTTCGTAAGAGCCCAGTGGAAGCACTGCTGCCATCTGCAAGCTGAAAGCAAGATGTCTTTCTGAATCATGGTCCAGCTTGCAGGCAGTCAGGGAGACATTACACCACCAAGTAAACAATGACAAAAAAAAACAAACAAAAAGCCCCATAACAAACAAAAACCACCCAGGAAGTGCTTTGGGAGTGGAAAGGACACAGACAAAAGAATGCTTTTTGCCACATCTCCAGTTCAGTTACGTTTAGTTTACCAAACAACCTATAAAAGTGATAGGAAAATGAGTTTCCTGTCCAAGGTAAGTTATCACTGGCTAATATTTCTGAGCTCACACAGACTTGCCTGAAGACCCCAGAAAATATAAAGTGGGATGCTATGCACATTCCCTCTGCATGATCAAATCCATTAGCATGGGGGTCCTGTTTTTCCTCAGTACAGGAAAGATCAAGAAAACAGAATGATAAATTATGTATAGGAGGAATTTGTCCCTTTAAGATATATTGGCATTGAAGCTGGGCTGGAAGAAATGAAGCAGCATTAGTGTGTAATTACACAGAGAGCTTTCAAGAGATTTTATGGAGATTCAAAAGCAGAGCAGAGATATCCTGGGTTCATAATGAATGATTACCAGTAGCATTTCAGCATATCTATAAAATCAAGACTAGTCCTTAGAGAAGAGTAATTTTACTCATGGATTAATTTGCAGAACGGTGATTGATCTCTATCCCTGTAATAGTCAGGAGTGAGTCAGATGAAAAGAGCCTCAAGGTACTCCCAAGATTGAAAGCAGATGTCCACATGATTGGGACAAATGAACAATGGGATAAAGTGGGGAAAAAATATCCCTGAAGACTAAACATATTCTGGAAGGAGAACTGCAGAGAGAAAGGTCAGCCCTCTGCATCAGCAGTCCTGGTGCTAGGCTATTGATAGCAGTGGAGTATATACCCCTTTTAATTTCCTAGAAACAACCACAAACACTCATTGTCTGCGTGATCCATACAGAGAAACACAACCACAGAGGTTTTAGCTTTGAAATTTTACTTGGGTAAGCTAAACCCAGCAAAATTTTCTTAATTACTCCTAAAACTGGCACACTGGTTGTGTTACTGGCACAAAGATTTGAAGTGACTCATGGTGAGGTGTGCCATGATTTGCTCTTCAGCAACAGAGGACAATGGAACACCACTCTATTGAAAAATGGACTTTCTGAGAAGAGTTTGGAGAATATCTAATATTCACTTGTGATGCACTAACTTCATTATTTCTCAACAGTTCCAGAAGTTGCTATTTTATCCCATCACACTTTAAGGAAAAAAAAAAATTAAAAAAGGTTAGCTGCTTGGCCTGCCAGCTTCCCAAACCCTGGGCTTGCTCTCTAATTTTAAGTGATCATAAATAGAGAAAGCACGATGTGAAAAACTGGACACCCTAATAGCAAGTGTCCTTTCATCTTAAATCATTGCAGTGTATTCAAAAGATGCACATGCCAATGCTATCAGAATTTGGAACAAGAAATACACTGGGAGGGTGCACACAAACCCTCTAGAATCACACAAGTTATCTTTCAGTTCAAGGATTTTGAGATTGAAGGGAAAAAAAAAATCTAGATCAAGCTCATCTCCTGGCAGAGAAGCACAGCCTTCAAATCATAGCCTAAGCAAATGCTGATAGCTGCATGGATGAACAGAAATCTACTGGGCAGTGAGGGCTCACCACTAAGTCCTGGGATCTAGACTGTATGACAATTTCATAACAGGAAAATCTGTATTCTGAGTCATCCTACACACATACTGTTAACCATTTATTCTCCACTTTAAAGAATCCCACATTTCAAATCTTAAACAGTTTCACAGCTCTCAAAATTACTAAGCCTGTTTCTGCTTTGGTGCAGGGACTGTTTGGCTTGCAAAACTCCAGACATACTATATATTAAAAAAAAAAAAGGATTAAAAAACCAAAAAAACCCCACAACACCAACAAAACAACAACCACCACCTGAAAATAAATAGGGAAAGGATGATCTCCAGCATGCAAGTCAACCAGATGGTTGTGCTCTGTGGTGAGAGCTTTGTTTGTTATAGTGATCTTGAATTACTATTTATTCTTTCAAAGGTGGAATAGGAAGTGAAAAAAGGATGATAATCATGTCTCCATGAAGAAATACAATAGAGAAGCAATGTCAGTATTGGAGCCACCTTGCCTTCAACTTCAGTAAAGAAATCCTATTGGTGGGTGAGGTCACTGTAGCCATGCTCTTTAATCTTTCTTAAGCTCTTGTTTGCTTACTATTTGCTCAGCTGACTCATGTCAGTATTACCTTCTGTGGAAACTCACCTCTATCAGATGGAGGATCATGAGTCCAAATCATGTCAAGTGCACAGCTTGTACCTTCATTTGATGTCAATACTTAACTCTCAGTGATTAATTCTCTGCAGCCCTCATTTAACAGTGACCTCTGCAACTTGCTCAGAACATGGAAGCATCTGGTTCATTGGTCTGAATTAGTAAGAGTTCACTGCTGATATTATGCATTTTTTCCATTTTGGTAGTCTAAAATCAAGGAATGCATTTTGAAAGTTTCAGCTGCTTTACAAACAACAGCAAAAAATATCAGTTGCCTTATAAAATCTATGCAGTACTATCTTCTAAAAGAGAGTGCTGGTGAATGCTGCCACATCCAGTCGGCAGCCAGCCACTACTGGTGTCCCCCAGGGATCAGTGCTGGGCCAAATTCTGTTTAATATCTTTATTGATGATCTGGACGAGGGGATTGACTCCAATTTTCAGTAATTCTGCACACAGCACCAAGCTAGGAGCATGTGTTGATCTGTTAGAGGGCGGGAGGGCTCTGCAGAGGGACCTGGACAGGCTGGACAGATGGGCACAGTCCAGTGCCATGAGTTTTAACAAGTACAAGTGCCAGGTTCCGCACTTTGGTCACAACAGCCCCATGCAGTGCCACAGGCTGGAGACAGAGTGGCTGGAGAGCAGCCAGGCAGGGAGGGACCTGGGGGGACTGCCTGACAGATGAACATGAGTCAGCAGTGTGCACAGGTGGCCAAGAATGGCATCCTGGCCTGTATCACGAATAGTGTGACCAGCAGGACCAGGGAAGTCATTCTGCCCCTGTACTCAGCACTGGTTAGGCCACACCTTGAGCACTGTGTGCAGTTCTGGGCCCCTCAATTTAAGAAATATGTTGAGGTGCTTCAAGGTGTCCAGAGAAGGGCACCAAGGCTGGTGAGGGGGCTGGAGCACAGCCCCATGAGGAGAGGCTCAGGAAGCTGGAGGTGTTCAGCCTGGAGAAAAGGAGGCTCAGGGAAGACCTTATTGCTCTCTACAACTGCCTGAACAGAGGTTGTAGCCAGGTGGGGGTTGGTGTCTTCTCCCAAGCAACCAGTGGCAGAACAAGAGGACAGTCTCAAGCTGCACCAGGGCAGGTTTAGGCTGGATGTTAGCATGTTCTTCACAGAAAGAGTAATTGGCATTGGAATGGGCTGCCTAGGGAGGTGGTGGAGTCACTGTCCCCTGAGGTGTTTAAAAGGAGACTGGATGAGGCACTTAGTGCTATGGTTTAGTTAATTATAAGGTGATAGATTAGACTCAGTCTCAAAGGTCTTTTCCATCCAGTTAAATCTGCTAATTCTGTGATTCTGAGGTCTTATAAAGTCAGTATTAATTTTATTTATATTAAGCTACAGAGGAAAGTCAACAGTAAAACTAAACAGCCTTGCTATGCTGTTTAATTCTTCTAGTAAAATTGCCTTTATACTGTTTGAATTAATTTCCCCTTAGACTTGTTGCATTGTTTATCTCTTTGCTTCAAATTCTCCTTTCCCATTGACAATCTCAGTTGTTTTAAAGTTTAAAATGTAGCAAGAAAATAAAATGCAAAGTGTCAGGGAATCACAGCATCGCAGAATGATAGCGGTTGGAAGGGACCTCTGTTCAAGTTTATGCCCACTACCTCTTGTCTTGTCTCTGGCTACCACTAAAAACAGACTGGCCCCATCCTCCTGATACCCATCCTTTAAGTATTTATAGGCATTAATAAGATTTCCTCTCAATCTTCTCTTCCGTAGGCTAAAAAGGCCCAAGTCCCTCAACCTTTCTTCACATTCTAGTCACACAATCATCTTTATAGTCCTTTGCTGTACCCTCTTATGCAGTTCCCTGCATTTTTTGAACTAGGAAGCCCAGAAGCAGACACAGTACTCCACATGAAGCATCACCAGGGCCTGGTAGAGGGGCATGAGAACCTACCTGCTTGCCACATTCTTCTTGATGCATCCCTGCACACCATTTCTTGGTCATAAGGGCACATTGATGGCTCATGGTCATCCCACTGTTCGCCAGGACTCTGATTTTTCGCACAGAGCTGCTTTCTGGCAGCTCAGCCCCCAACTTGTACTGATGCATGGAGTTATTCCTCCCCAGGTGCAGGATCCTACACTTGCCCTTGCTGAACTTCACGAGGTTCCCCTCTGCCCAACTCTCCAGTCTGTCCAGCTCACACTGGATGGAAGCACAGCCTTCTGGTGTGTCAGCCATCCCTTCCAGTTTCGTGTCATCAGCAAACTTGCTGAGGGTACACTATCTCTTCATCTAAGCCACTGATGAATATATTGAACAATCAGTCAAACTAGCAAGTCAGTCTTCATTTGGAGATTAGATAGACACTGATTTGCAGGGGGAAAAAAAAAAAGCCCCCAACAAAAATGAAAACTAAGAGCTTGAAACTGTGATAAACTGAGGAAGAAAGCTATTCCTATCCTTTGAGATCCTCTTCCACTGCTGCAGTACCAAGACTGTTGTGAAATATTCTGCTCACTGATTTGCATCAGAAGATTACAGGAAAGGAAGCAAGCAAGAAAAGATTTTCAAATGGGCATCAAAAAGAAAGGAACATATTACAACTGCAAACACTTGCATTACCAACAGATCTTTAATGAAGCTCACCAAGAGTTTTAGACATTGTGCAAAGCACCACTAAGTTGGGGTGGCTTCTCCCCCTACCTCCACCCCAAGAAAATTAGTAGTAAGATATTATCTATGCTAATTATTTTGTTAATTATTTAAGGACTTCTGTTGGTTACAAGTGAGGAAGAGGCATTCTAACAGGACAACAATTGCACAAGGAGACAACACAATTCCTTTTACTGAGCATGCATGTGAAGACTGAATGATGCTGAATCAGAAGCAGTCTCTGCTTTTGATACTTAAAGTACTGATCAAGTCAAGCCTAAGCTGGGTTTCTATATGCTTTTAAAAGCTCTGTTCCCTAAAGTGATTGCTTCACATGAATGTTTGTAACAGAAATACTGAACTGCGTGAAACCCATGCTGCTCAGGCAGCTCTTAGCTAACCTAGTGAAATCCAGCATTCACCACATAATCCGCATGTGCCTAGCTCCATTCTCCATGTACCCTGCTTGTTTCCAAAAGCCCTCCCTCAAGCTGGCCCTTTTGGCAGCATCCTGATGTACTTACTATTCAGTGAAGAACCTGGCAATGCCATACTGACTAATATCTTCTCTGTTCTCCAGCAGCTGGCTCACTGCATCCTCCATGTACGTGAGAACATGTCTTTGTGCTGCAAATAAAATATAGTAAGAGACAGAAATTAGAATACAAGGGGCCCACAAAGCTCAAAGCCAGGCCAGCCTAGCTGTATGCCTTACACAAGCCAACAAACATTTGCTCCCTCAGAGAGCAGGGCTTTCATTGTTTCAGACACGGATAGAAAAATCTTGACACAAATCCTGACCAGGTTCCTTTCCTGCCTACACGTAATTAGTCATTAACAGTGTTGACTCTTCTTTAAAATCCCTTATGATTCGAGAAAGAAAAGGAAATGGAGAATGAATTTGGAGACTCCCTCACTGAAAAATGCTTAAGAGGAGCTCCTCTTTCACAGCCATCTTTCCTATACAGATTGCCAATGCTCTATCAACAAGGCTGCTGCAGAGCTTTAGGTCTTACCCGCCCTTTCCTCCTCACCAAAGCCAAGTAGCTCTACAGTTATGTGAGTCTTTTTCCCTACAGGTACAAATAAAAGCACATCTATTTCTGTACAAGCATCAGTGAATGTTCTTGGAGTGGCAGGTAGAAAACAGGTCTCAATGCCAAAAGAGACATGTATTATTCAACTGTCAGTTTCAACTAACTGCCTAAATTAAACATCAGGAAATTTCACAAGTGGTGGATCTACCAGTAGCCAATCATGGAATGCCATTCACTTACAAGACTCCTAAGTAAAGATGGTTCAGCGCAACACAAACCATCTTGCTGCTTCTACAGGGGGCAGACTCTGAACATATCAAGCACTTGCCAGGGAGGAAGCAGTAGGGATTTGCCACTGAGCCCCTTTGATGTTTTTGGCTAGAAACCAAGTTGGAGTAACAAAGAGCTGAGTGGGGGTGATGTGCCAGCCATCATGCAGTAGACTTTCCAAATCTACAAGTTCAACAATCAGAAGACAAGTCACGACGAACCCAGGAAAATCATTGCTAACCTGGAAAGCACACAAACACTGTTCCCAAAGCACACACCTCCATCCTAAACACGTATACTACTGCACCTTTGCAAGTAGTGTCGTGTCCTAAAAAGAGCAGGAGAAAACCCTCAGGGGATATAGGAAAGGCAAGGGCTGCTCCTGTTCCTTGCCGACCTGCTCCAGACTTGGCAGCACGATCCCCTCACCAGCAATTGGCCAACCTCAGACCCACATCAACATTCTCCAAACCCTTTTAATTTGTGCTTAATATCCTGGTAAGCATCAAGCCTGCGCCACTTGATACACAGCATGGCAGTCTCTTTCATCTTAGTGTGAGGCAGGTGGACTTCAAGAGAGGCCCGGAAATTATTATTCCCAGTGGATACAGTGATTAAAAGTATGTAAGAACATTGATTGCTATCAGGGGATTTCTCTGCCTAAAACACTTTTCAGGACAATGGTAAAATTGGTTAAGTACACCCTGGAAAATACCTTGCAGCTGATAGCAAAATGGTGAGCCAAAGGTTCAAAGATATTATCTCGTACTAGAAGATACAGGGTGTAGCTTAATTTAATTATTTTCATGCAAAGGAATAAATTTAATTTATGTGAGTGATTAAAGAAAAATAGTTCTGCACACCTGTGGCCCCTGAGGGAGGAATGAGTTGTGCAGCTTACTCATAGGCTCAGAATAACAGCAATTGGGTAACTTTATTTCAGCCCATTCTTCTGCCCTCTTTATTATGCAGTCCATCTTATACTCTGAAACACTTTCCAGGTCTCTCTTGAACTGTCAGCAGTACCACATCAAGCCAGGCAGCAGCAGACAGGCTTCGACTCAGCCCCAATAAACTTCTGCTCAACTGCAAAACAATGCTCAAAACTTTGTGAGGAAGTATATACTGCTTTCATAGAATAGCCCTTATCAATGGAACATATTTTTTGCTATTTTGCTTCTTTAAAGACATTAACCTCCCAACAGAAAGCCTATGGGAACGGACAGACATGGTTCCATAGTGCAACACAGCACAATGTGGCTGACCTCTATACCAAATACCTTCAAGTCTGCTTCTGAAGAATAAATTAACTTTCAACACAGAATTTCAGACATTTCTGTCACAGTTTAAAAGGTATACAAACATATAGGGGCCACTGCTGAATACAGTAAAAGAGTATTTCTGTAAACTTTTTCTGTTGTGCGGCCTAAAGATCCTGCCAAAGGACTTTTCTCCCTGCTTCCCAGAAGGTAGCTAGAGGTGTGGGGGAGGGAAGGAATTGGCAAGCTGAGAAACAGAGAAAACAGCATCTGCAATCTCCTTGAGAAGTCTCTCTCTCTTTGGCTGTGGGGCTGTTGTGCTGGTTTCCAGGTAGCATGGCTCCCATTGCCAAACCAAATTCTACCCCTGGCTTCCTGTTCATTGGCTGCCCAGTTCCATGGAATGGTACAAGAAGTACGTTTTAGAACCCAATCAATCCTACTCTACACAGAAAAGTCATAGAATAAAATTTAATTTGCAGGCAGGTTCCAGCAGGCCAGAAAGGCAACAAAGTGCCAGGAGTCTGGTTATAGCAAAATAGTAGTTCCATAATTTACACAAATGGTACTTTCCATAACAAACACTGGAACCATACTGGAACATTTACTACATACGCAAGCAGGGTCTGTGGAGTCCTGTGCAAATTAAATGAGATGATTCATACATTTTAATAGTTTTTTGAGAACTCAGGGAGATAATCGCGTATTGGTATACGTGCTGCTCATATTATTGCAATGTGAGCCTCAAAAACAAGGCCGCAAGGCCCAGTCAGAATGTAAACCAAAATACTCACGCGGCTCTGCTATTACAGCCTGCCACCTTCACTCATTTTCTTCCTGACGGAATTCCAGTATACTGCCACTTCCACACAGAAGGTATTAAAACAGGTTATCATCCTCAGCATTTATTTGTTTATGGCTTATTGCAACAAAGAGTGTCCTCCCTACTCACAGCAAACTCTCCAATACAAGCCGTTTTTGCTAAACTTCCCTGAAATCCCACGCAACTGTCCCAAACAGAAGTGTGCCTGCCACTTGGTAAATGCAACTCTTCGGTGTCAGATTCAAGAACTACCAGGCAGCTTTCACAGAAACATCTGACAAAATAAGTTCACAGAGGAGTCTTTGGGCAGCCTATGACCTGATGTTAAGTAAATAACTGCACAAAGCATCTTAATTCTCATCACTAAACCACTAAAACTACCCTTTGAGCCTCTGTGCAATCAGTAGCAGGATGCACAGTGAAGCTTTCCGAAGCTGGCTACTGTTGCACTTAGGAGAAGGGCCTCTGACAGAATTCCATCACATTAGCATGCTCACACCCTATCACCACTCATGTGTCAAATTTTTGAAGTGAATTTTGGAATTAATACTCTTTTGATTCAATCAGATCCAGGGCTCAACAGTGACTGTTCAACTGAAGCATAGCCAGAACATCATATATATCTCCTCTAGTTTGCCAGTAAAAGGCAAACCAAGGATTATATCCACAGTCAATCCAGGGTCTCTATGGAATTCACTACAACAGATTATCACAATTAATTCCATTTAGCCATAACTCCACCAAATTATCTTGCATGTGTATTTAAAATAGGTAAAATAGTCCCTGTATAAGCCACTGAATTACTTGTTTTGGTCTTCTTACAAGAAGAATCCACTAATTCATAGGTTTGATGAGAGATGTTACAAGAGCAAGCATCAGTACTTGAAAAAAAAAATTGAAGGAACAAATAATGCAAATAATACCCTGCATTAAACAGAATATATGCACCAAAAGCAAAAATTGGGAAAGAAGGAAACAGATGTAATGATATCGCATATGTAGCATTTTTATTATCATCGCTGCTCAGGAACAGATAAGATTAAGACCTTGGATGTGCCACAGTACTGCTTGTGTCAGTTATGTGATACCTACTGCAGCATATATTTGCAACAAAATCACCTGAACCATACTACTTTTGCACCTGAATTTCCCAGTTTTAGAACTTGGCTGCATTTCCCTAATGCTACATTGATCAGAAGCTTCTCTTTCCAACAAGTTCGACTTTTCTAAAGGCAGAGAAGACAAACTGAAGATCAGTATACCAGCACACTTCCCAAGTATATCAGCACACTTCCCAAGAAGTGATGCTGCTTGTCGTATTTGAAAGGAATAGCAAACATGGGATGGCCAAAAGATGGAACAAAAATAACAGCAGATGCTGCAAAGGAAAAAAAGAAGTGTGCCAAAAGACCTAGGGAAAAGAAAAGTTTGACTGGAATAAATGGTATCAGAGAGTAAACATTCATGACATACCTTGTTCAAAGAAGCATAGAGCCCTACAGCAGAGGTCTTTATCAAATGATTATAAAATTGGCTAGCTACACTACTGCTTAACTCTTCACAACAGATGACGACTTCTGCAACATGAACTGCATGAACTGTCTACAAATTGTTTTAGTATTGTATGCACATAAGGATTTTTTTTTCTTTTTGGTGGCTGGTTCTTTTCTGGCATAACTGAATATGTTGAAAAATTACAAGTGTAAATTTCTGGATAATGAGGGCAGCTTTTATTAATTACTTGCCTTCTCATCAACTGAAGTGCTGAAAATACATGGTATTTGATGCAATTAACATTATGAAGCATTTCAGTTAACAGAAGTTCAAGAGCATAACAAGCTCCAACATATTTGGAATATTTCTAGCATATTTTAATCCCTGAAAGCACATAAACTAAGCTAAATACCCTTTCAGAACTTATTCTAACTTGGAGCTTAACCAACAACACTACTGTATTATACACATCACAAAGGCATATTTACAGTACTATAACATCAATTTTGTGCATATATTACCAAAACAATAATGATGCAAGAGGGAGTTTGTAAAGACAAACTGCAAGAACAAAATCACATCAACTCTGAAAGTTTCTCCAGCATTAATGGTCTTTCTTTTAATCTTTTTGGATACCATGTGGGATTTACTCTCTTCAGATGACACTAAGGAATGGCCTGAGGAAGAGAAGTATGTAAACAAAAAAATCAGCCTAAAAGCTAAATCACTCTACAGCTGTAGTTCCTCCCAGCTTGGCAGTTTCACAGTGTCATTTCCTACTGACTCTAAAATTATTTTTTTTTAAAGGCAGAACATGTAATGATGTACAAGCAGACTTTGTCATACCAGAGATAACACTATGATGTGAGACATGTGCTGCTACTCAGGAACACATGCTAAATAACACACAACATAACTATATCGTATTTCCTGTGTTCACAGTTGCACAACCACTTTCAAACATTTATTAATTTTTTTTTTTGTTAAGTTTATAATTTAATCTTGACCATAAATGAAACTGTTTTTTCCAGTTAATTAGCATATTGGTCACAAAGCATGACATTGTTCTCTTTCAGCACTCCTAAGGCTGCACAGAGACTGGCGTTTCAGCTTATTATAAGGCATTATGGTTATAAGGCATTATTGCTTAATGGTTCCCTCTCTCTTCATACTTAAATACAGGAAGATTGTGTATTCTCCAGTTCTGGAACTCTACCTAGACCAGGATCAGATTTCACCTGTTACCTTTCAAGTGGAGGTGGAAGTTTGGGGATGAAACTTCGATCTTTTGGAGAAAGTACAAGACTCAAAATTAACTAAATTCTACAAGCAAACTCTTACGTATCAGTGAGGAATTAATTAATCTTCTATGTTATAGTTCTCCTATCTATAAAACAGAGTATGAAATGAAAAAAAATTAAAAGGCATTCTCTTTTTTAGACCTCAAGCTCCTTAAAATTAACAAATCTCTAGACTAAGGAGAGACTCAGTTTCAGCTGAGATGCCTGGATAACAACCTCATCTATACATTGATTCACTGGTTATGCTGTTAAAGAAAACCATTGCACCTGGTCTTTACGACTCAGTATTTCTTAAGACTGTCCTGAAGAAAAGTAAACCCTGGGTATCTACAAACTTCTACACAACTGATGTTCTCTGCTGGGAGGTTTTTTAAATGCACTAATACCATGAATCTTTCTAATCACGAAGCCCAAGGCCTCTTCTGAGAGAGGAGAGGAAACACAACCATGTTTCTGGCACTCAATAACCCCATGCTTTACTGATAAGGCACTTCCCTAATAAAGTACTTGTGTTATTAGATGATTTATACTGGCAAAGGAAGAAGAGAAAGCACATCTTCAAGTTGGAGAGTAGAGAGGAGTAAAATCCAGAGAAAAACAAAAGTTCGGAAATTTACAATAATCTACTGCTTTTTCTCCATAACAGAAAAGGGGGTGGGGCTGAGAATGGGATAGAATTTGAAGCTTCAGAAGACAGTTGTATGAGTAGAACAATACACTGAGTGCTTCACTACCTGTTATAAATAACTGAGCAATCACCAGTTATTAAACCATAATGAGCAAGACATGGAAAAGCATCTCAAATAGGCCTTGTTTTGCCTACTGTAGTTCGTCTCATCGATCAAATTATAAATATGTATTCATCACTATCCCTGAACACTAAATATTGTTTATCCAGTGAAAATAATGTTTTTAAAAGTCCTGCTTGTTAAGCTATCTCCACTGTAGACTTTCTGCCAACTTCTTTCCTACTATCAGCCATCTCTTTTCTACTTACTGTCTCACAATCACTGTAGCATAAGACATGTTGCCCCGATTTTTATTTTTCAGGAACTCTGCCATACCAAAGCTTTGCAATTACTTTTTTGTCTTAGGCAAATGCTTAATCTTCCCCCTGGTCACTTCTGTTTTAACTCACAGCTGCTTGTATTTGCCTCTTAGCATCCAAATTGGACACAAAAGAATAATTTCAAATAGGAAGTAAAAAACAAACCAAAAAAGCAATGCAGTGAGTAGCAGGTAATGTAATTTTGGCCATTTGTTGGTCTGGGTTTTGTTCATATTTAAAAAGGAAAAGAGAGAAAAGAGATTAGGTTAAATTTACCCGTTCCAGGCCAGGAAAGACACTGCCATCATATCTGGGAGACTCAGAGAATAACTTAAGTGGCAGCCCGAGGCAACAGAACTTCAGAATGAAATTACAGAAAGTGAAACTTACCACAATTGCTTACAACTCCACATCAGACAACTATATTAACAAGACTTTGAGGCATACAATGAAATAAATCTAAAGAATGGTGACTTCAGAATGACAGGTCAACAGAGAAAACATAAAAGCATCTTATGAGAACATGTGGGGAGGTGTTTATTGGGGGGGGTGCAGGGAAGAGTTGTCTTTTGGGGGAGGGTTATTTGTTTGGTTTTTAAGCGCTTAGCTCCTGTCCATACACAATTCATTAAGTAAGATTTGTGAGCAGCCTGGTAAGTTACAAAGTCTCACAAGGACAAGACCACAGTTATTGGTAATATTTACAGCTAATAACAATACCATCACATAGCAGACACTTTTCCCCTCCTAACAGACAACAGATACTGCAACCTAAACAGAAGGACATAGTATGTGACAAACAGCACAGACTCTTACATAATTTACTGCTCAACCTGACGTGCTCACACATGTCTTCTGCTGACCCCAATGTCAGAATATTTCGAAGGCTTCACAAAACAGAAAAAGAATGGTACAGAGATGAAAGAAGGCGTACTTTTAAAAGGCTAACAAAGCTGCTTGCACATCTCTTACAAGTCGCATTTTTCAACTTCAGATGTGAAACAGAAACCTCGTTTGTTCTTACAACTGAAGAATTTTTAGTCTGCTTCCCAGATTGTTTTGAGTGATTCAATCCTTACTGACAACTTTCACACAAGTAAAAACACCTGTTTCATTAAAAATAATTAAATTAGCCTAAATCCAAGTTGGCTCATTAAAAAAAAAAAAAAAAAAAAATTTGCAAGTTTAACCCTAGAGCAACTCTGGAAAAGATACCAGTCTCTCTATTAACGTGTTGGTTGAAAATGCTGATACAGCATGATAGAAGAGCCAAGACCAAAGGGTGTATCTACACTACAATGCTGTTCTCAAATACCTGAACTAGCTCCAGAATTGAAATCAGAATTTCAGCGAAGTGAATCTCCAGAGAATTATCCCTAAGAGAGCACTAACCAAACTCTCATTTCTGCCTCGAGTTTCCTTACCACAGAATAGCACTGCAGTTATGCAGGTATGCAGAAAGTCTCTTAAGAGCAGCCTAAGAGCAAAAGCACAATGAGACTATTCCAAAACAAAGGAGATGACTCCTTTACTTAAATATCTTTCTTTAGTGCTATAATATGCTTTGAAATAACACTTAGATCTCTCAACACTGACACTATTGCTAGGCTAAGAAAACTAAGGTCTTTTAGTCTCCTCCCTGCAAGACAGGTTTTCCATTTACCGGAAACCAGCAGTGTTCCTCTAGTCTTGGTCCATTTTAACTTACCAGAAATAGCAAAATTATGGTGGAACAAATAGCACAGACCAACCCATGACATTTCTGACCTCTCCTTGTGCAAGAAAGCCACAGTAAATTGTGCATACCTTTAAAACAGTTATTACCATACAGCATGTTGACCTAAAAAGTAACGGCTGAAGAGTTGCACCTCAAAAATACTGTCTTGAACACATAGTAAATGCTCACTACTGGTAATTCATCTCCTCTTCAACAATTAAATAAAATCATGTTGACCAAGTCCTCCTAATTCTTTTTATTTGACACAATAAAACCAAATCACTTTGCTCCTCAGTCTTCTGGAACATTAATGTGTAACACACAAATTGTCAGAGAGCTTAAAAGGACGTAGTATTTAAGGGAGTGGCTGCTTTATAAGCTAAAAGATTCCCATTTCATGAGGGAAATATGACCAACATTATCTTATTTTGGAAGAAAAGCTGACATGCCATATTCCAACACAAGAACAGCATTCCTTCCGGGACTGGGAAAGGACCATAAAACAAAGCGGCTCGCACAGATCTGTGAGCACAACACGTAAAGTTAGTTTGCCGTACAGAGGCTGGATGTTGGTTGCTACTACTCACACCGTGCAAAAGAGACAAGCGGAGTGAGGCAGCAGCTCACCTTCCTCAGGCCGGTGCACTCACGAAGACCATCAGGGCATCAGAGCTCCCTGCACCCGAGAAGGTCCCGCAGCCCTCCGACCTCAGGGGAGCACCCGGAGAAGCAGC
Organism: Ramphastos sulfuratus; assembly: GCA_013399055.1. Taxonomy (NCBI): domain Eukaryota; kingdom Metazoa; phylum Chordata; class Aves; order Piciformes; family Ramphastidae; genus Ramphastos; species Ramphastos sulfuratus. Next base: position 80,193 of record WBNM01013526.1, read on the forward strand.
GCCCGACAACGCCCACCTGCAAGCCCCCGGTGCTGCCTCCTCCTCAGCCAAGGAGGCAGACACAGAGGCCCGGCCCGGCCCGACCCAGCCCAGCTAGGGGGGCAAGGCCCTGAGACCGCTCCTCCCTGTCCCCGGCAAGGCCAAGTCAGGCCAGGCCACGCCAGGCCGCAACTCCGTCCACAGCCACCGAGCCCTCCCCATGCCAGACCACAATACAGCCAGGGCGCGGGGCCCTCGGGCTGCGACTCGCCGCGCCGCTCCTCACCCAGGTACTCGAGGCCCGGCAGCGAAAGCCATTCGGGACTCAGCATCCTGCCACGGCCGCTTCCTCCCAGCTTCCGCCCGTTTCCAAGGCGCCCGACGCTCTCGGCGCTGAGAGGCTGGCGCTACTCGGCCCGGCTGGGAACACGCCCCCCCGGTGCCAGAGTTCCGCACCCGAAACCGAGCGGGTAGGCGCGCGGCCGCCCCAGCCCCCGCCCCACTCCCACCCGAGCGCGGCCACGACGGCCTACCGCAGCCAGCCCGCTCAGAACGCACAGGTTGGGAGGCCATGAGGGACCTGGTGGGAAGGGGTCTCTGGCGGAGCGTGGTGACGTGGTGGCCTGACTTCGAGGAAGAGGCTGTTTTCAACAGAGTAGTGGGCAATGGCCTGGGCAGCAGGCCCTGGGGCCGACGGCCACTTCAGCGGGAGAAGAGGTAATAAAATGATGAGCCACGACGAAACGAGGAGATGTATGTGAAATCGTTCGGGTTAGATTTAGATGAAGGTGCCTGATGCCAGAGACTGTTGGGACTATAGCTGTATGGGAAATAGACGAATTTGGAGGTGAATGGTAATGTTAATGAAGAACACTGTAGCACCCTTGTGCCAGAGAGCAAAGGCCGAACAGTGTGATGAAGGTCACAGAATAACAGAATGATAGGGGTTGGAAGGGACCTCTGGAGATCATCGAGTCCATCTCCTCTGTTAACACAGCTACCCTAGATGACATTGCACAGGAGCATCACCAGGTGGGTTTTGAAAGTCTCTAGAAAAGTAGACTCTACAAGCTCTCTGGGCAGCCTGTTCAAGTGCTTCATCACCCTCAAAAGTAATGAAGTATTTCTTACATTTAAATGAAACCTCCAGTGCTCTGATTTGTACCTGTTGCCTCTTGTCCTATCGATGGGCATCACTGAAAAGAGCCAAGTGCCATCTTCATGACCCTTTAGATATTTGTAAACATTGCTAAGGTCCTCTCTCAGTCTTCTCTCTTCCAGGCTCAAGAGCCCCAGGTCTCTCAGCCTTTGCTCCTAAGAGATGCTGCAGTCCTCTAATCATCTTTGCGGCCCTGACAGTTTCATAGTTGTGTCCTTCTGTCTATACCACTCCTCTGCTGGTTTTACAACCTTTGTGCTTGGGATAGGGAGGTATGGGGAGCACAGAGAATCATTATTTATTCACATGAAAACAGAAACTAGAAGAAAAGTCCTAAGCCACATAGGCTACTTCAGTTCCTGTCTGTGAGCTTGTCTGGGAATGGCCTTTGTCCTGAGGGTGCAGAAGAGGCAGATTTCTTCAAATGCCTAGATGCAGGCCTGCTGAGCTCCTTTTCCTTGTAAGCTGAATTACTTTGTAATTTCTTGCCTCACTATTTAAAACAAAACAAAACAAACAAACAAACAAAAACCCAAAACAGCCCAGGATTAAATCCTGGGAGCTAAAAAACAAACAATAATTTTAAAAAACGACTGGTAGTATTTTCTATGTTGTTACTGACAAATGCAAAAGAACCCCAGAAATTAAGTAAACCGTGTTTTCAGGGGCTCTGAACTGGCTGCTCCCCCCACTGGTATGGCCTTTATTCCACTGGAAGATAGTGCTGAGTGTGACTATTGGTGACTCAACTTTAGTCTATAAAGGACAGCCACAGTTAAAAAGGGTGAAAAGGGTGTTATAAATTAATATCCCCCAGAAAAACTGCTTGTACCGATCCCCTGTCTTTGGCTTGTTCTTCCTTTAAAAGGGTATAATTTCAAATATGAACAAACAGAATTATTTAGGGAGCAGACAATGAGATACTCCAGCATGAAGAATGATTGGAAAAATGTGTTGTCTCAAAGAATGTGGGCATAATATATAAAATTAATGTTGCCTAAAATTATTTGTGCCTCATTAAAAATTCATATTCAGTTTTGCAGTTTGAGTATTTGCTTATAGGCTATAAATTAAAATATGGGATTTTTTTTATAGTGGATTGTCAAAGGTTAGGGCTGGGCCAAACACTAAACTACTGACAGACACCATCTATTAACTCCCTTCCCTCCCCAAAGAGGAAAAGAAAGGGAATAAGGAGAAGAGACTTATGAATCGGGAAAGAAAACTACTTTGCTGAAAGTAATAACAATAAAATTAAGTATATACAAACCAACACTGAACCAGAACCCCCCGATGGCAATTAGTGACCATCACCACTGATTGCTGTGGCAGAAATCCCAGAGTGGACTCAGCAACAGATGGAAACCAGATTCAGGAGCTGGATTCTGGAGCTGAATTCAGGAACGGAAAGATTGGGGTTGAAGGCAGGATGAGCACAGTCCTCCTTGGATACTGGCCATTGAAGAAGAGAGCTTGACCCTCATGAGCCCTCATGAGGAATATGAGGTATACGAGATGTAATACTTTGTTGATCAGTTTAGGGTCACCTGAAGTGTCTGTTCCTCCCCTCTAGTACAGCTTTTACTCTGCACCCCCAGCATAGTACACAAGATTTAGCAGTGATCTTGGTCTGCATACCATTAGTTGGCACTAACTAGAAGTATTGAGCATTATCACTCGTAGAAGCAGACACTGCCTGTGAAAATAAGCCATTAACATCAGAAAGTGCAGTTACTTAGAAGAGGCTGAGCTGAAAAGTAACATCAGCAAACAGAATCATTCTGTTCTAACTCAAACCAAGACAGATACAATCAGATTGTAGAATACAATGACAGAGAATAATTCTGAGGACAAGAATTCAGCAGAATTTAGAAAGGTAGTAGATATTTTCAGGCAGAATGAGAAAACACAGGACTGTGTTGCTACATATGAAAGCACAGTGGGGGAAAAAGAGCACATCTGTAGGAATATGAAGTATCTTACTTCACAGTGAAGCCAACTATCTGACTAATGGGATTTTGGAAAACATTTTTCCTGACATGATATGTATTCTGTAACCGCTCACTGCTTTAGGGTTTCTGGCACTCTTCAGAGAGGTATCTGGTTCAAGGCCACTGTTGGAGAGGAGAACTGGAATTTGATAGACCCCTTGTGATCATTAGGCTTAAGAGTGTGGTTCCTGCCCTTCTAAAACTAGCATCAAGATCTCTGTTCTCACAAGCAATTCCTTATAGTCAGTCAGGCAGTTTCAGTGATGTTCCAAAGCCAAAACTAAAAGCCTTCCTCTTCCATGTTACTGGTCAGCTAAACTAGTAGGAGCCTTCCACAGGCTGTGCACTGCGTTTTTGTTTTTAGTTTGGGTTTGTTTTTTGTTTGGGTTTGGTTTTTGTTTTTTTTTTTGGTTATTTAACCATTTTTGTAAACTACTTCTTGATCAGTATCTGGAACACTCATTTTCAAGAGGCCTTTAAACTCTGGTTTTAAATACTGTGTTCTAGTATCTCTCTGGGTGTATTTTTTTTTCTTGTTACTATTTGGTCTCTATGGGTTGGACTTTGTTATTTCCTTTAAAGCAGCTAAGGGGAATCCTTTTAGACAATGAGCCCATTTGTGGTTTTAATAATGATAAGTTTCAGTAGGAGTGGCGCCTGACTGTTAACAACTCAAAGAAAAGTATATAAAAACAAGATGTCATTTCTGGAGCCATTTATAGATGTCCCTGTTTACTATTATTTCTGTCTGGGCTTGCCAGAGCCAGGATTAGGTGATAAAATGGATTAGCTGTAGCACTCACCTGAATGACCTGAGGAGGAGAAATGCTGCCAGCCTAGCCATAGGTATAAGATTGTTTTTCCATATTGAATTTAGAACCCTAGACTAGTGCATTTAATAAATTGAGAAGGCTTTTCTGGGTCACCACAAAACATCTGCAAGCTTAACAACTACCCTGAAAAAGGTAAATCTAAAAGGGATTTAGTGTTCTTCTGGGCACACCTGGAAGAATTACTGTGAAAAAGATGTATTGTTCTCTGTCACAGCTCCTTGGCAGATTATCAGAGGTACAGGTCTCTCTTCAAGCCAAGCCTATGGAGTCCACTTTTAGGGTCACCATCTACCCTGGGAATCATAGTGGTGCTTATAAATAAAACTGCTGAGTGTTGTCTACCAGGAACATTGGGGTGTCCACATCAGGCTTTCCAGAAGGATCAGTTGGACTACACAGATACATTTTGTGCATGCTCTCTTTCAGACTTAAAGTGACCTAGATCAGATTTGGCTTAAATCACTTCAAAGTATGGTTTAAGTACTCATTCATACCTTTAACGTAAATTGGGCTGATTCACTTACATGAGAGTCCGTGTGACTGCAAGTTTGAAAGTAGCAATGGTATAATTTAAATTATGTTATGAAAGAAAAATTCCTTCTGATGTTACAATACATGAATTGAAAAACTCCTTTCTCTGTCAGTTTTATAAGTGTTTCTCAGCAATGCAGCTTAAATCAGATTTCTGTTTTACTCCATTCCCATATACTTTGGCCCCACTCTGTTACTTGCTTAGCATACTCTTTGATGGTTTTATGTTCACCCTCCTGAATGATACTATTAACATTGAGCTGAAATATTTTCCTTTTATTAGCCAAAGTTCTCCTGAGAAATAGCTCCTCTTTCAGAGAGAATATTATATAGAATAATAAACAGGACTAGATATCAAACAACAAATTCCAGAGGAAATGCCTTGTTTTAAACAGACTGAGTCATTTTGTCTGGCTTCTATTACTTTTTCTTGGAATGAAATGTTTTATTTGCTTAGAATGTTAACAATAACAATTATTGCTGAAGTAGTTAAAATAAAGCCTAGATGCATTGGAGGAGACTTAACTTTTCTATTTCTTTTTCTTCAGGTGGCAATTGGAAATGCTATCGAGTTAAGTGTTACAAGTTAAAATGAACTAGGCTGTGGGCAGTCCTCAGTTTTCTTCCATCTGACTTCTGTGAAATTAATTTAAGCCAGTTTTACAGGAACACTAGGAAACTGTTTCTAACCTTCCTTGTTCATTCTCTGAGCCTTGTCCTATTTCAAAACAGTTAGCTAAGATGCTGTCTTGTGTAGGATTTAGCTTTTTAGCGTTTGCTGGTACTTTGTATTTTTTGGGGCTTCCTATATGTTTGTGAGCTGAACTTTATCTACTGTGTAGCAATTTAAAAATTGCAGGTATGATAACAAAATGCATTTATCTTAAGACACCTGGAAAACAAATTGTACTGTGAGGAGAAAAACACTGACTTAAACATCTGTGTACTAATGATAATGTATTGTTTTGGGCACCATAGAAGGGTTTTGAGGAAAAGTCTGAAGAAACAGAGACTAAGAGGTCACATGCTAGTATTTATGCAAATGATGGGAAATCTTGTAAGTGAAAATAGGATTCTATTATGCAAGACATTTTAAAAATCCATGGTGCTGAAGCTGGATGATTCATTTATGATTCAAATGCAAACCCGTAAATACCTCCCATCAGATTTCTGATTTAATATTTTTTTTATGAATTATAACCAAACTCTATAAACATGTGCACTAAAAATAAGATTATCTTCAATAAAAAGGTCAGCCAAAATCACAATGAAATTATGTGATGAAATCTGTATTTTCATATTGTTGATCCCTCATGAGACATTTGCAGAGAAAGATCCAGTACTTCCATTGCTTATCCTAATCCCAGCCTTCTCATTTATCTGCTTCACAACATCACCATGGTTTTGCACAAATAAATCTACTTTTACTTCAGGTAAAACATAGGCAAACATATAGGACTTAAATTGTGCTTTAAGATCAAGAGACTTGAGAGAAATAAGATTCACAGTTTCTCACTCCTGACATCTGCCACAAGATGAAATCTGGAGGCAATTGTGTGACAGCAGCAGCTCTCAAGTAACCAGCATTTGTTCCATTAAAGGGCTTAAATTTGACACCTGTAAATGGTGTCTGGAAGTCTTAAGTCAAGAATATACTTAACTGTCATAAGCATGCAGGAAGCTGTGCTGTGATCATTATGCTATTGTTATTTATTTTTTATTTAGCTGCATTTTCATCTGGATTGCTAAGATTTTAGTTTTTCCCCTTGAAATGGTGGACAAAGGAGATAAGCAGAGATCTGATCTAATTTTGAGGTCTCTCTGTATGGATGAACTTCATGTTCACCTGAGGATTTAGGTCTAACCAACCTCCCAAATCCATGTATTTTAAATAGAAATTATTATGAAAAGAACTTGAAACATTCTTCCACTCCTCAGTCATATGAGTACTGAATTCTGGGTGATTTGCTTATGAGAAGAGGGAATATTATTATGATAGGTTCTGTGGCTTATGGAAGCCACATCTTAATTTTAAAATCAAGAGTAGCTGTAGGGTTTATGACAGATTTCCGGCACGCATTAAATGCATTGTCCGAATTCTGGCTCGTTTTGAGCTTAGTGCTAGCAAGCAAGGTTGGCTTTTTTTGTAGCAGCAAGCTATTGAAAGACCTCCTTGAGTTTTTGTTCCCATTATCTTGTCAGGAAGGGAAGTACAACGTCTTTAAAAGTACTTAAGTACCAAGCGAGTCACCCTTTGCTGCTGGAACACTGCCCCACTAACCATGCAGAGAAGAAAAACAGCCATTTCTGGCAGATTTTGCAGGATCTCTCATGCCAACAACAACAACAACAACAACAAAAATCTAAAATGCCTGTTAAAAATAAATATCACTGTGAAATTCTGGCATGGGAAACATTTCTGACAGCCAAGGCTTAGCTCATCCTGGGGGGTAACCCAAGAAGGCTTGCAATTTTTATTCTTCATTCCTACTCATTGAATGTTCCTTGCAAAGGTAAGCTGCCAGACTCTGTTATCTATTAGACCAGGTGTCTTTGTGAGGAAATGTTAATAGGTGGCTTTGTGTGTGTGCAAGAAAGTAGGCAAATCTTTGTGGGAGTGAGCTATTGCTTCTTGGGCTAAGGTGAAGCAATAGCTGATGGCTATAGTGGCAAGTTCTGTACTGTGTGCAGTACAGAGATTTATACATTCAAAATACTCTGAATGTATTTCGTCTTTCAACATTTGTAGGGGAAAGCAAATGATGGAAGATTTCAAAAAGAAAACAAAACTCAAACCCAAGCAAACAAAAAAAACCAAAACAAACCCAAAAAATAACCCCACAAAGCAAAAGAAAGAGGAGATCACAGATTCATTAAAATTGTGGAATTCCTGCAGAACAATCCTTAGTTCTCCTCACTAATTGCACAAAAGAAAAGAGCCTCAGTGTTTATTAGGGCTGTTGTAAGAGAGCAATGCAGAACCCTGCAGCTATGCAAGACCTGAAGTTTTGATTTCGGTTCTGGTTTTGGATTTTTTTTTTCTGTGAAAGCACTCATTGGTTTCCCTTTCGTTCACTTGGTAGTATAAGAGGACATTATGATGAAGGTTCTTTCCCTTCTGCTACATGGTATTCAAAGTGTGGCCAAGAGAGCCAATGGCATCCTGGGGTGCATCAGGAAAAGTGTGTCCAGCCAGTCTAGGGAGGTTCTTCTCCTGGTCTGTTCTGCCCTGGTGAGACTACACCTGAAATACTATGTCCAGTTCTGGGATCCCCATTTCTGAAGAGAGTCCAGCAGAGAGCCATGAGGATGACTGGGGAGCTTGAGCATCTCCGCTATGAAGAGCGACTGAGGAACCTGGGGCTGTTAAGTTTGGAGAAGAGAAGACTGAGAGGAGATCTGATCAGTGTGTACAAATACCTGAGGGGTGGGTGTCAAGTGGATGGGACAACCTCTTTTCGGTAGTCAGCAGCAATAAGACAAGGAGCAATGGATACAAACTGGAACATAGAAGGTTTCCCCTCAACATGAGGAGAAACTTCTTTACATTGAGGGTGACAGAGCCCTGGAACAGGCTGCCCAGAGAGGTTGTGGAATCTCCTCCTCTGGAGACTTTCAAAACCCACCTGGATGTGTTCCTGTGTGAATTACCCTAGGGGATCCTGCTTTGGCAGGGAGGTTGGAGTTGATGATCTCTGGAGGTCCCTTCCAACCTCTAAAGTTCTGTGATTCTGTGTCTTCAAAAGCAGCATCTTTATGGAGTCACTAGAAGGGAAGATAGAGACCAGAAAATGATGTAATTGTTGGAGTACTTTGGAAGAGAAGCTGAGAAGTGGTGCATGGGCGATGGAAAAGTAGTATGGAAATCACTTCCTGAGATAGAAGATAAACCACGAAAGACTGAAAAATCAGATGAAGATCATGGCAATTAATGCTAAACAGAATAATGGAATATTTTCCAAAACATAGCAGCAAATAAAGACATTAATTAATTTTTATCTGAGGAATGCATTTAAATATCTCTTGGGATTTCTTCTCATGCTAATTTTTAAAGCACAGTAAAATAGATTGACCATTCTGTATTTGAAAATGATAATAACTTTTTATGTGTTAAACTTTACACGGTGTTAGTGACAGTAGAGCTGTTCCTTCAACACTTAAAGCTTACATGTGGATCAGAGATTCTCTCAAACTCTGTGTCTAGAGTCCATTTTTATATTTATTGAGCACATGCAGTGTGCTCTAAGGTACAGAAAGCACAAACCTGCAGTCTCTGTGAGAGTTCTTGCCAATTAAAAGCATGGTTTGTGCTTGCCAAGATCACCCATAGTTTGCATCAGCTCTACTGACCTAGGATAAAGAGAAAGGTGATACACAAAGCCACGTTGCCTTGAACTGTCAGAATGCTGATATCTTCAAGTATCCTAAAACTGCAGTGACATCGACGCAAACGTATGTGGCTAGGAGGGAGGTTGGATGTGTGTGTATATGCGTGGGTGGCTGATCTCAGACTCATGTGGAGGGTGTGTGCAACTCTGGATCTCGCTCCCACCTGTGCCTTTTTCCAGGTCTCTTTTAGTGCTTGTAAGAAGCAATTAATTTGTTTCCTCATTCACATTTATCTAGAGCTAATATGAGACTGGGAGAGGTGTTAAGAGGCGTCTCTGATTCAGCCACCCGATAGGAGAGCAGATGGTTGACATGCAGTATCTCTTATCAGAAAGATTCAAGGGTTACATCTTGTGCATGCTGGCGGTACTTGCCTAACCTATCATGCCAGTAAAGTATTAGAAATGAATCACCTTCAAGAAAGAAAACACTCTTTATCTGTCTGTCTACATTTTTACATGTCACTCATCTCCATAGTGCCATGGCTTCTGCAAACAAGAAAAGTTTGTGTTGTGAGCTGAGGGAATGATATGTTTATGTCTTTCACATCTATTCCCTAGATTGCTTCTTTCTCTTACAGACCCAACTCCTATATTCTAGTTTCCTGAGAAAGGAAAATTCGGCACATCAGAGGTACTCCAGATACTGACATGTAATGCCACCTTTCCTTCTAATTGTGTGGTTGATTTCTACCACAAAATTTTTACCTGAATACAGAGACATGACAAACTACATGAATATCTTGAAGTCAAGGAAAGACACAGGTCTTCAGTTCTTTGGAAAATGCTTCTCTGTGTAGTCAAAAAATAATTTAGGAGCCACAACTTAAGCTTATCCATTTGAGAATAAAGGTGGGTAGGCTGCTGTATTCAAATTGAATTCTACTGCTGGCTTCTAAAAGATCATTTTCCTTTTATGCCTTCCTCTTTTCTTTTTTTTCTGTGCCAGTCAAGGTATCAAACTGTGCTATTCCCAAGGCTAGGCCACAGGCTACCTTTGCAATGCAGACATTGTGCAAGGTCTGGGTAACTGCAGGGAGAAGCCTCATCGAGAATAGGAGAGGGTGTATTTGTATTATTTTTACATACAGGAAACAGGCAAAAGAAGGAGAAGAACTAGCTTGCAAGAGCTATCATCTCAAAGAAAACACAAAGGAAGGTTTGGATTCGTTTTCCCTAGTTTGAGAGTCAATTTACTTAGGTTTTTGGTTTGGTTTGGTTTTACTTTTTTCCCACAGTGGAAGATTAAGTCTGGTAGATTGGCTTCAGTTCCACCTTTCTGACAAATACACACACAAAGAAAAAAAAAAAACAAAAAAAAAAAAGATGAGTGGGAGGGTGGGTGGAGGGGGTGGATGTCAGAGCAGTCTGCACTTTGGTTATGAAATTACAAAAGGCCTTTTGCAAGATTCTTCGTATCTCAGTTTCTGCATATAGCCTTGTAGTAGTTTCGTTATTAGATGCTGCAAAGTAGATTTAATGGTGGTCCATAGGAGGATCACAAGGTTCTCAAATAAATGTGCAACTGGAATGCTTAGAAGGCAATAAATACATGAAAAGTGAAGAAAATGAAGTAACACATTAGCTCTGAATTGTTAACCTGGATTTTATTTTGCTATAAATTAAACCAGTTGTAGGAACGCTGCAGAAGGTGGCACATGGATTACTGTTTCCTTAAGAGTAAGTGGGTAGTAACTTTAGAAACACTCTAAAGTACTGACAGGACTTAAACGTTTATGGCATCTATAAGCACTACTCCACAGTAGTAGCACCACTGCTCAGAAAACACCAGGGAAGGAAGCAAGGAGAAAAGTGATAGCATAAAATATAAATCCATGCTAAAATTTCATTTAATGTACTTAACAGAGAGACCATAATTTACAAACTAGGTCACTGGCTGTGAAAACTGCAGGTCCCTCAGCGCTTTGGAAGGTTAAGTTGTTTCTTCACATGTACAACAGTGAATTCAGAGGCACAACTGCATAACTGCATCTTCCAATGTATGGGTAGAATCATGACCTTTAACTTACTGGGTATGGCAAGCTACCACCTCTTTGGTTCACTGATGATACTGAAGGGGTAATGTGGCAATGACAGAAATTAAAAGAGCCCATTGCCTGATAGCATGGAACCTGTGATTTTATCTTGAACCTAAAGCTTTGTGGGGAACAACCTGCTGTTTTCCTGCCCTTTCTGTTTAGTTCTCTGAGCTCACTGGAAATACAAAATTTTACCAACCAAAGTCAGAGTTTGTAATGATCTTCCCAGTTAGAATTTGCTGAATTATATCCATTGTGGAATTCAGATTTGGGAGGGTTCTCAAAGGATCACCTAGTCCAGCCTGCACTGCGTCAAGACTATATACATGGAAGCTAGCACCAGCACGCTTATCAAACTTTGCTCTTAAAACATTCTGGTAGAAGAGATTCCAAACTCCACCTAGACAGTCTACTCCAATGTTGAAAAAAGTCCTAGCTGGAAAGCAGATTGACAAAATCTTTTAAGCATTTCTTTTCACAAATCAAGTTGACTCTTTCATGTCTTTCTACTGGAGCCTCTGTGGAGCTCGCTGATCAGGATCAATGTCTCTCCAGTGAATTGTATGTATCAGAAAGCTGCATCTCGCTTGAAGCTTTTATTTTCTTGATTAGGTGAATGTAATTCCCTCAGCTTTTTCTCAAAGGGTTTGTTTTCTAAACTTCTTGCTATTTCCTTGTTTCTCTTCAGCTGTGTTTACATTTTGAAGATGTTCAGGTGACACAATATGACACTTAGGGCTTCAGTACCATGCGATGTTAAGAAATCAAACAAATTGTCATTTATATGACAGCTGCTAACTCACTCTAGAATTAAATGCATTTTTTGGCAGTGGAACTGCACTTCTGATATATATTGTTTGTTATCTGCACAAAGCCATGATCTGGTTTTGCTGCATTTTTGTCTAGTGAGGGATTCACATTGTTCATTTATGCTGCTTTCCTAAGAATAATATTTTACGTTTTTCATTACCGTTTTGTTCCTTTTAGGTTTTTTTGACAACCCATCCAATTTGTCAACAGCATTTTGGGTGTCTGATCTCATCCTTGTGTCCTCTGCTATTGTTTTGAGGTCATCATTTTTTTTAGCACAGATATTACAAGCATAATGTTGAATCATCCAAGTTATCAGTGAACATATTAAAGAAAACGGAGCTTAGGACAGACCCTGAAAGGTGCCTTTCTGAGGTAGCTTTGCATTTTGATGAATAACTACTAATGACTGCTAAGGTTTTCTTCTCTCAAATGCCTGCACACCTTCCACTAGTTGTATTTAAAATGTCATTCTATGAAAGTGTCCCGTGAGATGGTGCCAAAAGCCTTTCAAGATGTATCAAGTCCATGTTTACCCAGTGAGCTTAACATTACTTGAAAAAATGGAACCTGGTTTAGCATAAATGCATTTTGCCCATACTCTATGTGCTTTTTTTCCCATTCAATTAATTCATTCTGTCTTAAATATTTCAAACATGATTGCTTCAAACCTTTCTGAATATAGCAATTAAGCTATCTGATCTGTCATTCACTTCTATGAAACTTGACATGCGGAGAAGCATCTTCTCAAGAAAGGGCCCATTAGAATGCTTTAAAAATGCTTCCTCAGGTAAGACCAAATTTTTTTTTTTTTTTAACCCTCTTATTTAGGTTTTGCAGTTTTAAAATGGTTAAAGTCTATTTTAATCCTAACTGGTTCAGATTCCTTGCTTTCTTATTTTCCTAGTGACATCGTGTACTTGGTTCTTTTTTTCCTAACATAGGGCTGCTATTTAAAAGCACTCAGAAAATGAACTTCTAATATTATTTCACAGTACTTATTTTCTGTCATCAAACTGGTTTATTCCTCTCATGTATCTATTTGGAGGCAGGCAGAATTATGTCCCAAAATGGTTATTAGGATAATAGTATTTTTTGTGTTTCCTTTATGATGACTACTGGTCTTTTTAATTAACCACATTGTCATATAAATTAATTGTGAACTATATTTTAATTACTTTTCTCATGTCTTGCAATACTTGTATTATATATCACTTATCAGTGACCTGTAAATTATTACAATTTCTTTAATAATGTTCCTGTCTCATAGCTGTGGGTAAAAGCAAGTACTTACTTTGTGCATCAGTCGAAGCACATTCTGATATTTTCATAGTCTTTCTTAAAGTCATTTGGTCTGAAAAGAGGCAAATCCTAAGCATCTCATTAAATTTTACCAGCATTATTTAACTACTCTTCTACTTTTCTTTCACCAAAAATAGGTGTTTTACACTTCATAAATCTACTTTAAAATTATTCCTCATAAATCCCACATGGAATCAGGGTTGTATTCAATCAGAGTATTCTATCAACATGTAGGTAATTTAGAGGTTTATACTAAGAATTTCCTTCTGCTAAGCTGCAATCTGTTCAGGAAATTGTTGTGAAAAAATGATGCTTTCCTATTCTCCAACATTTCACCAGGGCATTTAAAAAATATTTCTAAGACAAAGATGCAGTTTAGCGAAATTGAGCTTGGAGGGGAAGTGATTTGTTAGGAATACAGCATAAGGTGCAGAGAACTGTTAAACATTGTTAACTTTAAGAAACTGTTAACTTTAACAAACACGCATATGAAAACATTTGTTCCCTGAGGAGAGACAAACTGAAGAGCTGATGAGTGAGTTTATTTGTGTTTAGGACAATATTTTTCAAGAGGCTTTTGTTTTGAACACAGGAAGATATTAATCTAAACTTCTTCCATGACCTAAGTATATAATTATCAGTAAGTCCTGGGCCCTGTGTTTGTGCTTTATCACATCCAGTACTTCAGCATCTAAACTTCTTACAAGCTCTTGTGAGTCTAAACTCAGTGGGACTCCTCTGACTTAAACTACCTGAGGATCTAGTCTCAGCAGAGAATATAAACGTCAATGAATTTTGGTTATGTTGCCCTGTATTTTAGGGGGATGTAGTAAGGATTTGTCATACTAGCCAGTGAGCCAGCCCCCAAGTCAGAGTTGGGGGATTCTCAGTCTCTACCCTAACTTCAACCAACTGTTCTCAACTCTTCCACTTCAGTCATCTTAAACGCTGGTGTCTAGAAGTTTGTTTCTTTACAGTAATTGCATATTCTTTCCATGCCTCATTCTGTCACTGCTTCTGAGTCACTGCTAGCATAGATAGGTTTTTTAAATCTCTCTGCTTAAATCAGTCCCTCTTGGCTACCTCTGTTTGCTGCTATTCTTTTGCAACTTGCACACTCTACCTGTCAAATATGTAGAATTCAGTGCCATAGTCTGCGTGCTATTGCACTTATGCTTTGTAAAATGAATCTCTTCTTATCTTGAAGCCATGATTCTGCATATAAAGCAACAACTTTCCATTTTGTAAATTTTAGGGCAAATCATTGTAAATGTATGCATAGTTTGCTGCTTATTGTTTCTTAGTGTTCTGGCTCTTGGGAGTTCTCCTCAGTGAAGCTCTGTACTGGATTAATTTTTTTTCTTTACATTGAGCTCAATTTGTCAAGACTCAGTCCCTGTTTTAATTTTAGGCTGGCATTTTTAATAATATCCCTTGTCTTCACCATTTTACACTTAATAGGAGTGGCAGAACTATCTCAATCACATTCTGTACTGGTTTTTTTGCTCTTGTGATTCTTTAAAGGAGAGGATTAATTGCAGCTTACTCTGAATTCATCTGTATGAAGGCTTTAAATAAGACCATTCTCATCACTGGCCCTTTGGTGTCATTTCGACAAAATTCTCATCTTCCCTTGTGGTCCAGGATTTGGACTATCTGCATCAGTTATCCCTTCAAGCTAACACTTTGAGATAAACTGAGATGAATTATTTCACAACAGTTTCTTGCATTGCCAAGCCTATGTATAGAATGTAATACCATGCCACGGAGGATCATATAACTGGCTTTAATGAGGATGTCCAGCAAAATCCTGTCTGATTTTAAATGCAGCACAGAGACCAGAAGATGTCAACTGTTAATTTCTAGTCCTACGAGCAAAGGTCTTGCTCTATTTTAGGGAATCCTGGATTGATACGTGATCAGCTGTCTCCGGACACTGCCATTTTAACACCAAATAGCGCAACGCTCGTCAGTGAGCGGAGGTAAAAGTCAGACGCTTCTCTCAAATAGCAACACGTATGCCGGCGAAGGACGCGTGGACGAGGTACTCAGATGCTTTCAGCTTCCGAAGGGTGTTTGGCAAAAGAGGATGGGACAGGGAGAGGGGCTCTGCCGTTTATATGGGGTGCAGCCAGTTGGCGCAAGCCGCGAAGCGGTGGCAACGCACGGGGAAACCGTTCAGCCACTGGAGGATACCGGGCTGCGCTGGGCAGCCGAGAGTCCGCAGCGATGCTCCTTGGCGGCGCTGCGGGACTTGGGACAGCTACAGCCCCGAACACCGGAGTCGCTTTGCGAAGGGTTTCCCCGCCCGCAGCGAGAAAGCCGCGCCTGCGGCAAAGAGGGACCAGGGGCGCGATCAGAGGTCTCGCCACGGTGCTGGCCCGTGGCTTCGGAGGATAGTGAAAGGGTCTCGCTGTGGACCTGCAACCCCGAGAGGGGCTCGGCTACACTGAAAGTTTGCAAAGTGCCTCGGCCCTGGGGGGAGCGGGGCGGGGGCTGCCCCGGCGGGGCTCCTCCTCCGGGGCCGGGCCTGGGCCGGGCGGAGCGAGCCCCCAGCCCCCGGAGCTCCCGCGGCTGTGGAGGGAGCAAGCGGCGGTCGGGCTGGGGTACTGCGTGCAGGAGGAGCCCGGGACGTCGCTGCGGGCAGCCTGGGTGCGGGGCCGGGGCAGGGGCACTGCCAACCATGAGGCGGCGCGGCGAGGGCTGTCCCTCGTCCGCGCCTCCGCAGCTCCTGCTGCTGCTGCTGGGAGCGCTGCTCCGCGCCAGAGGTAAGCGGCTGCCGCGGCGCGCTCTGCCCCGCGGCGGCGTGGAGGGCCCGATCGCTGTCCCGGGCTCGGTGGTGGAGAGCCTTGCCCGGGTGGGAAGTCATTCACTGCCGCGCCGCTCACCTGCCCGCGCCCGTCGTGTGGGGAGTCTCGCCCTGCACTGCCGCTGGACAAAGGTCCGTGCCCCGTCCAGCGCCTGGACGCAGCGTTCTCGCTCTGCCCGTGCCCTGGCCCAGAGCCGGCGGGGATCCCCGGCAGGCCGAGGCGCAGATCCCGAGGCGGCGCTGCCCTGGCCGGGCGGCACGGAAAGCCCTCGCCGCCCACGCGGCCGCTGTCCTCCACAGAAGTTTGGCGGCGGCAAGGGCGGGCTTTGTTCCCGCGGTGCGAACGGCGGGCCGGGCTGGGGCGGGCGCGCAGGTTGCCTCGGAGGCTGCCGTGCCCGGCGTGTCGGGACAGCCGCCGCTCCGGAGCAGGAATGCAGCCGCGCACCCGCCACGACGGGCCCCTTAAAGGTACAGCCCGACTCTGCGGCAGTGCCCCGGGCTACCTGCCTGGCCTCGGCGGGGATCGACCGGTAGTCTCCCCGTAGTGTCCTGGTGTGGACTGGGGCCAGGGCAAAAGCGATAGCGAAAATACTGGCGAGAGGAGGGGTTCTCTGTGGTCTTAGCGAGCAGGGAGGCAGTGCCGTGAAGTCTCGCCGGTGAAAACTTATCTTTGTGGTTACTCTATCAGCTGCAAAACTACTGCCGTTTCTTTATCCTGGGCGGTAGTGCTTTATTTTACAAATGCGCCCGGTGGAGGAGAAAACATTTAAGCGCTCCGTGGAATTGTTTATGAAGAGTTGGAAGGCTTTGGGGGGAGGGGTACGGAGAGGAGATCCGTACCTCACTTCTCTTCCTTCACTTCTCGAAAAGCTGCTGTATAATTTCACCCATCCGTTTTCTCCTGTGCTACTCTGAAATTATAGGAAGCATTTGCAGTAGTGCTGCTGACCTCCCTCATTCTACAACTGTTGGCTCTGCGGCAAAATCATAGAGAGTTTGGGTTTCAAATAATATTATTTCTCTTCTAACAAGAAACCTAATTGCAGGCAGCTTTGACAAAGGTGCTAAACCGACTTGAAAGGCTGAGTAGAGCCTTGCAGTTATCTGGTTTTTAGAACTCAGAAGTACTCTTAAGTTCCCAACTGCCACACGGATATTTAGCTGCAGTCTCGGAGCGAGAAGGATCTAAAGCATAGATCTTGGTATAGGTGCTGATCTGGATGAGTTTTATTTTGGCTGTTACCCAGGTGCTCCTAGTTAATGTTTCTGGGTTAACAGCCACGTGGGGGATGTCTGATTGTAAAGCGCGGGTTTGCTTGTAGCTGGCTGTGCCTTGATGTCCCCTGAATATTTTTTTTGGTAGTTTGTCTCTTTTTCAGGTAGTTTTTTCATTAGTGCACTTTCCTGTATCCTCTTGTCAAATGAATGCGAGTTTACAGTAGGAGGTGCCAACTGTTTCCAGAGGTGCTTATACTCTTTCCTTCATGGGAAGATGTGCTTTGCAATAAGAACTCAATTTCTTAGCGAGTTTTTCCTTTTTGAAGCAATGAAAAGTGTGAGGAAGTGTCAGGATGGAGATGACAGAGAAGATTCCAAAGTGTATGATGAGTTGATGTCCTCCTCATAGCTAGACATTTTTCATTGTTACCCTTCCAAAGTACATGTGGGACTGGTGTACAGCGAAAGTGTCAAAAGCATTCACAGCTACAGAACTCAGTGCCAAACAGGTAACTGTTAGAAGCCCTTTGTAATTCACCACTGTGCCTCAGTACAGGAGCTGGTAAAGCAAACAAGATTTGCAAGGCTGACCTTTGACCTTCTGGCAGATAGTGGCAGTTAAAACTGCAAAAGTCTATGCCAAAAAACCCTAAAACAACCAGTCTGCAAGCATCTTGAGCTCTTGGAATTGTGCACTGCAGGTAAAAATGAATATATAGAGATCTAAAAGCTAATGGCGTGTGCTGCTGGTGCGCAGTGATGAAGAAGGGCTTGATGTTACAATGATCAGTGTTAGCATAAATACAGAGCGCCACAGAACCTGTCTGGATGATGTACTTGCCATTCTGGCTTCTGGGGCTCCTGACAGTAAAGTATCTGGCTAATGTCAGAGCTTCACTTCTCAAACATCTGGACTATGTTCTAGAGTCACAAACCTGACTGTGATGCCTCTACAGAAGTGCAGTTTGCTGTGGGAGTCGTGATCTCCCTTACAAGTATTTGGTATTGTTACTGGTTCTACAGCTCTCAGTCAAGTGCAAAAAGCCCATTGTCCTGTCAGCTTGGAGCTGATGTTGTTCTACTGCCTGGGTGTGCTCAGAGTGCCTGGGTTAGCTGTTGATCGTGTTGGATAATATTCACAGGTGTCATGATCACCTTGAATTATCTTGGCTTTTTTTTTGTCAAAGTGATGGCTGCATCAGGTAACATCTCCACTCATCTAAAATGAAGAGGAAGATGCTGCAGGAGGCTGACAAGGGGTGGGTTTTTTGGTTTGTTTTTGGGTTTTAGTTTGCTTGTTTTCTAAACTTGTAAAAAACAATTCTATCTCTACTAAAGCGTAGCAGCACTAGTGGAAAAGCATAAATCTTCCAGTACGAAGTTGACATAATTAATTTGCTTAGCGTAGATAAGCAATTTTATTTTTCCAGAAGCTTTTGGTTGTGTGATTTAGCACTGCTTTCTGCAATAGAGAATTTCTTATTGCACCCTGGGGATGTGGGTATATGCAGCAACAAATTAATAGGTGCTTAATTTTGTGAAGTACTTGCATTTCCAGAGTGTCTTGTGAACGTCGAAGAGGGATGTTCTGCTCGTGTAGGCCACAAAATGGCATTTGAGAAAATGTGCTCTCTTTCTGTGTTGTGTTCTTTGATGTTAGTGGTTAGCTATAAACATCCACTTGTCTGTAGTTAAAGGGAGTACTTGCTGTATGTTAACTAGAAAAAGAAACTAAAGTGCTTTGTATTTTGGTTTTACTCCTAAAACCCTGTAGTTTTCCAAACTGGTGAAATAGATGCTAAAAAATAATTAAAACATTAATTGTATGAGAATGATCCATAGTCTGATAGTCCTCTTGAATCTTCCTGCACTCTTGTGAAATAGGCAAATATTATCCTTGTTTTGTATATGTGGGAAGTGAAGTAGAAATTTTCTTGCCCAAGGCCAACTCCCGTTTGTCCTAGAATGCAACTTACTGTTGAACACAATGGAATATATGCTTCATAACGCTTATAAAAGCTGATAAAGAGATTTTATCTTGAAATCCACTCAAGGTTTAAAAAATAGGCTTTAAAAGTAAGTGCACATTCTATGCCTCTGCTGCTTGTGATTTGTGCCTATTTATCTTTTCAATAATACTTCTGTTTCCAATGCTGCTGATGTAAAGATTTGTAAAACTGCAAGAATTTTACTTCCTCTCTGTTGGAAAGGGTAATTTGTAAGTAAAATGTTGTTAGGCATGTAAGAAAAGTGGATATATAATTTGTCTAGTCCTCTGTTATCTCCACCTTAGCTATTGCTGATGTTATCACAAAGAGCTTTATGTAATAAGGTGATGCACGCACACTTGAACTGACCCTTTTTTAAGATGTCTGGCTTTACCTGATGCAGCATCCGGAGCTGGACAGAAAACCCACTCCATCAGTTGGCATACGATATTTAGTGGCTCTCTGTTTCACATAAATCATAGCAGAGAAGGCTAATTGCAGTTGTCACCCATGAATCTAATGTGCTTGATAGTTAGGCTCTTGCTTTTGCATCCGTAGTGCCTGTGGTTCTTTGCTGTTGTGGTTGCCATTGCTCTTTTTTTGGGATTTTGTTGTCTCTACTGTGTGAAGACTGGGCATTGTAATGCTTTCTGAATTCCTTCTTTTCATATTATTTCCCCTGCAGATTTCCATTTCCCTGTATTAAAGATAGTAACTGTGTGGATCCAGGGGCTTGTGATTCCATAAGCTTGTGGTTTATTCTTGCTGTGTATCAGGTGCCTTTGTGACTGTTACCCTGGGAGTGTTTGGCTTGTCATCCTTGTGTGGGTGAGTTTGTATTAAAGTTTTTCAGCTTTCCAGGCATTTTTTTTGCCTCTCCTATGCAGAACTGCTGAAGCGTTCCAGCCTGTGTATTTAGGCTGCTGTGAGGAGCAGAACTCCTTACCTGCAGTAAGCCTAGATGAAAGGATGTTCACTGTGTAGAGGTAGGAAAATAAGTTTTGATAAAGACTTTATTAACATCAAATGAAGCTTACGTTTGTAGACTCGCCTTGCTAAATTGTGAATGACAGAAATTAACAAATTATGTTTGTTTAAAAGAGAAGGAAAAGGAGATCGAACAGTCAGGAGCCCAATTCTGATGATATGAGACACATGCCTACAGCAAGAGAAGTTAGCACAATGTGGGGCTGTGAAAAGTGATAACAGAAGCCTTGTGTTTTTCATGAGGGTCTTAGATCATTAGCTTTTTCTGTATTCACCTACTGGTCAGCAAGTCACAAACCATTAACACGACAGTATTGTATTTGCATGTTCAGTGTACTGCAAACTGCAGTTTTGTCAAAAAATGTGTGACTGAAAACAACGTAGCTTTCTCAAGTTAGTAGCAACTTTTGGATGTTGCAGTACTCGCAACTAAGAAGCACCAGATTTCTCTCCCAGAATGGTTATCAAGAGAATGAAATTCACTTCCCTGTACTGTCATGATGAGGTTGTCTAAAGAAATGCTGTCCAGCAAAGCTAGGAGAGAAAGTGTTTGCCTGGAATCAAATGCCCGTGTTCTGTAGTGTTAAGGTGAAGTTTTGATTTTGGAGTTACATGTACCAGACAGTATCGTGCCTTCAGACAGGGAAGAGCCCTTTCGTGGCTACAAGCACGGTGACTTCCTCCATATGCCCTAGCAGGGTATAGTCCTCTCTTTCTCTTTGTTGCTGCCTGACAGCTCCTCCCAGCTGCTAGAGCTTTCTGTTTCTACTGCATAGCAGCAGTTCTTTAATCAGAAATCTTGTTAGTATTCAAGGATAATTGATCCGACTCTCTGGTAGGGGGTGGGGACCCAGCCTTGCATCCTTCTCCTACTTGCCACCCCCGGTTTGACCCCTGTTGTCTCTTTGTTTTCTCCTGTTAAGTTTGTGCCAGTGATGTGTGTGTGTGCTGTTTTTCCAAGCAGCCTGAAGCTGGCCGTAACCAAGAGCAGCAGTTAAATAGAGCCCGATTTCCCCGCTTCCTGGCGTTTAGTTGTTCGGCTCCATTTTCTGGTCTTCTGTGTTTTTGAGTTGCAGAGAAGGAACTTACTTGGTGCCCCCGGGCATCTCTTAAACCCATTAGAACAAACTCCATTATTTAACTGTACTTAGAAATCCTCCTCCTTTAGTCCCAGCATCCATCAAAATAATGTATCCTCTGTAAGGCCCTCTGGAAAATGTTTAATAGGATCTTTTCAAACTCAAGGAGAGTTTCAGTTGGGAAGGGGGAGGGGAGAGGGCTAATGGAAGATCTGACTGTGACTTGCAGTAAGCCCGAACTTGGCCTGTGTCAGCTCTCCCTTCACCTCCATGCTGAGGGATTGCTGAACAGAGCAGATCCAACACTGGGATCAAAGGTGGAAACAAAAGGCTTTGGGAGAAAAATTTCCCGTCTGGCCAAGAGGCAGCCACACAAAGGTAGTGCATAATTTATCATTTGAGGTTTATTACTGCTGTGCTCCTACTGGAGAGGGAAGGAAAAAAAGAAGTGACTCTCCTGCTGTTTCAAAGGGGATAAGTGATGGCTTTGGAGACTTGAGGCAGGAAGGGGATAGATATTACTGTGGAAAAACTTTTTCAGTGCAGTCTGTACCCAGCTTCTTCTCAGACATCATCAGGCTTTATTTCTGTTGGGGGGGAACCCTGTTCCTGCCTTTTGAAGTTTCAAAGAGTTAGTACTTTAAATTTAATGTGTTCATTCTGAAATCTCAGTGTATGGAATGGTGCTGCTCTTGGCAAAGTCAAGTTCTTTGCATTTCTGACATGTTTTTCTTACCTTAAGGATTGGTCTAAATACTTGTGGCTCTGTGTAACATGGAGGCAGAGGAGGCTACATTTGCTTTAAAGGATTTATAGTCTAAGTTGGACATCTGATATCTGATAAGGATTGTGGATGTGATAATTCTAGTAGGATAGATAAGGTCCAATATTAAAATAGCATAGCTTTCTAATTAAATTTCCTTTAGCTTTGGTTTAATGGAAAAAGCATCTGAAAGCTTTTTATTCCAATTACTTCTTAGAACAAGAGTAGAGAGGGTTTTCTGGGTAGGAGTTGGCATCAGAAGCTACTGAAAGCAGTTAACTGCAGGAATAAGGATGAGGAAGCAGATGCAAGAGAAGTGTAAACCATGAGAAGGGAAAGGAATATAGGAATGCAGATATTAACAAGCAAAGATAGGCATTTTGGAAATGAGAGCCAAGAACTTGAGCTGGCAAAAGAACAGAAGGGCTGTGTAAGGAGATCCAAGTGGAGTAATTATATGGGATCTGATGGCAGGAGGAGTTGTTAATTAGGCAGTATAAAAGATGGAAGTTTTGAAAGCGAAGATTACCATTGGGATGAATTTAACTGCTGAGGCAGGGAGTGATTTATTTTAGTGATTCTTTAAAGGAGAGTGTGACAACTTATTAGGGACTCTCAACAGCAGAGTCCCTGACCTAGTGGAGTGATTTTATGAAGTACCAGGAGCTTAACAGTGGAGGCAGAGGAGAGAAGCAGATTGATACTGGTGTAGTGCTGAGATGGTGAGCCCATAAGGTAGAGGTTATGATGGAGCTATCTGCAGTGGTAGAATGTGGGACTTGTCAGGTTTAGGAGCACGTACAGATAAAAGAATTTTGGAGTGGGATGTCTGGGAAGATACTTTGGATGAGAGTCCTGTCTGGAAAAGTGCATGAAATGGGACAGCAGATCTGAAAGGAGGAGCTAGGTGGATTGAGATGATTGCCTGGAAAAAGGCATAAAGTGAGAATAGGAGATTACTCTGGGTTTGGAGTGGAGAAGTAGAAAATAGCACCTTTCCTGGAAAGGGAGGTTCTTTTCACCACCAAGGATTGCTATGAGAAGGTTTTAGTCACTGATGAAAACTGTTACAACATAAACATGTGATGTTCTCATCCTCTTTCCCTGAAAGGCTCGTAAGAAGCATTGTGTGACCATGCAAGACGGTTAGAGGGAAATATGCACTCTGCTCCCATAGCCTGAATCTCCAGCTCTCTTGGTTCATTTGACTTGGTGACAGCTGGTAGTGTCTGGGAGAGGTTCTTGCCTAAGGTGCAGCCATTCACTGAAGCAGAACCATGTCTCATGGAATCTAGGATTAGAATAAAATAAAGACACACCTTTGCTTTTTTGCTTTGAGTTCCCACCCAGTTTTACTTTTGAATTTCCATAACTGATAAACAGTCAAATCCTTTCTTTACAACTGAGAGCAGGGAAAAGAAACAAAGTCTCAGGATTGTAATTTCCTGCTTCTCTTACAGGCTCCTGAGGACAAACCAGGGGGTGGGATAATTCTCTGAATTAAAAATGCATTTGTTAAGAGAAAGCCAGCTTTACTGCTGCCCTTTCTTTGTGATTCAGACTTTGCAACTTCTTCAGGCTTGACAAATTTAGGAAAGGAGGTTTTTCAGGCCTCAGTGGTTATGTTCTTCTCAGTGTGATTTTTTTTTTTTTTTTTTTTTTTTTTTTAAAGCCTGTTGCTCTTGAAAAGCCTGTATTGAGTTTCTTATGGCTGGAGGACTTTCCCCTAATTTGTACAACCTTTCCAAAAAGAGCCTGATCAGTGTAGTACCTATTAGAACGAGGGGGAAAAACAGTGGGTCTGCCTGTGAGAGAAGACTAGAGAGTTTGTGACATGGGAAAGGGAAAGAGATTGGAAGCTGCCATTCTAGAAGCTTTAATAGCCAAGAGGCAGGTGAGGACAGTCTTAGGCAAACAGGAATGCTGGTAGGCTATCTGCATTTTTGTCACCAGTCTGAAATAGAAGTATTCAGTGTCTAAATCTTGGAAAACATGCTGTGAGAGTAAGTGGGATCTGTAAGTCAGGGGCCTGGATTGGGTCTCCTGACAAGGGCTCTAGTCACTGCCCTGCAGACTGAAGTCTTAATACAAGGAAAGAATGGATTGAATTGAGAGCTGTATCCATGCAGAGTAACAGTGGTGAAGGGATATTTCTTGGGCTTGGATTTGGAAGCAGGCAAGGATTGAATTGGCCTGGTTGGTTAGGTTATGGTGCTTTGCTATCTTTGCTAGGGCCTTAGGGAAGGCTGCCCCCAGGGTCTCACTTCTTTCCTGTACCAGTGAACAGCAGCTGCAAGAGTGTTGACTCATGAACCACTGATTCCTGAGTGGTTAAGATGTCTCCACCACAAGGGTGGTAACCTCATGTGTTTTAGTTCAAACTGACACTGCTCATGAATCAACACTGTCTACAGGCCTTTATTTACTGCATTTTTGAGTGTAAGGAAGAATTCAGACCTGCAGTCAGCATTACCTTAAACAGCAGTAGGTCTTTAGGTTTTTGGGGCATTTGTTGGGTGTTTTTTTCCAGATCCAGGGTTCTTTTATCTGTGGAGCAGGTGGGTCTCCTGCCTGTGCCTCAACTGCCCTGGAAGGGCAGATTTGTCATCTCTGGCAATTACATTGAGTAATTTCTGATACCATTACTCAAGCAGGGAAGAATGACTTTGTTGATCTTTGCCTTCTGCAACCTTCCATTACAGACTTCTTTTGGCTTGAAGCAGCTCATCCACTCACAAGAGAAGATAATTTTTCTCTGAGGTTTCTCATGTTTATGACCTTCCTCCTGTGAACTGGGAGATGAGGAGTTGTAATCTTCAGCTATCCGTAGTGCAAATTCCAGACTAGAGCAAAATAAACTAATTCCTCAGGTGAAGTTTCCCAGTCAATTTCCTCTAGAAAATATGATGTTTCTTTCATACTTCCTTCTTTCTTGCTATGGTTAGTTCTTCACCCACAAGTCTTCAAAAGTCTGGGAGCAAACATTTAGTCTGGGAAGGAGTATCTAGGGGAAAAAAAACCCAAACCAAACAAGCAACAAACACCTCCAAAAAACTCAAAAAGGATAATCCCTGTAATACTCCATAGTATCTTTTTGTTGGTTGGTTGTGCTGGAGAAGCGAACTCTTGGTGACAGTAATACATAAGCTGGAGGAAGAACAGAAGCTCAGATGATTACTTTCTGAGCAATGACTGATGAGCAGTTTCTGTGCTGCAGATGCTTTAGAACAGACTAGCAGGGAAGAGGGAGTGGCAGGCACTTGCCTACTCTAAATACTTGGTAAACCCCCCTGTTTAGCGTAATTGGGTACATGGGGCCACATCTAACACAGTTACAGTGTGGAACTAATGGGAATACAGGCAGATTAAACCTATGTACAATCCATCAATTGTAGGATAAAAATAAACAGTACTCAGACAGAAGCCTTCAAGCAAGGAAGAGACTGAGGCAGAGATGACATCTTTGGTATGTACATCTTGAGTTACCCACTCAGGCAAAACAGCCTCTGAGCTCACGCTTCCGATTAAGTGACTGGGACAGCTGCCAAAACACCTATGTTTGCTAGCTCATATACTGCAGTGCTTTGGTCCTTGAGGTTAGTCTGGGAAAGGCATGGAATGATATCTGGATTGTTTGGGGCTTTTTCTTGAACAATGTCATAACAACATGCTCTGTGTCCTGTATGTCAAAATCTTAAAACTGATGTGGTGGTGATGCTAAAACTATTGTGAGGGAAGAGTCTTCAGAAGACCAAATATGCCTAGGAAGCAAGCTTTTCTGACCTTGCAGGGTGCATACCAAAGTCTGGAAGGTATGTGCTGTATGGCTCTGTGACCTTTAAGAGAGGAGCAGAAGGGGAGTGGTTCACAGGAGGAAAATTACAATAACTCCATAAGGAGAGAATTATTCTGTTCCAGGATGGGGTGGACTGAGGTGAGCACATAGCAAGGTCCTTCTGTAGTCCTGGAGTAACCAGTTTCAGGAGCCCTTACATGCCTAAGGCTCTCTGACAGAGTGGCTCTACTGGCTATGTGGTGGCTCTAGCCAGGAAGTCATGTTGCAGCTACTTAAATCATGAGTACTGCTGAGATCTTCCTGCCATACTGTTTGATGGAAAATGAAACATCCGTGCAAAAACATGATAAAACTGTATCTATGAAATCTGTGTAGTGATGGCTACAGAGAAAAACTAGAAGGATTTCCATTGGTGATCTTTGCATAAAATGGCTTGTTTTCTGTGCTATCTCAGCCAAAGCAGCAAAAGCTGTCTCCACCTAAAAGTACTAGAGAACTATATACTGGAACCAAACGAAAATGCTGTCCGTTCCTATGAAAACATTAGTTTTGGGGATTTGGCACTCCTTTTGAAGCTAATGAAGCAAATAATCCAAAATCCATCTGTTTGAGAAGCAAGTCTGAATCTAAATGAGAACAAAAAATAAGTCCAAACCTATTAGCCAACCAAACTACCACTGGTTAATGTGCAGAGTTGTGCTGGCAGATAGCACCAAATGAAATGTGCAAAGTCAGACTCTTGCCAAATGCTGAACCGGCATGTGCAACTGAGCTGGATACAGGGAGAACTCCATTAACGGTCCAGGTCTAGGAAAGAAGTAAAAGGAGAGGCTGGGAAGGAAATCTAATCCTGTGAATAAAATGTGAAATGTTAGAAAGAGCAAGAAAATGCTGATCTTACTAAACCCCCCACATGACTACTTTAGAATGTTTTGATTGCTATTGTTAGACTCCAGGCCATGTTCCCTTCTCTGTTGAAACCTCCATGAGGCCAGGCACTTCATATGGTGTATCTCCTGGGTGAAACTCAAGTGTGCTGTCTCTTACATGTGGGTAACACTTGCAGAGCTTGCTTTGCCAATAAAAGTGTCTTTGAATTGACTGTGGTGGGATGTAGTGCAAATTCTGATGCAAGACGAGGCTCTTTGCGAGTGGCAGATTTTGATGCCACTTCTCAGAAATCTCTAGTAGATTTTGTTCTGTTGTTGCTGTTGTGAATTGCTGTGTCCTTCCTTTCTGTGGCCCACTGCTCTATGATTGAATCTTGAAAATTAAATGCCTTCCATCTGCTTATGAAATTTGTTTCATCCTTGGAGATTTAAACTGCTATCTTAATGTTCAAACTGTCCCTAATTACCACCCACTTGCCTTCCTGCAGATCCATGTCTTTGGCAAAGGCATTAGAAGAAATGACTTACGGATCATGAATTGTGTTTTTCCTGTCCTTTAAACTTTGTAAATTAAACGTGTGACTTAGAACAGTTAAAGAGTGGGCAGGACAGTGATGTCACTTGCCTGGAACACAATCAGTGGCTTCTTTCAGGTGACATTAGGGATGAACTGCAATGACTTTTAAGGCCATGTTACTGATCTGGTGTAAGGTTTGGTATCATTTTGCCTTATGGAAAATACTGTCTTCAAAATACAATTCTAGAGTAATATAAGCCCTGTGTTTTGGAATATCAAACGAGCAATTTTTGTTCCTTTTGCTTTCAGTAAATTTGATACCTCTGAGAGATTTTTTTTTTTTTTTTAATGAGGATGCTGAGGATTCTTCTTGGCTTGTGATATATGGCCTCTAGCTGCAGGGCTTCCTTGACCCACAGGATGTGGTCTCCTGTTACGCCTAGTCTAGTGTAACTGTAGGTTGTGCCACAAGGGTGGTCTCACCCACTTGTCCCTTTGGTAGGTCTGTGTGTGTGTCTGCTGGATGAATATCTTCAACTTGATCTGTCCCAGAACTGGGAAAACCAGTGACATCACAGGTTGTGTGCTGTTGAAGAGAACTGCTCTTCAGCAAGGTGATTAGTATAGACCTGATGGAAGGAGGCAAGAACAACTGGGATTTTTGGCACTGGCTTGCTGCTGCTTTGCTTTGTGTTAACAGTAATTTGGAAAGACTTTCCCTGGAAAAAGAAGATGAGAATTCAAGCCCAAGGTTTAGTTTCTATGGCTTGTGTAAGTCCAAGTTTCTTTATTGTATTGTATAACAGTCTTCATGCTGCATTAGTGTCCAAGTGTCACAAAAGATCAACTTATAGGTGTTGCAATTAGTGCAGTACCTTAACTGATGAGCCCTTTTGTGGTGGAAACTTCTATTCATTAAGACTGGAAGCAAAGACTGTTGTGTTTTCCTTGAACTAACACAGATTTATGTTCTGAAGTGCTGTCAGAAAAATTGTAGTTCTAAATATGAAAACTTTATCCTCTTGCTAATGCCTTGACTCTTCTTCATTAATCTTGCCCTTTAAGTGACTGATGGGTAGCAAAGAGTTGTTCTTTGACCCTAATTTGCAGAATCTGGATCTGAGTTTTGCTTGCTGTCCCCACTGTTCTTCACTGGTGCAGTGGTGTGTTGTGATTTGGCAAGCCTGGTCTGGGCATGCACACAAAGGGAGGCATGATCCCACCCTCCCCCAGAGCTGATGCAGAAATGGCGGTGCTGATGCCAAGTGTCTGGTTAGTCAAAGGAAGACAGAGCTAGCTGTTTGGAAACATAAGCTGCCTAAATAGCCATTCTTGTTCTCTCTGAATGAATATGTGACAGGCTGAATCTACATGGGCTGAATCTCACACATGACTTGTCAATTGGATCATGTAAAGATTCACTCTGATGGAAATCAGTTTCACAGTGTTACATGCAGTGTGTGCATACAATAAGGACAGTCTCTACTGTGAAGAGTTAGTAATTCCTACATGTAATGCACTGACAGATGTGTCAAATAACAAGAGAAAAAAACCCACAATACTCATTAACAGTAAAGAGAAGCTCCATTTAGTTGCTTTACTTTTTAGTCTGTATGTTGATGTCTTGTCCTCTCCACTCCCAAAGTTTGTTTTTTGTTTTGTTTTGATTGTTGTTGTCGTTGTTTGTTTGGGTTTTTTTTTGAGCTGCTCTGACATGTGGTATGCCACATTATCACAATTAAGTAGACATTTGTTGTGTCTGGGATCCGATATCGGGAGAGTGAAAATTCTTTACAAATGTAATGCTATCCTGAGGGATGTAGTGTCTAGTTGTGTCCTAGGTAGTGCATGTTCCTATTATCTGCCAGCATTAGCCTAATGAGGGATATCATATCTGAACCTAGCTCAAAAATCTCTTCTGCCTCTGTGACTCTTCCACCTTTTCCCCGTCCTGACTGTAGCAGCTCTTGGGATGGATTGCAAATGGATATTTAACCATGTAACCACAAAGGTCCAGACATTTGAGAACAGAATCATAACTTAGACTTGGTTAGGAGTCCAAATGTTAAACCCTGGATTCCTGACTTGGGACAGTTTAGGTGCAGCCAACTTTAAATAAAATTTTTTGAATGTTCTATTTTGTTGCTTTGTAGCAGCAAGCTAAATTGTTGGGTAGTATTCCATAAGTACATAATTGGCTTCAGTGGCTATATTTACCCAACAGCTTCAGTGTTTTTCTCCATAACCTTTGGAGATCATCTGTACAGAACTGAACTTGGAACGTTCTCTTTGCAAGGTGTGACAAAGATTCCCTGTGATGGTTGGGCCAGGTATGGAAATGGGTAGGTGGGTGTTTTGGGGTTTGGTGTGTTGTTTTATTTTTTTTCCCTCTGAGGCTAGTTGACTACTTGATTTTGGAGTCAATGGAATTCTTTCTTGCAAGGGTGAAGAACTGAGCCATGGTGACTGGTTGCTGAAGAGCTAGTTTTGTGCTTTTTTTCTTTTCTGGGTAGTGAAGTCAGTGGTTTTTTTCCAGATTAGAATGTTACGTTTTTAAACATTTACTGTACTCAAGTGCAGAATGATCTAATTTGCTGTGTTTGTTCCTTTGCATAAGGATTTTCATCACAGCAGCATGTGTATCCTACTTCTAAATGTACAAACATGTGGCAAACCGACTGTAAGAAGAAAATAACTCTTGAGTCACTGTGATAAATAAGTCTGTAAAGCTTTAAACAAGACACGACCTCTTCTGTCAGTTTGACTCTGAGACCATAGTTCTGTAAGCAGTGAAGCAAAAGGAAGATTCAAACTGGGCAGAGTGAGTTGGAAGATCCTTCAGATTTGCATATTTTTTTTCTGCTCATCACCCACTGGAGCACTTCCCCTGATCTGTTTTTTTGCCAGGCTGCACAAAGCTGTGGTATTTTATGGGGATCATGGGACTAGGATTAGGGGAATGAGGTCTGGGAGCTTTTGAAGCACTACTGAGGAAAGTGAAACCACAGTCTTGAAGTTTCTTTCCTATTTTGAGCAGATATCAGTGTTTCTGGAGGGCCTGAGAACTGTGTTTATCACTTAAATATAGCCAAATCAGGGCTGCTTCCTGTCCTTTGCTTATGATGCACAAAAGAGGATTTGTTTTGGGAGGATATGTGGCAAAGAAATCTAGAAACTAGAGTATAGCATGAAAGGCAGAAGAGTTTATCTTCCCCATGGAAAACAGTCATGCTTTTCTGAGGACTTGATACCTAAATCCTCCTGTGTGTATTTCAGTTTGCCAAGTGTTTGTGCGTTTGTAAGGAGGGACGTGGGAATGATTTCCAGAATGCTGTTACTATTCATAATTCCACACTGTTTGATAGTGTACAAGGAAAAAATGGAGGGAGAGGAACCAACCTCCAAATTCTCAGAATCTGGCATTAATGGTCCATGTTCAACCTCAAAATAAATGATCAGGAAATGGAAAAGTTAGCTGAGCTCAGACTCTGAGGTTGGGATGCATGCTATGATGACCATAATGCTGTGTAGCTTCGTGGTGTAGATCAGTAGATATGATCTTGACTTATCAAGGCTTGTTGGCTGAAGGTCCAAGCATACCATGTGTTCTTACTTAGAGAATGATCTGTAGGAACAATTGTTATGTTCTTACAGTGTCTGGTTGGGTATGGCAGTGCAAGGTACAAAAAATATTTAGCAGATTCAGTCAAGATATAAAATGCACACTAAGGCCTTTTTGCCTACCACAGAAATACTTTTTTTTTTTGTGACTGAAAAAGCCATTTTACTGTACCGCCTTTAAAATGGATTATAGCATAACTCTTCCACTTGGGAGTGGAGAGAGAGGAAGAAAAGCATCCAACTGAAAAAAAAAACAAAAAACAAAAAACAAAAAACCAGACCCTAACTTGTAGGGACTTCTCAAGGTAGTTTGTAGTTACCAGAGATAAAATTCTGCTCTGAATAGAACTAACTAGACAAGTAGCCCTGTGTTGTGCCACATCTTTATTGCTATTCATCATTTTAGGTAATATTTATAATACTGATGGGTAGCATTTTTAACAGTGGTGGGCTTGGGTCATTCTTTGACCAGAGGAAGTACTCTGTACTTGACTGAATAACATCACTTCCTGCAATGCCCATAAACTGCCTCAAAAGTTTTATCCAATTTGATTTGTTTTACATTTCTCCTAAAAGTACAGTGGAATAACAGAGGGGAAATGGCTCTTGAGTCATTACAGTAAATGTCTTCTGCTCAGTCTAACAGATGGACCACTTTTTTCATGGTCTTTGTGAGATCGTGGTGCTAGAAAAAGGCAGTGTGCTTGGATGTAGGGTGAGCTTTACCTCTGCAGAGAGGCTTTTAAAAGGCATCAAAAATTTGTCTTCCAGGGCTGAAGGATGCATCTGCTGAGGTGATCTGTGGGCTGTGTGTCTTTTATTTAGATACGCATTTCAAATCCTGGAATTTGTTCCAGGAAGTAGTATCAGAAGCAGTTCTTAATAATATTAATACAGGCACTTCTCATGAGAAAAATCTGCAGGCATCTTTTGCATGCTTTTGTATGGAAGCAATGGTTATTTCAATATGTGTGCATATGTTCTCATCCAAAAAAACTGGTCCCAGAGAACAAAAGTTTCATGAAAATAGGCAGCACAATAAAGAGAAGGCACTACAGAAATGACTTGGCTGTGGGTGAAGATTACTCATGAGTTTGCATTTTGTTAGACATGAAAGAATCTCCTCTCTTTGGCAACAGACACACTGAAATTGACTATTAGAGATGATTCCATCTGAAACTGGCATTATTAGTTCTGCTTCTCATGTAGCTGTTAAGATTAATCAGGTGTGCAAGTTGGAGTTTTTCTGGACATAAGCCCATTTCCAGGTTCCCCAGTAGTGGCAGTGGTCCAAGTGGTTAGTTCACCAAGCTCAAGAGATATTTAGTCCTTTCTTGTTAGGGGGCAGAAGTCTTCAATGGGCTTTAATTGGATTGCTTTTCAGGACTACTCAAAAGGTCTGGTTGGTTTAGGATGTGGCTGCTTGGCTACAGAGTGATGTTTCTGGTGAGAAGCATGTTAAAATTGTGTTCTGAGCTAACTGGCTGCTGGCTGTTTGTCAAATATGAAAAAGAGGTTTGGGGTGGGGGTTAGGGATTTTTTTTTTCTTTTTTTTTTTTTTCTTAATTTACAGAGTTTTGGGGGCTGGGTTTTATCTGTTAAGTGTCTGATATTGTGTTTATCCCCATCTTAAGAGCCCACAGAGGCTGTACTCTTTTATGTAGCAATAAATTTTAACTGGGATATCTAAATAATTACTGTTCCTGTGCCTTTGAATGGATGAATATGAGGTAAAATATTGCTGAATGTCACAATTTACGGCCTGGCAACTTTCATTTATTTTAATGTGCTGGATTATACACTGGTGCTTTAGGAGCTGTGCACAAATGTCCTAAGGTAACATCTTGCCAGATAAGATCGCTTGGATTTCTGAGTCTAGTCTGATTGAACTGGAAGGAGGCCGCAGGCATGACTCTCTTTTCCCTCTGGAGACTCGAATTTCTTGGTCTTCAGGTCTTGTTACAAGGCCTGTGTGCCTCAACCTTAGCCTAGCCAGGGTAGAAGCTAGCTTAGGGGTTTTGCTGAGGGCAGGGAAAGGAAGAAAAGATGTCCTGTGTGCTCCCAAACCTCTTGTACTCCAAGGCACTGAGGAGATACATTTTTATAATGCAAGCTAAACCAGTTCTGATAGTCTTCCCTCATTAGTTAAATCAGAAAGGCCAAAGACCTTTACTTCTTTTACTGAATTTTTTTTTTCCCCTCTTCTTTTTCTTCCCTCCCCCCCCACCCCAACGTTTCCTCCCTCCTCTCCACACCTTTTGTCTTGCTTGTAGTTCACCCATCTGCATCTGGTCTTGCCCAGGCAGCTGCTGCCCTATTTGTATGTTCCCTGGGGAGCTCTTGTGCTCCTTTAAGATCTCCTGTTGCTTTGGGAATTCACCTTATAGACATGGTGCTTCATTAGCCTCTCTCATTTATTTAGTATTGTGAGAAAAGATTTTTCCCTCCTAAAAAGCAGAAGAACGAGTTTCCAGCGGCATGTGCTTGAGAGAAGACTGTATCTATGTAAATAGAGCAGGTTTTAAAGCGTCCTGCTATTGGCGAAGGAGCGGCTGGGGAGTTTTTGATGGGATATTGTTGGACAGAGCTGGCACTAGGAGGGCCCTCGGAGGCGAGGGCTGAAGAGCTGCCCCCCCTGCACTTCCTTGCCCAGGGAAGGCTTGCTCGCCAGGCAGCGGCCACACTGCCCCTCCGCACCGCTGCCTCTCCTCCCCTGCCTCGGTCTCGGCACAGTCGCTCCTTTTTGTTCCTGCTCGTTAGAGAAAAAGAGTTGTTGGGGATTTTTCGACCGTCGAGTTCCGTGTTTCCTTGTTTGCCATCGCTGTCCCCCGCCGGGCATTGTGGGAGAGTCGTCCCCTCTGCAGGCGATGGTGGGAACCACCCCGACCTCACTTATCACCGGTGACAAATCAATGGCAGCCTTCAGAAAGCTGGCCCCCAGGATCCCTGCTCTGGAGCAGTGGGAGGCTTCCCTGACGGATAAAGGACTCCTTGCAGCACTGACTTGTTGCCTTAAATATAACAGAGGAAACCTTTCCATTCTCTTCAGGAGCAGCTCTCTCCATTCGTGATTTGTCTTGAGGGAAGGTGGTGGCTGGTGGAAGAGGGGTGCTTGGAGAGCAAGGGGGGAGATGGAGAGCACTGAAGTTTGTAACAGTTTTTCTGTTTCCCTTTCACAATAGTCTTGACTAGTGCCTGCAGACCTGGGCTCACAAAGCCTCCCCAGAATGCCCGAGGTCCCTCAGGGCTCCTCACAGTGCAAGTTTGCTGTGTGTATTGCTACCAGCAATACAGCTGGGCCCAGCAACAGGCTTCAGCTCTGGGCAAATATTTCTACAGCTTTTCTTTAATTGCTTTTGAGGGGAGTAGAGTGAGGTGGGTTTGAGAGGAGGGAGGGGGAAAGAAGGTTTGTATATGTGAGGGAGATAAAATTAGAGATAGGTGGAGTGGTTTATCTCCTACTTCTTAAGGTTTCTAAAGAGAGCATCCATGTTAAAACTAGAGAGGGTTTGGCAAGCATCAGTGTTAGATCTGAGGGAGAAGAGAAATGTAGGCACACAACACTGTCTCTTCAAAGCAAACTACTGCAGCTCAACTGTCTAAAAAAATTTTGGCCTTGGAGTTCCTTGAACCTATTATTGTAGTCCTAAGATAGTCAGGTAAGCTCATATCTATGTACGGGTTCTGTCCCCCATTTCTAAAGCTGCAGTGAAGATGTCATGGAACTGCATGCTGATGGCAATAACAGACCATATGAAACCACTGCTCCATAGCATTATGGGGAAAAAGTAATCAGGCCACCTCCTTTAAACGTTGCTTTCCATCCCTGCAGGACTGGCAGCAAGCTTGGCATACCCATAGTTTGGTGCTACATTATTGCACTGGCTAAGCCGTTTTGCGTGCATTATTTGCTGTGTATTAGAGAGTCAAATGTCTTAGGCCTGATGCTCTTGTTATAGTAGAAATGATGCTAGAATCATATTCCTTGTTCCTGATACATCATGTCAGAAATTAAATCTGGGTAGGAGATGATTTTATGTGTCAGTATGCTCCCAGAATCATAGAATGGTAAGGTTGAAAGGGACTTCAAGGATCATCCGGTTCCAACTCCCTGCCATAGGCAGGGACACCTCCCACTAGCACAGGTCACTCAAGGCCTCATCCAACCTGGCCTTGAACACCTCCAGGAAGGGAGCATCCACAACCTCCCCGGGCAACCTGTGCCAGTGTCTCACCACCCTCACTGTAAAGAACTTCCTCCTAACATCCAGCCTAAATCTCCCCTCTGCCAGTTCAAACCCATTGCCCCTTGTCCTGTCATTGCAAGACCTTGTCAATAGTCCCTCCCCAGCCATCCTGTAGGCCTCCTTCAGATACTGGAAGGCTACTCTAAGGTCTCCTGGAAGCCTTCTCTTCTCCAGGCTGCACAGCCCCAACTCTCTCAGCCTGTCCTCATAGCAGAGCTGCTGCAGCCCTCTGAGCATCTTCGTGGCCTCCTCTGGACCTGCTCCAACACTTCCATGTCCTTCCTGTGCTGGGAGCTCCAGAACTGCACACAGGACTCCAGAACAGAGGGTACTCTTGCTGTAAGGTCGTAATTCCACAGAAGCTTTATGCTGAGCACTACTAGTGGCTGCAGACATGGAGACTGGACTTCCTGGACTTTCTGGCCAAGGTTTGGCTAATCTTCCTTTTCCACTCAGTTAAATTCCAGCAAAATTTCCAAACCAAATCCAATCTCCAACCAATTGGGAGAGTTACTCAGTGTCACTGTGTGGAACAATATGGATGATGAGGGAAGGCAAGTCTGTTGTGCTATAGTAAAGCTTGCAGTGGAGTTTTTAGCATGGATATAGTCAGCTCTGTTAAGTAAAGGACACCTTTGTCTCTCATTTGGAGGGCAGAACAAGAATCCTTTGTAGAAAGAAATTACTAATATACCAAATTCAGGGTTGAGTCGATGTTCATAACTGTATGGAGATCTTTGAGAATCCTTATCTTCCCTGGCATTTGGCGACTGCTCCTTTCTTCTGTATTATTTGTCATCTTAAAAGCTCTTTCTGACACTTCAGTTAGAAATTAATTTGGAAAACAAAGAGAAGAAATGCCTGTGCTGAGTCAGAGTTATAAAGCTTGTTGGCAAAAGCCTCTTTGACTGTCTCTGTGATGAACATTGCCTATCCAGTGGCAGGCTTGAGTCGAGCAGGAGCTCTGCTCCAATTATTGCCCCAAATGAAGGGCTGCAGAGGAACTGTAGTCTAGATGATGCCTTCTGAGAGGCTGCCCTTGGGCCTGAGTGCTCTTTTGCTGGCCTACAGGCAGTAAGGAGAAGGCAGCTTCAGTCAGCTATTTCTGCATGATACAATGCAGCATTGAAGATTGTGTTGCCATTGCCAGAGATTAAATGGAGTCCCCTATGGAGCTGAATCTGTCATCCCACAAGGCTGTTAAGTCAAAACCAACTATGTGATGCCAAACACTGAACAATGCAACCTGCCTGCTTGTTTAAATTGTTCCAGGTGATTTTCATGGGTTGGCTTTCTACTAACTTTTCCATCTGCATCACTTAGCACTTTTCTAATCGGCTTGCATGTGACTTAAACTGGGGTACGTGTACTGAGCAGGCATAGAGGGAAGTATGACTCTTTGCACTTGATTTGGATCAGATTTTAATTTCTGTACCTTTGTCAGTGGAGGAAATGAAGAAAGGTTTGAGAAGAAAGAGCAGAAGATAATGGGATTATGGAAGCAGGGGATTACAGAATCATAGAATGTTAGGCATTGGACTCCAAGGTCTTTCTCTATGGAGCTGCTTTTCAGCAGGATGACCCCGTATCTCTATTGGTGCCTGGTGTTATTCCTCCCCAGATGAAGGACTTTACATGTGTCCTTGTGGAATTTCATGAGGTTCCCCTTCATCCAGCTTTCCAACCTGTCCAGATCTCATTGGATAGCAGCACAGCCTTCCAGTGTGTCAGCCAACTCCTCCAGTTTTGTATCAGCAGTGAACTTGCTGAGGGTATGCTCTATCCCCTCATCCAGGTCATTGATGAAGAGCTGAACAAAACTGGACCCAGTACTGATCCCTGGGGAACACCACTGGCCACAGGCCTCCAACTGGACTCTGCACGTCTGATCACAACCCTCTGAACTGTCCTTAATCCAGTTTCCAATCCACCTCACAGTTCAATTATCTAACCCGCTTTTCCTGAGTTTATCTGTGAGGAAGTTCTGGCAGCATCAAAAGCCTTGCTGAAGTCAAGGAGGACAATATGAACTGCTCTCCCTTCATCTATCTATTTGGTCATGTTCAAAGATAGGAAAGGGATGAAGCAATGTGGGCAAGTGGAAAGAGGGTTCTGGGTAGCAGGTGTGAGACGGGTCACTTCCTTTTTCTCT
This sequence comes from Ramphastos sulfuratus, assembly GCA_013399055.1. NCBI lineage: Eukaryota > Metazoa > Chordata > Aves > Piciformes > Ramphastidae > Ramphastos > Ramphastos sulfuratus. The sequence continues at coordinate 117,292 of WBNM01013526.1, forward strand.
CTTTTCCTCCATCAGGCCTGTCCCATTTCTCTGTAGAGGTTCACCCACAAAGAAACTCGTATTTCAGGTTCTTTTCTCTTGCCTCTCCTTTTTCTTATAAAAAAGGGGCTTGCAAGTTTGAGAGGCGTGAGGCTGACCTGTTTGGCACACTGTTCTGTACCACCTATGTTGCATCCCTTTCCCTCTGTTGTGTTTTACAAGCACCCAGCACTTCTGCGAATCATTCCTTGGCTCTTCAGGTTGGACACCTAGTAACAGAGATTCCTGGCTTGGGACTCTGGCTGTCGAGGTATATAAAATGGAGCTGGTGAATCAGTAACTTAATTCAGTAAGATGTGAAGACAAATGAGTCTGTGTTTATGAACTGTTCAACAGTTCAGGACTTTGTGCTGCAAGTAATGTTAATGATTGTGTGGTCTCATAAAGTACAGAAGGGGCCTGTTTAAAAGCTGTGCAGGTGGATTTAATTCTGAGATTTCATTAAAGATTTTTAAAAAACTTTACTTATAATAGTTTTTAAATGCTTGGTGTAATCAAAAGAAAATAAATCCTGCTGCTGTTGAAGTGTGCTGTATAAGATGCTGTCTTTGCAAGACTCTTGCTCAGTTCTGTGTACCAGGAAACAAACCTTTAAAGGTCACACCTGTAAAAGTAAATTTGCTAAAATCTTTTAGGTTCTGTAACATTACACCTGGTCTCTCACTTTCATTCGTTGAAGGGAGAACTGGTATTGGGGAGTCACTGTCTCTCTCTTAGTATGCTCTTTACTGCTGCCTCTGTGGTTAACCCCTGTGGATTAAATGGTCCATGAGGAAGAGAATACATGTGTCTACATATGTATTCTTTAATATAATTTTTGTGTTGGAGTTGTCCCATAGCATTTCTCTACTATTTCTACTCCAGGAAGAGGAGATTGGAGTCTCTTATAATGCTCTGCTTGCAGCCTCTTTCAGCCTCTTCGGACCCATTCTCTGCTAAATGAGGAAGTCGAGTAAAGGCCACAGGTCTGCACATGAAAAACACAGGGAACATGAGTTGAGATCCATGTTAATTCCCTCCGGAAACTGGCTCTCTGTAATTACAGTTCCGACATTCTGCAGAAGAAAAGGACCCTGTCCACCCTGCAGCCCTCTTGGCAAATTTGATGCTTCTTGCAGAAGGGAAACCAGGCGTGGAGCGGAGCAGGTCAGCTGGGGCCTGAGAATGCTCCCCTTCTCTGTCTTCATTGCAGGAGGCGGGTGGGGGCTGTTCACCTCCCTAGCTTCCTTCTTGCCTCTTTCCCAAAATCTCCCAAGTAAATACAATTTTATTTTATTATATTGCTGCCTATCTGCTGTTGCTTTTCATACAAAAAAGGTGGAAGGGGCAAGAAGGATCGAAAGAGTCTGACGACAGGAAGAGATGAATTGCTGAAGAATGACACTGGCAGGGACTATTGTTCATTTTAAGGCTGGAGCAGGAGCAGAGAGAAATGTTCACACGCCATCCTTGGGTATCCTGCTGGGCAGGCTAGGAAAGGGGCATTCCAGCTGGTCATGAGATTTGGCTGGACAGATTGAATTGGGCTGAATAGAGTGCTCGCTGGTTTTTATTATTATTTTTTTTTTTATAAAGAAACCCACTGATTAATTGTGATGGAACTCCATTAAAGAGAGAGTCTGAAGCCCACATACACATTATAGACATAAAGCTCTCAGCCTACCAGAGTGCAATAACTGTGCCTTAACCCTTTGGGGGAGGGGGATGCTCAGGGAGTCAGCATTGCTCAGTCTGTCTTTACATGTTTGTATGCAAGGACTTCTGTCCTTTGGGGAAGGAGTTGTGTGCACAGCAGGAGACCTGTAAACAGATTGTATCTCATGAAAGACAAGTGCCTGAGGAATGAAAATAAGATTTAGGGGTATTTTGTTCATTAAGAGATTGTATGGGAATTTGCTCAAACATTGCTGGCTTTATTTTAATGGTTTTGCCCAGTTCAGTAGACCTTTGTTTGTATTGGTCTCTTCTGTCCTATCAGGAGTGCAACAACAGGAAAAGTCTGCGAAGAGTGTTGTAAAGTTCAACAGACTCCTTGGGGATTGTAGCAAATGAACTTGGTAGATGCATGAATACCCCTGTAGTAGATGTAAGATAAAAACCTTGGTGAGTATCTAAAAGAATGCTGCAATCTGTGTGAGAACAAAGCTGTAGTTCTTCTGAACATAGTGACTGATGTGGAGTTTGAAAGCGGATGGACAACTTGGACATACGTTATCTCAGCAGTGATGGGATGGAATTTCAAGATAGTTAGAGACCTCTTTCTGTGAGTGAACTGTTTTGTTATGTATTGGTTTCATTTCAGATGTGTGCAGAGTCCAGATTGTCATACTTCTGGTTTCTTTATCCCTTCTTTTTGCTCAGCAGATTTAATGTCTGACCATGATCGAATGCCCTCTGCTCATTCTCTTGCTTCCTTAACACCCTGTTTGTAGCTTGCTGCTTCTGTTCAGAGGCACAGATGATTTATTCAGATCATCTCTTCAATCTCTGAAAGGGGTCTCTGTGTTGCAGTACAAGGATATTGGGGGAGTAAGTGTTCTCTCCCCCCAGCAATGTTCAGCTTCAAGTGCAACACAGTAGAGGATGGCACGATCTCAAATTGGCGTGCTCTTGTTTTAGCCTTTTCTGCAGTATCCTGTGCACAGATGTGCCCACTGGAGATGAAAGGAGCAGAGGTGCAGTTGAAGCAAACAAAGGTCTGTTGTGGGCACTGGGAAGATGACAGGAGGATTGCTTTTTGCTATCTAAAGCTCCTTGTTATTTTGAATTTATAGAATTATAGAATTGTTTATGTTGGAAAACACCATTAAAATCATCAAGTCTCACTGTTAACCTAGCATTGCCAAGTTCATCACTAAACCATGTCACTAAGCATTGCATTTGTGTCTTTTAAGTAGCTACAGGGATGGGACCTCAACCACTTTGCTGGGCAGCCTATTGAAATGCTTAACAACCCTTTCAGAGAGACATTTTCCTAATATGCAATCTGAAACTTCCCTGGTGCAACTGTGGGTTTGTCTCCTCTCATTCTATTTATTTGTTGCTTGAAAGACGAGACCAACACCTATCTTGCTACATCCTCCTTACAGGTAGTTGTAGAGAGTGATAAGGTCTCCCTTCAGCTTCCTTTTCTCCACACTGAACAACCCCAGTTCCCTCAGCCTTTCCTCATAAGAGGGCCTTAGACCCTTTACCAGCTTTGTTGTCCTTCTTTGGACACGCTCTAGAACCTGAACATCTTTCTTATAGTGAGGAGCCCAAACCAGGAATCTGTTAGTTGAGGTGTGCCAAGTACAGGCAACTGATCGCTTCTGTGGTCCTGATGGCCGCATTATTGCTGATACAGGCCAGGATGCTGTTGGCCTCTCTGACCACCTGGGCACACTGCTGGCTCATACTCAACTGGCTGTTGACCAACAGCCCCAGGTGCTTTTCCTCTGGGCATCTTTCCAGTCACTTTTCCTGAAGCCTGTAGCATTGCATGGGGTTGTTGTGACCCAAATGCAAGACCTGGCACTTGGCCTTGTTGAGCCTTGTACAGCTGGCTTTGGCCCGTCGATCCAAATCCCTCTGTAGAGCTTTCCTACCCTCAAGCAAATCAATACTTTCTCCAGACTTGGTGTGGTTTGCAAACTTAGCAGGTATACACTTTGATCTCCTTGTTCAGGTTATTGATAAAGATACTAAACAGAACAGGCCCAAATACTGAGCCCTGGAGAACATCACTTGTGATCAGATACCAGCTGGATTCAGCTCCATTCATCACAACTTTCTGGTCTCAGCCATCCAGTTGTTTTTTCACCCAGCGAAGAGTACACCCATCCAAACCATGAGCTGCCTCTTTCTCCAAGAGAGTGCTGCAAGAAACTGAGTGAAAGGCTTTGCTAAAGTCTAGGTGGACAATATCTACAACCCTTCCCTCATGTACTTGTGGATAGCACCCATGACAGGAGCTTTCTTTGAAAGAAATTTCTGATCTTTCTTTCTGTTGTCTTGAATCTGTGGCCACATCCTTCAAAAGCTGCCAATGCAGCTTGTGCCCTCACTGGCTTGGTTTTACAGGAAGTGACTGTCAAATGGATGAGATTTCATGCTCTACTCCTTCCTATTTGAAAAAGGAAAGGGAAAAAAGGTCAAAACAGTAGCATCTTTAAACTCTCTGCATAGAGTGTTTGAGTATTGAAGGGAAGAAGAGCATTGTACTGCCTAAGTCCCCACAATTTACCAGTAAAATGGAAAAGAACAGACAGGCTCTTACAAGCTTTTCAATACATCCTCCTCATGAAAAGAGAGCTTGCTGCAAGTGCTGCTCCTGCAGCAGCTATGTGCCAACCCCTCTGATAAGGTGGGATCTGTTGAGATCTTAGGCAGAAGATTTGCTCTTAGGTGACCAAAGATGAGAATTGAGTTTCATGGTAACCCAGCACTGACAGAGCCAAGGCGTCAGGAATAACAGAATTTCCTCAGATTCCTATTCTGCATTTTGAACATGAAAAGAGTAAGGTAGATGAGAGCTGCTCTAATTGCAAAAATATGAGACCTGCAATGTCTGTTCATGCAGCTGAGGGGTCACTTCTGCACAGAAATCTTACTTGTCGCTGACTTAACACATCTTCTTGTTTCTCTTCTGTATGTTTGTGGCTTCCCCTCCATCCTTCTTGCCACCTGCTAGCCCTGCTGTAGTCCTTCCCTGCAGTTCTGTTAATGTTTAACAAATTTCTCTCCAGTTTCTATGTTTCTTTTGGCAGTAGCTCAAGGCAAACTCCCCAGAACCAAAACTAATTTAGGGCTCTGAGCAACAGTAGCATTTAAATATTGGCTCAGTGCCATCAGGCAGGCAGCCTCTTCACTGAGAAGAAATCTAATTCCAGTGTTTATTAGATCAACAGTGGCCTCAGGGTTGGACTTCCTTTAATGTTGGCCTTTTAATAATTGTAAGGCTAATACAGAAACTTGGGAATTCCCAGGAGGGTCTCAGGAGCCTGCCTCTGACTTTTTTTTTTTTTTTTTTCTTGGAAAGCAAGACTTGGACCTGAATTAATTTGGGTCAGGGAGCACAGGGGAAGCAGCCTGGTGAAGTGGAGCAGGAGGTGTTATTTTGACTTCCCAAGCAGCGTGTGTAAATCCTTCTGCATTTGTGCAGTTGTGACTTGGATTTCCTGCAAGTTTGTTTTACAGATCTCTTGCGGGTAAGGACCTAAGTAGAGCAGGGCAAATTGTGCCCTAATTAAGAAGTGGACTGGGACTGGGTAGGATCTGCATTAATTGCTCAGTTTGGCCACAAGCTCTTTGGGAAGTCCCTTAGGGCTCAGGTTTGTGAGCATGAAGAGTGCCTGCGGTGGGGTGTATGAGTGCTTCGTAATACCAAGAGCCAGGTCTAAATCTCTTTGGCTAGATGTGTAATGACAGTTAAATGTTGGATTTTGCACTGATTTTAATGACTTTGGTACCCAAATACTCGCAGATCTCTGCTGCTGGGCTTCCATTTTGTGCTTCTGAATTGGAAGGTGTTATCTTCAACTCTGAAGAGGTGTTGAAATTGTTCATCAGTAGGAAAAAAAAATAAGTCATTCTGACACTTTGGTAGTGGAGGCCACAAACATACCTACAAATACGTGGTTCCATGATGAGATCATTTTACTCTTTGTGCATCTTCCTCCCCTCACCCTAGTGCTGTTACTCCTATTTCATTGAAAGTGAAACCCAATGTGAACAACATGAAACGGTCTGTAAGGGATCTTCTGTTGCTTTTTTGCTTTTTACAGTTGCAGTTAGCTTTTCTGGGATGTGAGTGTGAATGAACTGTAGAGCTTGGGGGCTTGTAGAGGCAGCACCTGAGACTTGCAGCTGAAGGAGAGGAAGAGTTTTGTGACCACTTTCTAAGCGTTGCAAAGGAGTCTGAAGTCCAGGTGCTGTGGGAGGTGTAGGTTGGTGTTTTGTGATCTAGAAAGCGAACAAACGTGGGTGGGCTGAATACAGGCGATGTACAGCATAGTTGTCCTGCAGTAACCCCAGTCACTGATGTTCTTGTTTTTTCTGTTGGCAGTTTTGTTGGAAAGAACTTGCCCAATCAAACCTACTTGTGTGAAGCTTGTGTTTTTGAGTGCACGTGTGTCTCTGTGTGTATTTATGTTACTGATAAAGATTTCTTTTTTACTTTAAATCTAATCCTTTTCTTTGGTAAGCAATACAGTTGCTGTGATGTCTCTGTGTTTGTGTGATGCTTCTTTCTTTGCCGGGTCCAACTCTGTGCTTTCAGCTCAGTCTGGCCAGTGAATAAATTGCCTGTTTGTGGCTCATCCTTGGAGGACAACGTAGTATCATGTAGGGGGTTATTTTTCAGAAAAGATATACAGAACAACTCTCTTTGTCCCAAGATAGCTCCACTGATACTGTGGTTTGAGTTTTTGAAGTCCTCCTGAATGTGGGATTGCAAAAAGAAGCTTCTGCCTCCTTATTGCCACAAAACCACACTGAATCCTATCCCTTCGCTGGAGAACTCCTCTGCTAAGCAGAGCTCTTGTGGTTGGCTTCTCAGTCTCTTGTGTGGCAGTGAATTGGGAAGCTACAAAGCTCAGATGGTCCACCACTACCATGATGGCACTTTTACAGAAGATCAAAAGAAACTCCTTAAAATGACCTTGTAAGAGAACAGTCTCTCTTGTCCAGGAACCTGGCCTTTTCTGTTTTATTCTTTATGTACATGCAACACTTCAGTCCAGCTAGAACATGAAGGAGGGATTTACAATTGTCGCGTTTTTGTCTCCCGAAGCGTCTGACTAGCCATGTTATGTGTTCTGTGACTGATCAGACAGATGCTTTTGTATTTGGTAGGTTGAATGATCCAAAGAATGCTCTGGGTTCTAGTTTTGGAGAAAAGCTGGGCATATGTTCTGAAGGGAAAGATGTCCTTACAGCTAGTCTAGTGCCTGGATTATCTGGAAAATGAAAGAAGCTGGCTGAATGTACCTGTGGGACAGACTTACTTAGCATATCTGAGAGAGCCTATGTAGAGTAAAACCTTGAAGACCAGGTCAAAAATGGCTTCCTAATGTGTTATGACCAAGATTATGAGTACTTTGTAAGTCCAAAGAGCACTGGACAAGTGTGGATGCATTCATTAAATAAGGTCGTAAGTGGTGTGTGAGGGGAAACAAAAGCTCAGAAAACTTCTGTATCTAAAGAGAAAGGTGCCAGTTTCTTGGAGAACCTGTGGTAAGGAGGTGGCTGGATAGGATCCTTTGTGTTCTGAATTTTCCTCAGTATATTTACCAGGCTTTAATCCTTGCAACCCAGATGGAAAAATACCACTTACAGTTGTTTCTTGGTTCCCTGACCATTACATTTCAAGCAAAGAAGGCAGTACTGCTTTCTTCTCTTGGGTTCCTTCTTTAGACCACTCCATCTTTCTTTCCCCCCACCTCGAGACAGCTTAGCTTCTAGTTGTGCTGGTTTAAGGCTAATTGGAATATTTTAATAGAGAAAATTATATTACAGGCTGTGAAAAGGAAACAATGGTGATGTCTANAAGATGCAATTAAACAGGTGTAGTTTGCAGGCAGCAGATTACAATATAAGATGTGACCTCTAACTAGTTTCTCAGTAGCATCTGCTGAAGTTGGAGGCTGTTACTGTTCAAGAGTACATGCAGACAGGAAGATGTGTAGCTAGCCTTTATGGAACTGAAAACTGAGTGGGTTTTTCCTTTGCTTGGATTTTTTTAGCTTCAGACAAGTTGACTTAGTCCATACACAGTGAGATGACAGCTGTGTCTTTCTCAGCTGTTAAGGAACAGATTCTGTGAAATCCCAAAGATGATCGCAGCTTGGAAAAGGATATGACAGGAATGAGACCAGAAACAGAATGAATGTTGGAAAAGTACTGAAAGTTTGTTTGCCTTAGACGTTAGTACTTGGGTTACTTAAACTAAGGGAAGTGAAGTAGGAGGAGGAATGCAGAGATGCAAATGACACCTTTGTTTTATCATATTGCTGTTATGAGTGACAGATGCCAAGCTGTTTTCTGTTAGGTGTTGTAGGCTGCTTGCATTCATCTCCATTCAGTGAAATAACTCTGAAGTTCTGATTCTTCAAGGTCCTTTCCCAGAAGTGACAAAACATATCTTTGCTGTGACAGTGGTAAACTATGGGTGCTCCTGTAACCGAGGTAATGCAAGGCTCTCTAGAGGGTAATTGCTTCAAGTATTTGCTGCTTTTCTTTCCTTTTCTAGTGAATTGCAGCTCTCTGCTTTCGTGTTCTGCTGCCACCAAAACCCAAGTTAGTTAGCCTGAGTAGATCTGTGGTACATTTGAGGGACAGCAGCCATCAAAGTAAACCTTCCACAAAACACAGCAGGGGTCTCTTCCTAAGGACTTGGTGAGAGCCTGCTTTGCTCAGATCATTCCTTCTGAAGACTGTAAGTGGCATAATTTGATTGAAGTGGTGCACTTTGATTGTCCAAAAACTTAAAACTTGGCTACAGATCTCATAGCTGCCTCAAATTTATTCAGAAATGTCATCTAAAGTGCATATGAATCAAAGCTACTTAGATTTTTGGTCTGGACCTTGTTTTTGTTTTGGTCTTATATATTCCAACAAAAGGCAGTAGTGTTTTTATGTCTGTGCCTCTTTCCCTTTTGTTTCCTCAATTTATTTGCAGAACAAAAGCACGAGAGAAATCCATCTCTCTGTGGAGTAGTGAAGAAGTTAAAGGAGAGCTTATGGAGCTTATGGTGTTTTCTGTCCTGTAACTGGGGAAGCAAGCTCCAGTGTTTAACTAGTCCTCATCAATGTCTGTAGCTTATCTCCACGACCTTTGGTATAGTAGAAGGATTTCCAACTGTTCAGTGAGCTTTGTTCCTCAAGTGCTGTCATTCTAGTGAAACTTTTTGGTCAACAGAGTAGGTGAAATACGTTGGAAGTACCCTTTTTTCTATGGATTAAATCTTTAAAGCAGCAGGTTACTTCTCTAGCTGGCTCTTAGCAGTCGTTTGTATCATGAAGGTCTCACAGTAATATTTCTGCTGTTGTGCCTTTCTTTTTTAAATTTCAGTAACTCCTGCACTCTGTGGTTCGTTAAGTTGATCACAACTGTGATGGGACAGGAAAGGATAGAGGTTATTAGTGTGTGCTTTTCAAAAAACATCACACAGCAGTATAAGAAATGGAAAGTTATGTGTCTCATAGTGCTGAGGTGACTAATTCCTGCAAATCATGATGTTGGCTTAAGGTAGTATTTTAAAGTGTTGTTTGTTTAGCATGTGTGTGTTCTGACAGGGTTTGAGTCACGTAGTTCTGCCTGCCAGGTGCTGGTAGCCCAGCTAAACATTGCTGCACTGTTGTAGAGTGGGTGATGGTATTTCTGAATGCTGTTATGCAGCAGTAACCTTTTATTAATCTGTCTGTTTCTGAGTGATATTTCCTTGCTTTTTAATGTGCTTGAGTGCGGTGGTGCTCTGTGACAAATAATTCTAAGCACTTTATATCTGTCCCTTGGACTCTGTTGTAGTTCTCTGTTAATGTGCAGTTGCACAGAGGTTTGCAGCTATGTAAGCAAATGGCCCTCCAGGCTAAAACAAGCAAAGCATGTTTCTTGATGACATCCTTCAGCTATCACCGTGCACTTCATAATAGAATATGGATGAAATGCTCTCTGCTTAAGAGGTAAAACCTACAGATAATGAAATGCCAAATCTGAAGGGATGCTTTTAACAGGAACAGAAAATCTGTGCAAGGTGGGAAGCATAATGTTCTTGCTTCTTCGAGCCCAACTTTCTATGAAGGAAATGTGTGTTAGTCCAGAGAAAATATAAATACACAAGTTGAAAGGATTTAGGAGGCTAAATCTCATCCATCAGGGTGCCATGGAGGTGAGAAACAGTGTGTCAGAGATGGTATGCTGCAGTTTTTCTGTCCCTTTTTTCTTTTGTGTTTTACCAAGAATTTGTTGAAGGTGAGGACAGATGCTCCCACTTGAATGTTTCAGAAAACACTTGTAGAGAGAATAGGAGAGTAGTTGGTCTTGAATTGTGATGTTTTGAAGGCTCAAAACCCTTTTTAAAAGATGCCTGTTTCTAATGACATTGGACAGGATATCTGAAGCAGTCCAATAGAAGGCTGATGAGGTGCCTGTTTTTTCTTGCACACTGGCAGACATGCAGAGATACGGAACAAAAGCTGCAGTTTTGATTCCTCTGCCAGCTACAAGTGTTTGAGGGAACCTTGTGATTAGGGAAAGTGGCATATTTGCCATTTAATGGCAAGTAAATATGCAGTAAACACAGCAGTGTGGTTATATTTCAGTCAAATGATGATCTGGAAAATAGTTGAGAAGTTTTACCAGGTTCTTACAGAATAATTCTGGTGCCACTAGGGAAGAGCTGCATAGGAATCTGAGGAGAGGACTTGGCGGGGAAAAGCCTGGGTAAGACTTCTCTTGTCTGGCCTTGCTTGATAGAATTCCTCAGTTGCTTGGAAATAGTAATCATCAACCTGCTACTTCTTGCCTGTCTTTGAACAGAGACTGTAGGCTGAGATTTTGATGTGTTTAATGTGCTTTGGTTATGGAAAGGCTCTTGTTACTATACTGGGACTTTATGGGTTGTCCACCATGGGTTATTTCATAGGCAACTAAAGGGCTGGTCAGGAAACAAGGGATAATAAAAATCCTTGTTAGGGGGAAAAATAATGTACAGAATTGATAAATCATTGCCTTTTCTCTGACTTAAAGAACCAAATGGCAGAGGAGTCAAAACCACGTTAGTCCAGGGTTCAAACAAAATCTATTTGAAGTCTTGAGGGAGTAGTATGCCTTAACACACCTGTGCTGGTTTGAGGCTAATTAAATCCTTAGCTGTGCGAAGAAATAAAAAACCCATCAGTAAGCTGTATTACTCATTCTTGTGCTGAGAAACACAGCTAGTCAAGATACAGATAAGACACTTCTCAGTTCTGCTCCTTTCTCTCTGGCGGTTTGTGNTGGACTTGGGAGACTACTGTCTGGGTTGGATAGGCTTTAATATTACTGAAACTATTACCTACTCTGCTTTTAATAAGTCAGGAAATATTACAACTCCTTTTTCTCCTCCTACAGCTTTAATGCATGTTTTCTGGCCAAAAACTAAATTTCCAGACCCCCGTAGTGAGTTTTATACACATAATACAGTACTCTGCTTATCATGTATGAATATAGTCCTAATAATTCTGGTTTTAGGACTAATAGTAGTATTGTGTATGAAAAATAGGAATGTGGCTGCTTTAAGAAAACGAGAGAAGCAGATTTCTAAAACCTCACAAGCTCCTGATATAGAGGGAAAACAATCTCTCTTGTGCTCTGTAAACAATGATTCTAAAATTCCTGTGGGAGGGAGAAAAAGAGGACACAACTACCGCAGATTCTGTGAATTTGGCCAAGAATGTATTATCTACCAATAACGTGGCAGACAGCCAAAGGGCTTCTTCTCCTCAAGCTGTCCAGGTTTCAGCTCTTCTAAATTCGGTACCTAGTTCAAATCCACAGTCTTCTAACGCTAAACCAAATTCAACCTCTTGGGCATCAGTTCAGACCCTCAGTGATTCAAACCCTCAGGAAGGAACACCTACCACCTTTATTGCTCCTGCAAAGGCTCAAGCTAAGACTAAACATTTGACAAAGAGCAATTCAAAAGTGGATTTAGGGGAGTGGACTTCTGGTACACAAGAGGAAGAAGAGGAAAAATACAGCCGTAAGAGATTTGGCCAATATACTTAGATCACAATACAGTGATGAGAAGAGCTGTGTGAGATTGGCTGCCAAGAAGGAGGATGATTCTGCGGAGTTTAACAGTGCTTTTAGGAAAGCTGTGTTTTTAGGCCAAGGACAACCA
>WBNM01013527.1:457-18992 GCA_013399055.1 Ramphastos sulfuratus
TACCTTTAACTTGTATATTTCTGTAAATATTAATGTATATTGTGTATATATCTGCTTGTACATTGTGCTAAACTGTAAATACAGCTTCATTCCTTACCTTCCAGCCGGCTGAGTCTAGTCTAGGTGATTTTCATAGTGGGGGGATGGGTAACTCCCAAACCATCACAAGACTGAGCAACCCCAACTCCCTCAGCCTGTCTCATAGGAGAGGTGCTCCAGCCCTCTGATCATTCTTGTGGCCCTTCTCTGGGTACACAGTGCTTTGGCCAGCAGATCCCTGAAGCCAAAATCTGCATGCCTGAAGTCCAGGGTCATAATCCTGGAATACATTCTTCTAGTCACCCTGAGGATCTTAAATTCTACCACTTCACGGTCACAGCAGTCAAGGTTATCCCTGAGTCTTGGACTGGTCACCAGCCCTTCCCTATTGGTAAGAACGTCTAGCTTAGAAATTACTAGATGAAACCATGAAGTGAGCTGTAAAGCAGTTTTAGTGAAACAAGTGTGTCTGCAGAAAAAAAAAGACATATTATAATACTAGAGTAACTATTAAGTCATTCATGTCAAAAATTATTTTATCAATAACCTAGAACAGTAAAAGAACCCCCATAAGGCAATATAAATTTGATTGAAGATTTTTCAGTTCATGTGCACAGCACCAGCAATATTCTGTTGATTTGGTTCCCAGAGACTGAAAACCATGTTTACTTTTGCTTTACATCTCAGACTGTGGTTGATGACATTTCTATCCTTGTCCTTTTCCCACATACTTGGCTCTATGAAACAGATCTTCTAAACTTAAGCTTTTTCTGGCATGTGTGGGAAAAAATGACAAAATGTTGCAAACCATGCACTTCTCCATCAAAAATAATTACAACAAAGGAAAAAACACTTTACACAACTGAACTGATAAAGTACCATGTGCAACATGTTCGGAATAGTGGCTCATCTTCACCCCAGGCCAGTGATTTTTCATTTGCTGCTCACTGAGCTCTGGAAAGGAGGAAGGGGCGATAAACACGGTGGTAGAATTATTGCAGTTTGAAGATGAAAATTCTTAGAATAAACACTAAAAGAAGAGCTTTTCATCTAGGACTTTCTCCATTTTTACTTCCCTCTTCCTCATTCTCAAGAGTCTCAGATATACAAAAAGCAGGAAGGAGCACCAGCTATCTCAAGTGAAACACGAATTGCTCTCTATTCACATTGCCAGTTCCCCAAGATTCTCAAAAAAACAACTCTTCTCAGAGACACCACAGTCTCGTGAACTCAAAGAGGTGTCACTCTGTACAAGATAGACAAAAGGTGCCCAGCACAGGCAGAGATGGGAATAAGGATTTAAGATGAAAACTGTCATGTGTGTTACCCCTTATAATCCAGCAACGATGAACTTGCAAGATCTCAAGAAAGATTAAAGTAGGGAGACTACTCCTAGTGGGAGCTCTTAGGCTATTTCTAAAAATCCAGGTTTACATACTACTTAACACATCAATTCTAACTAAAGGTGAAGCTGGAAACTGAACATCTTAGTGTACTTAAAGAACAAAACCAAACAAACCAAAAACCAAAAGAGCTTTGAGCTGTTACTTTAAACACCACAGTACATGACAACGCTGACCTGTTAACTGTTTGATTCAGTTTTTGCCCAAAATACCTCAAGCACTTAAAAGTAGAAGCTTTATTATAACAACTACTTCATGTGACTGTCTCAGAACAGTATGCAGGTGAAAGATGTATTTCACTTTCTGTAAAGTGCTGCATTAGATTGACTGGATTTGTTAAAATTCCCTGCAATATGCTTGCATATAACGAACTCTTTTCACTTCCACAGGCCAATAAAAGGCTAAAGAAAATTTTCTTTGCTTTCTCCACATCTATTACAAGAATTCTTTGGCAAGTTAAAACACCAGACTGCAGGTGTGTTTGTATTATTTAGGACATCTCACCCTTTCCATCATGTTTCTTGTCTTCTCTGTTCCCACAGGGATATCATGAACACGGTAGTGGGAGCAAAGATAACTCATCACAGGATAAGGAGCATCAAATAACTCTCGTAAATATGAGAAAAATCCATACCGGCTGGTGGGGAAAAAAAAAAAAAAAAAGCAGCATTCATCAGAAATAAAATTTGGCAGGTAAGCAAGCTGAGGTTACTGAAAGGTCAGAAAGAAGTCCTGCTAACCCAGAAATGAAATTGTGAAAATTTAATTTGTACAGAAAATTCTAATACCTAGCAACGCCACCAAAGTAGTGTATTTAAAATCATTCCCCACTAACATGATCTGATACGTACTGTAATTCTTCAATAGGTCTCGAAGGCAAGCTTTCAGCACACGACCGAGCAGGTGCACACACAGCGTTCACTCTGAGTTTCCGATGATCACGCATCTAAATATAGATTAGATTGTTTGGTAAAAAACAGCACGGAAATTCACTATATGAAAATCAAACACTTATTCTTGATTCACAGAACTGGAATTATTTTAAACTGACAGCCTCTGGAAAAACCCACAAAAACCTACTTTGGCTCAGACATGACCAAGTTTTCTAAAAGCTAAGCTCAGTTAATGTCTCTACATGATGACATCATGCATCAGAGAAAACAAAAGCAATCAAAGAAATCCTGAGCCAGATGCTCAATTTAAATTTAAAGCTGGATGTAATAAGGAAGCCCTCACTTTTGGGCTGTACAGGGATTTTGCACAGATAATGGCAGACCACTGGCTACAGAGGCCCTGAAAAATCTGATCCTGACAGAGCAGAAAAGACTGAGGATACAAATAAGAGAATCAGTTTAGCTACTTAAAGCAGTTTTGCATTGACTTAGTTCCACAAACACAGAGGCAGGACAAGCCCCTAGAATCTCAGATATCACCACTACTGATCACATATATAAAAATTACTATCTTCTATGAAGGATAGACTGGTCTTCAAAAACTGTAGTTTGCCATTAATCACATGGTTCTGTGAACAGTTGTTGGGAAGCATTATGACAGTTAATGCCTTATCTTGTGGCTTTTTTTTGCAGAGAATGCCTCATCAATCTGGCTCTCAAAGGGAACAATCTCCCTATTGTTCCAGGAAAGAACGGATTTAATAAAATATGAGCACAATTCACTGCTTGGACTATTGTCTTCTCAGAAAAAGTGCCCTCTTGCCTCTTCAGTCAAGAGGCACTGGCTGCTCTTGTAATTTTCTTGTACACACCGTTTTATCCTCACGTGATTACTGCCTTGTGAAGGAATTCATAGAATACAAGGTTGGAAAGGACCTCAAGGATCATCTAGTCCAATCTTTCAGGGCAAGACTATAGTTTACATTAGATGGCCCTGCACACTGTCAAGCTGGGCCTTGAAACTGTCTAAAGTAGGGGAAGCCACCACCTCCCTTGGGAGTTTGTTCCAATGTCTAACAGTTCAAACGGTGAAAATTTTTTTCTGGCACCCAGTCCAAATCTCCTCAGTATCAACTTGTCCCTGTTACCCCTGTCTTTACCATGTGACGATCTGTAATAAGGGAGTCTCCCTCCTCATGACAGCTGCCCTTTATGTACTTGTACATTGTTATGAGCTCTCCCCTAAGGCTTCTCTTCTCAAGGCTGAACAAATCCAGTTCTCTCAGCCTTCCTTCATATGACAGGTCCTCCAGTCCTCTGATTATTCTTGTGGCCCTTCCAGCCTGTGTGCATCCTTCATGTATAGCGGGGACCAAAACTGTACACAGTACTCAAGGTGCGGCCTGACTAGTGCTGAGCAGAGTGGCAGAATGACAACTGCTTGTGATACCCTTATTAATACAACTCAGCATCCTGTTGGCTTTCTTTGCCACAGCAGCACATTGTTCACTCATGTTGAGCCATTTGTCCACCAAGATCCCAAGGTCCTTTTCCACAGTACTACTGTCAAGCCAAGTGGCTCCCAATCTGAGCTGCATTTCTGGGTTATGTGTTCCCAGGTGCAAGACCCTACACTTGGCCTCATTAAATTTCATACAGTTCCTTCTTGCCCACTTGACCGGTCTGTTAAGATCTTCCTGGAGGGTGGCTCTTCCTTCTAGGATGTCAACTTCCCCACTTATTCTTTTGCCATCAGCAAACTTCATCAAATTCATCTTAATTCCAGTATCTAAAACATTAATGAAGATACTAAAACAGTGTTGGGTCCAATATTGATCCACAGGAGACCCCACTAGTGACATAAGACATTTATGAAAAGGAAGATTTTCTTAGTATACCTGCATCTTCTGGTTGGTCTAGGCTAAAAATCATACTCCAGAAGAAAACATTTGAATACTTTTTGTTTTGTTGATCTTGCCAATCAAACCTTAAAAAATATAGAGCTACTTGGTTTAGGAGTTTAGGGCTCCTACATTAGTATTTCATCACATTTTAGAACTGGTGCCTACCTACCTCCACAAGAAACAATTCCATATCTTCTTGACTCTCGAAAACAAAAGCTCTCATATCATTGGCAGAAATGTGATTTTCAATATATTTAGCATATTTATTGTCTTTCATATTGATCTGATAAAGAAAGGTAATGAGAAAGTGATTGAATACAATTGTACTTGATTCTCCCACACCTCCCGTCTGAACATTTTAAGCAGTCAGGTGATAGCCAAGCCTACATTTAAAGAAAATAAAACCATGAAGAAAAAGACACAAAATAAGTGTGTCTTTAAAGACACTCTTCCTGTCTTTTGCACCCAGTTCTCTTGGGAGGACACCTACAGAAACTCCCATGTCAGTGTGCTTATTTTTAGCCATCCATATCCTTTCTCAGCACTTCTGGAGCTATCACTGTTTCCACCAAACTACCTTCTCCACTTCTGCCCCATCCTAACCTTACAATTGCATCCACCATTTCAAGTCCAATGGCTCTGTTCCAGCACTACTAAAGGCATGTCATTGTTTAGAAACAATTAACCTAACGAATTAAAACTAGAAAATGCCACACTTTGAATCACTCATATGCAGTTCCCTTTGGACAAAGCAAACATGACCAAATACAAACAGCCTTGTGAAACCCTAGAAAGAAACAGATTCACACATGGATAGAATTATCTTAAAATTCTTAAAAAAAATAATAAATCCACGTTTAAGGTGAATTAAGTTTATAGGATCTGAATGAAATGTTCATGTTAGAATCTTCATTAACTCTTAATAGTAATTAGAGACTGTGTCATTACACTTGGCATACAAAAGCAAAATTAGACAGACCTACACTAATGACCCCAAGTTAGCCAAAGGTTGGGTGTACATACTAGCTATTTTTAAGTACAAGAAACAACTTACATTGTAACAAAGAAAACAAATTCAGACATTATCGGATGTTACAGAGGCTTATGAGGCCTTGAAGTAATAACAAAGGTATCCTATCAAGGCATTTAAGAAAAAACAAAAACCAAAACCCCAAAAAAAACACCGAAACTTTATGTGATCTTCCAGGAAGAACTGAAAGTTCTGGCAATATAAGATACATGCATAAAGTGTAAGAATTGATATAAAACATTCAATTAAAATTGTAGCAACACACTACTAAACTAAGTTTGCAATTCTGAGTGCACTGGAGCTCTTCGTGCTCTTCACATTACCTACCACACATAAAGCAAAAAGCTGCAGTAATGGTGTAGGAACACACTGAAAAAAAAAGTCACTTTGAAAATATAGCTCAGTTATTCCTAGCCAGTACAGCACATGTTGAACAAAAACACTTAACAAAAGTAGAGACAGATTAATGTTTCTGTTTCTGCAGCTGGCAGCGCAAAACAAAGCAAATCTCAAAAACACCTGGGGATCACAGTGACATGTTGCAACCTTTGCTAAGCTGGTTATGCTACAAGGGAAGATATTAAATTGTAACTACTAATGCTTTTTTAAGCAGCAAATAAGAACTAATTAAGTCTTAAATAACTATATGTACCTTGCAGGAAATCTGCAACGGGCACCTTAATAAAGGACTTGAGGAGAGAAGGGGAACCACCCCTGCCTGGTCTAGTGGAATGTGCCACTCCCTGCCCATGGCCCGGCGTTGTAACTAGATCATCTTTAACGACCCTTCCAACCCGAAACATTCCACAATTCTATTATTCTATGATCTTAACTCAATATTGATTATTACTACATAGACTACAGAATTAAAATTAAAAATAGTTCACCATGCAATATGTAACTGCATATGTATAACTAGCAGCTCATGTCAAGATGTCTTAAAAGTGCTGAAGTCATTCTCAAAGTCTTTAGTTTATTTGTGTCTCGCAACATTAACTGGTTAGAGTGACATGCAAGTAAATTTTCTTACTTCAAGCATCATGGGTTCACAAACTCTCTTTTTAAACTTGTCTTTGTTCTTTCTTAGCCACATGAGAGCAGTGTGCGTGTCCTGAAATGTCACTTTAAGGTGCTCTTCCTTCATATTCATTATATTATTAAGTTGTCCAAGGCGATCAATTGTTTCTGCAATTCAAAGCAGTTTTTTTTAACAGAGTATATAGCAAGTATATATTATAATTAGCATTTTTCAGTATTTGTTGACTGCAGTACTCCGGCAATAGGGTTGTTAGGACATCAGAAGAATTATTTGCTTCCCACAATCAATATAGTGCTTATTATAAAGGAGTCTTAAAAACAATTATAGCTTAAAATCCAAAACAAGACCAAGACTTACCCAAAGGATAACAAAATTTGGTAGCACAGTAAAAACACAGGAATTTAGTCCTAAAAATATCTCTCTTCAGAACTTGTTCTATATTTGCTTCTAAAACCAAAACCACTTCAGTGCAAAAGAGGGACTGGCAATAGCAACACAAAAAACCCAAATGTTATTCCATGTGTGCAGAAAGCAAAATGTGTGACAACAGGCTGTGCATAAAAACATTTGCTACATACAAGAAACTTGTACTTCTCAAGGCCAAATATACAGTGCCTCCTTCCACAGGTCACTCAGTCTCTCTCTGTACCTCCACTTCTTCAATTCTATGACAAGTTAAGCATTAGACAGAAAGGTCTCTGCAAATGTACTATGCCCATTAAGGAATTTACATACAACACTGCCTACTAGTCAAGCTACGTATTTTCTTTCTTAGGAAGAACTAATTGCAAATCCTAGGCTAGTATAAAGGAATTCACTGCCACTAAGGTTATCTAAGATACACCCAGGAAGGACAGAAGCAGCTGATACACTGCCAAAGAGATAATATGAAACATTGAATCTTCAAGGAGAACTACTTTTTGTTTCAGGTTTGACTTTTTGATTCCTGCTAACAGTACACATCTTCATTTAATAACAGAAAAAAAAAGAAACTAGCAAAGAAGTCTCCTTACTCAGAGATATTTTTTTTATGCATAGTTTTAAAGCTAATTGCCACTTTTTAATCTTCTTATCCTTTCTATTTTGAAAACGGTTTCTGCTACTTTTATTGAACATGGAAACAGACAAGAAGACTGCTGTACATTAAAGATATAACTACGAAGCCTGAGCTAAATGTCTCAAATTATCTTATTACAGCAGCACAAGTAGATTCTGTACAAAGTAAAAAACAAAGCAAAATAAAAACCCAAGTAACTTACTTCTCTTTTCCCTCTCTCTGTTCATTTTCTCTGCTATTATATCACTGATATCATTATCAATGTTTGCCCTTTCTTCTTCCAATTTTTTCAGCTCACTATTAATAGCATCTGTTTGTGGCTTAAGATTCTCACAGACTGCCATTGTATTGAGCTCATTCTTCCAATCCTCTATCATCTTGTGAGTGTTGAGTATTTTCTTCCGTCTGTCCATCTCTTCATCTTTTTTCATTCTCAAGGCTTGATGAATTTTTTCAACCTAAGAATTTTGAGTATTTCCGACATTGAGTTTAGCATACAAAATCCACAACAAATAACTGCAATATCTGGTATTAAATGTTGATAAGCACACACTAAATCCATGTTATATTTACAATAGCTCAAAAACAGTTGCAGAATTGAAAATATTCTGTTAAGATTTAGGAACACCTAAGCAAAAAACACAATCCACCCTTTTAAAACAGTTTTCTTATTTGAAGTTTCCTTATTTTCACAAAAGCAGAAGTTCAAAACTTAAGATATTTCTTAACATATTTGAAAGTCAGTCCTAAAATGCCTAAAACCTGTAACACAAACACAATATACAACATCTTTAAGTATTTAATTTATAAATTTCTTGACTGAGTGTTTAGATTATGTTCTGCAACTCTTTTACAACATATTTTTGAGTTTTCTTTTTAAAAAATGCTGGATGTATACACTTAACAAAACCAATAACCCTAGCTTCTCACGTGAAGTATTTGAGGGCATGTTAAATGCTGAGTGCATTTGGCAGTATAGAGAGGCTGCACCTTTTCAAGGAAAAGTCTCTAGTATGTGGTATATATACAAGCATACTGTCTATTCTTAAGCTTGCTACACCAAGGTACATGATTTTACATAGCATACATCTGTCCCTTAGCCCGACCTACTTGCCTAAACCAGGCATTTAAAAGATTTATTGTATATACTGGAAGCAGCGAAGTGTGCAAGCACCTTGCAATATCTTCAGAGAAATTTCCCTCTCTACTAATAGAAGAGCAGGCAAAAATTCCCACATTTTACTGCAGAATTTAAAAAGAAGCATTTCACCTGAATGCAGCATGTGCTACAGCTAGTAATATTAACAAAGAAACACTAAAAAAGGTCACAAATATCAAGACTCTTACTTGCTTATCTTTCATGTCCAAAGCATCTTGCTTCTGTTTACATTTTTGAGAAACTTTTTTAATTTCAGCAGCCTGTATAGAGTAAAATAGTTAAAATTAGACAGTAATAAATTCAGTTATATTTGTAAAAATATTCAGTATATGCATAACTAAGCATTTATTCCACATTTTCTTACTAACAGTCATATGTGAACGACCAGTTTCCTCTGTTACACATTTTCAGTTATCTGAAGAACTGAACAATGACATATAAACTGTACACAAGCATTCACCTATAGATCTGCAAATTCAGACATAACAGAGAGGAATGCTCCTAACCTAATCTGAATTAAAATAATTCCATCCTTGATTTCAATTAAAACATTACATTCAGGTCCTTAAAGTGTAAAGGACACTTGTAAAATGTCCTTCCCTCTCTTTTCCTAGACCAATTTTAGAAAAAAAAAGGTGTAAGTTTCTAGTCAGAAGACAGCCAAAACAGAATTAATGAAGTCATCCTGTCTCTGAAGTACATTGTACTACAGCTATAAACTATCTAGCTGAGCTTAATGACTTGGTGGCTCATGTGCAGGCAGCCATGTCTCCACTCTTCCTCTATACTTTTTGGCTTGTAGAACACCACCCTTGCTCAAAGCAGGTTGCCCAGGCACTTGGTACAGTTGAGTCCTGAACACAGTGGTAGCACACTATGCTTTCCCAAATAAACTTAATTCCTCCTTCTCTGAACCCTCAAGGCTAAAAACAGTGCAAACAGAACACTGCAAAAGGATGAACAACTCTAAGTGAATTCCAGAGCAGACATGAAAACACAAAACAGTCTTGCAGGAAGAAATGTCTCCCTACAAAACAAGTTACACTAAAAATGCTAAGATATATCAAGAATGGAGAAATAAAACTACACAGAAACTTTTCCTTCCCACAACCTAAAGATGCACAAGAATTTAAGACCATAACTCTACAGATGTTTGCATGAAGGCAGCATGAAGGCTTTGTCTTGGCAGCTAACTGCTATGCAATACCGATTCTCTGATGCTCCCTCCAAAGATCTCAGGCAGGCACTACGAGGAAGCTGCTCTCAGGAAGCTAATGCAAAACAATCATAAAATATTCAGAAAACAGTTCTGAAGGCTCTCAAAATCAGGACACTAGTAAGGAACTGTAATTAAAATATTCAATTATTATATATAAATATATAGTAACTGAAAATATACTTACCTTGCAGAACAAATTAACAACTGCAATTGTCTTTTATTTGTGGTACAACCACAACACACTATTTTACACTATCAAATACTGCTAAAAAGTATTTTAAAATTGCATATTGTAATCCACCGTTCAAATGCTTTTAAAGCTCCTGAAGCAGAAATTATTCCAGGCTTCACTCACACAATTTTATTAACTTTTCCACAAAACAGAATGACATTTTTTCAGCATTCATATGTTCTACACACCTAAAGCACAAAAATTTACTTGTAATTCTTAATCTAACCAAATCTTTTAAAAGCATTTTTAACCTCCAGTAACAATGTGCTTGGACAAATACTACTGCCTGGCACAGTTTAAATGACAACATAGAAAGAAGTGGTGCGAACAACCATCAGCTGTTTATTTTTGGCTAGTCTTTCTGGTTTGTATTTTGTTTTGGATTTTATGATTTTGTAGTTTGTTTTGGTTTTGTTTTAGGGAAGGGTAGTTGTTTCATTTTTTAAAGAAAGTACATGGACTGTTTATTACTTCATAATGCACTAAATACCACTGAAGTTTCAGATCCTGATTCTACAAGATGTTTCACCATAGCTATGCTCTACAGGTGTCACAGGTATTGCCACACCAAGTCCTTTGATACAATCAGTTATCTTCAAATAGAACTCAATGCAGCAAACATTCTCATGTTATAATTTAACTTTGGCTATCCATTAAAAAATTTTTGCATGCTGTTCATACAATGACTTCTGCAACCTTAATGGTAGATGGTAGTTAGAATCCTGCAGAGAATTACAGTACTTTTCTTTTTGTCATACAGAAATAGTAATTTTATATATGCCCAGAAAAAGCAGCTATTCAAAAACCAGACAGTAAGCTGTAATGTATTGGTAGTTTTATCATTAAACTCTCTTGTGCTTAGACGCATTCACAACTGACAGAGGATTACTTTCTAATGAAAAACTTTTACTTTACTTACAAGATCGGTCAAATATTAGAGGAAAGCTTTTAAGCCAGAAGTTGTCCTTTAGCTTGAATTAACCACCCAAACTGGGTAAATTCTAAGAAGATACACAGCATCCACAAACCCGAGTTACAGAACAGCTGAGAACAGGGAACTAATTCAGTGTAACTATCTAATGTAGATAAACAATAATACTGTATGCCTGAAGATTTTGCAGGTTCCATGAATGGGATTTTGAAATTTGCATGTTCTTACAATATCAAGAGAGTAGATTTTCAGAGCTGCTGCTTAAGGTATCCCATGAGTTTTATTAATTTTAATAGAATGAAACCACAGAGAGGCAGTGAAAACCAGAGTTATGAATACGTCAGGAAAACTTTTGACATAGACTATTATGGCACATTACGATGGAAGAGGCTATTGCTTTACACTTTACAAAGTTGAACACAGAACATCTGAAATACTACATACATTAACCAAGAACTTAAAATAACTACCTTATCTCTGATTTTCATATCCAGACTCTTAATACATTCTTCAGCTTCTTGGATTTTTTTTGTCACTGGGGACTGCATTTCTTTCAGATTCTTCACTTCTTCTTTGGCTTGATCTCGGCTTTGTTTCACTTCCTCATACTGCTGACGAATATTTTCATATTCCTCGGACAAATTGCAAGTGAAATATTTAAAGACTTCTGTCTTCTATTCCAGTATTTATACTGCTCTAACATTTAGTTACATAAGGCACACAAAACCCTCACTCAGAAGCTTTATTAGATCAATTGCTTAAGTAATGGAGTCACTATGATTAGGAGATGTAGGGGTCATTCAATCCTCAGTGAACAAAATACGTGTATTTCATGGTTGTCAAATAACATCCAATTCAAATAGGACACGAAACAACCCGTTTGTCTACATTTACCTCATCTCTAGATCTATCTGGGATCAGTGTGAAAAGAAGTAATTTTTCTACAGANACTTCTACCACAGCTGAATCACTACTTAGGCAGAAGTCCTCATGCTAAGGAGCAAATAATGGTAGAAAACTTCAGAAGAAAGAAACAGAAGCAACTGGACAGATCAGAACCAGTAACAGAAACACTACTGAAATAAACTAAGGAGAGAGACAGAGCAAAACTGAACCTCAGAAAATAAACAAAAACTCCACCATACACCAGCAGTCATTGTCTGCGGAGTTTAACTGGAGATGCATAATGGAGTAAACAGAGATGGCAAGCAGCGGAGTGACCAAAAGCCACCATTATGGGTAAAGAGAGATGGCAAGCAGTGGAGCGATCAAAAGCCACCATCTCAAAGAAGGTGGAATTTTCAGGTGAAAGTAGCTTAGCCTGGAGAAGTCACACACAAAATCTGAACAACACCCCCCCAAATAAACTGAAAACAGAACAAACAAACATGACATTTAATGATTGTTAAAGATTCATGAGAAAAATGGTACTCAGAAGCCCAGAGGGAGAAAAAGCAGATGCAGGTATTTCGAGGTACAAAGGAAGGGAAGGCTATTGGATTTGGCAGGCACTAAAGAAAGTCTCTGGTTTAGAGTATATACCAGGCTTATTCAAACCTTTGAAGCATTTAAGTAAATAAAAACAAATAAATAAGTAGTTTTAAAGCTTCATCTGTATCAGCTACCTTTGTTTTATCTGCTTAGTATGAAAATCAGCATGCTTGTAAACACATACAATTAATCACAAGTGGTGACCCCCAGGGCTCAGTGTTGGGACCACTTCTGTTTAACATCTTTACTGGTGACCTAGATGATGACATAGAGGGTGTCATCAGCAGTGTGCTGGTTTGAGGCTAATCGGAATATTTTTATGAAAATAATTAGATTATAGGCTGTGAAAAAAAAACAATGGTGATGTCTACTTCATTCTTAGGCTTGCTGAAACGTAGAAGAACGAGAATACAAATATAGAAGACAGAGAGTCTCACTCTCTCTGGGAGCTCATGTGTCTTCGGGCCTCTCTGCTGTGTAACCTAACTAACCACTTTGCTTCTAAAACCCCTTGCCAATCCTCCAAACTCACCTTGTGCGTAAGGCAAACCCTGGGGTAAGGTAGAGGGGTGGAAAGAAGGTGGAAGGGTGGTAGGGAGCCCCTCCTGGGGACTCTGATTTCTGGGAGGGGTATTGTGTTTCTGTATTACCTTCAACTTGTATATATTCTGTAAATATTCATATATATTGTGTNTTGGTGCTGGTCTCTTCTCACAGGTAAACAGTGATAGAACAAGACGGAATGGCTCAAGCTGCAACTGGGTAGGTTTAGACTGGAGATTAGGAAACATTTTTTCACAGAGTGCTCAGGCATTGGAATGGACTGCCCAGGGAGGTGGTTGAGTCACCAACCCTAGATGTGTTTAAGAGTCATTTAGATGTGTTAGGGGATATGGTGCAGGATGAAACTTGTAGCATAGGGTCATCAGTTGGACTTGGTGATCCTGAGGGTCTTTTCCAACCAGAATGTTTCTCTGATTTGATAGAAGTCCCATTAAAGTACACAGAAGAACGCAAAACATTGACTAGGTCCTTCAGTCCACATATTTAACGTTGCACTCCTAGGATCCATTTAAGGAAATTTAAAGCAATAGCTCAAAAGCCTAGTAGACAGATGCATAAAAACTGTGTACAATTCTCCCCATAAAGAAGCAGATAAAAGAAACATGTGACTAGAAATGTGTTCCTCAGGTGATGAGGAGTCGTCAGAATAAAACCACATTTCTATAATAGTCAAATAGTAGCAGCAGCTCAGCACTGGAGTTCTTCTTTTCCACTAGGATTGAGAGACAATCTAGTGCTGTATCTCAGTTGATCTGCTATGAGTTGAGGTTGGGCTAAACTAATGACAGACACCCCGTATTAACCCCTCTTCCTTTCCAGGGGAAGGGAAAAGGAAAAAGGAAGAGAGACTTAAAGGTTGGAAAAAAACCTAAAAGCTTTAAAAGACATAGTGACAATAAATAAAGAATTAATAATAGTTAAATATATACAAATACATACAGAATCAATACTGAACTCCACTGTTGATGGTCACATGACCACTGACACTGCAGGGCAAGCAACGAGTCCCAGATTGGACTCAGTGGGAGAAGGGTAAGATTTTGGATTTAGATAAAGGAACAGGCAGATTGGAATTAGAATAGAGAGAGTCCTCAGGTGCCAGCCACTGATGAAGAGGACTTAATCATTGCAATCCCTCAGTTTTATACTGAATATGATGAATATGGAATGGAATACCATGTTGGTTATGTTTGGGTCACCTACCTTTTCCATACCTCCCTACAAACGCAACTTTTTGCCTTACAGTCCTTTCACTCATAGCACTCCAATATGGTACACAAAATTTAGTGGTGACCCTGATTTCTATACAAGCAAGTATAAGCAAGAGCCTTTCTGCACGCCAATCCTTGGAAGCAGCTATAAACACCAAGCATTATTGCTTCTAGACACAGACATTGTCTGCAAAACTACACTCTTAACTTCAAAAAGTGCAATCACCTAGAAGAGACTTAGCTGGAAAGTAAAAAAATCACTGAACAGAATTGGTTCCCTTTTAAATCAAACTAAGACACCTGTTTTCAGGCTGCCTGTATTCTCAGTTTCATAACACACTGCAGTACTTACATATTTACCTCATGGCTGATGTGGAAGTTCACCTAGCTATTCTGTGGTGTTAAGAGGCAATTCTAAATGGCCAGGTATGTTTGGTCTACAAGGAGGAAACTAGCTTTTGGGGAGGTTTGTTGAGAAGGAAGATCCCCAGAAGGAATTAAAAAAAAAAAACTCCTGTGCTACTCTCAACTTTGTTTTTTTAAATTTTTTTTAAACCATCAAAAAGGTTTATATTTAGGAATAAACAGCACTATGTCAGACGACAAAGAAATATGCCTTGTAAAAGAATGCATTTCTTCTTTTAAAGAGAGCATGATACTTTGCATTATAGAGAGAATACAGAAAGTTCTTTATATACACAAGCGAGGCTTTGTTAATCTGCAAAATCGCAACAAAATACCTTGCATAAGTTTTGCACAAATACTACACTAAGTTTTCCTAAGAGCTGTACCTGTACTTCATTACATCTAAAAAGCTTACAAACAACACACTGCTTCAATGTAATAAAATCCATGTCAGTTTAAACTGTTTATAACAATATAATCCAACTGAGCATCAACGTTAACCTGAACTACAACCATCAATGTTGTTTAGAAAGACTTATTTCACTCTGCATAAATGACCTGTCCATAATTCTAGACTCTTTTAAATGTGTTCAAAATTTCCATCTCTCCAAACGCCAATAGTTTTGAGACTAGCAACCTCTATTGACTATGATGTACGTCATGTACACCACACCTCAACTAATAAATTAAAACTGTGAGAGAGGGAAGACAAGCTGTGAAAGACAAACAAAACTATATATTGTGGGGAAAAAAAGGTACGTAATAAAATATTACAGCTGGAATAAACAAGTGGAACTGGTTAGGCTCTTATGTTAAGCCAGTAGTATACATAGCGACTAAAAGGAGTACTGCTCTTGGTTTGCATTGCTGGTTTTTCTAAACAGGCAGCAACTACTTGTTACTTCTTAAGCAACCTCCTCAGTTCAGCTGCATAAGCAAGCAAATATACATCAAAGTTAGGCCAAGAACAGTATTGCTGGGACCAGGTTGTTTGCACCAAGCAATTGTAATGATGTTCAAGTCGCTCTGGTCAAACAAATTTTTGGCATATTTCCAATACTGCAGTTTTAGAAGTGGGTTAGGTAAGAAAACACTGAAAAGAAAGTAAAAACTTACCACCCAAGGCCTTTTCCTCTCAAGCATCTCAATTAAGTCAAGATGGCGCTTGCGCTCATGGTATCTGTCAACATCTTGTTTGTATCGTTCAATCCTCTGTCTCATTTTCTCCAAAGAGTTAGCTTTGTCTCGGCACAAATTCTGTTAAGAACATACATTCTCATGTTTTGCAGTATCTACTTTGTGAAAACCCTTTTCAGCAAAACACCACCTGTCTTGTTCATTAAAGTAGAAATTTAACACTAGTGAGGACATTTTAGTACAGCAATAATTAGAGGGGAACAACCCAACCAGGAATCATTGTCAAGCTTTCTGTGAAAACAAATCTAATGTAAACAGAAATTTTAATCTGAAGAAGGCATTTTAATTTTTATTTCTTACTTTCTCAGGAAACTGCTCCCTATAGCTCAAGCCTCCATAAATTAATGTTTCTAAATTACTGTAACTGATTTTCAGAAACACAAATAGCAAAAAAAAAAAAAAAAAAAAAAAAAAAAAAAAAAAAAAAATATCTTGTAGAGGTTCTTAATCAGAAGCACTGAGCTTCTGCATGTGAATGCAGCATGTATGAACGGACACGGGTGCACAAGCACAAGAATAAACAGCAGAATAAAGGATTA
Organism: Ramphastos sulfuratus; assembly: GCA_013399055.1. NCBI lineage: Eukaryota > Metazoa > Chordata > Aves > Piciformes > Ramphastidae > Ramphastos > Ramphastos sulfuratus. Next base: position 16,771 of record WBNM01013527.1, read on the forward strand.
ACGTAACAATACAGCCAAGGACAGACATTGTTCTCAGAACACTGCTCCAAAGACATCATTTCCACCAGCGAGGAAGACATTATTTCTCCAAAGATCAATCAGCCCGCACTCTGATAAGATCATAGTACAAGCAGCAATCAGGGAAAGACCCTGTGTCCTAAAACCAGGATGCCAAAAAGGTTGAAGCTTACTGCCTACACTGCCCCTTTTCCTCTATGTTAATATTCCAAATCATGAAAAACAGGTAGCAGGCAACAATCTCGTCCATAGTTGATGGAACTATCCAGAAGAGTTCCTGTCAGTCAAGAACCCAACAGAAGTGATGAGCACTTTACAACAGGTATCCCTTGTCCTCAGTGTCATGACTTGCACGCTGTCTTTGTGCTTATAAGCAAGTTAAGTGTCAGAGTGAGTGAATTCTGAGAGATGAGCACAGTAGAAGTACCTTACCACAGACTTTTTAAGTAAGTATCACCTTCTAATTCCATCATAATTGATTTTATAATGCCCATTTCCCTACAACGACTGCCCTCTATCTCCATAATGTTCGTATTTACCTCGAGTTCTCTTTCTTTTTCTCTCGAGTTTTTCAGCTCACAGTGAAATTGGTACATTTCTGGAGGACCAATGGATTTTTCAGTGGCTTCAAGCAACTCAATCTTACTCAGTTTTGCAAATTCTCCAACTCTGTCCTACCAAAAAAAAGTTACAAAAATATAGTATTAGTTAAAACAGTGAAATACAGTTACTTCTCACAAACACTACTTGACTTCCAATTCTATGCCAGATAGATCTGGCATAGTTAAGTATAGGACAACCAACACAGGGTAGGCACCAAACCTTCCTGAGCATTTTTAGTATTTCATACATGGTTCTCTTGGAGCAGTTCTGGAATGATTTAAGCTTAAATATTAGTTCTCTTGGCTGTTTGGCAGCTTTTCGTGACATGGGTTGGTTCATTACTTTTGAATTGGGTATTATTCTTCCAAAGAAGGCAATTCAGTACAGAAAATTAAAGGTTTTCATCCACTGTATTCTTAATATCGGTTCTCAGGCAGCTGAGGCTACACTTTCCCATATAAATGCTATGATTAACTAAAAAGTTAAACCATGTAGAATTTAGTATTAAGGCTCACAGCCAATGGTATCAGGAAGCACTGCTACTGTTCAAGGCAGAGGAAGAGCTCAAAACCAAGACTGGAATAAAAGGTGTGCTTACTGCTGCTACAATGGCAGAGAGCAAATAACTGAAAATTTTCAACACAGCAATATTAATCAAACCGACATTTAGGTACCAAAGGAAAAAAAAAAAAAAGTTTAAATACAAAAGTTTAGTCTGCAGAGAGTATGCATAAAGTTCTACCCTAAACAAATATTGAGAATTTGCAAATGGAAATAAAAACTCACCACCTCCAATAATTCGTTTCTGCAATATTAACTTTCTAAATTTTAATGTTTGTCAGCATGTTTTCTTGAATGCACTTCTCCTTTAATCGAAAGATAAATCCCTGTTTGGCTACCTTTGATAAAGCTTCCTGTTACTACCATCCCTGATAACTCTCATGAACTGGGAAGGTCTTACAAAGAAGTTTGCCATAACTTTTTTACTGTGCAATTGTGAGGCAATTTAAGTTATCTACACAGAAATTCTGCCATGTTTAAGTATGGATTCAGATACAGAAACCCCTTGTAATATCCATTAATCTTGTCTGTCTCTTAGGACACATTTTATATTAGAATGATTTTATTCTTACATAACTTGATTCTAAATATTTTTAAGTCATGCACTAAGTTCAAGAAACTGTCGAGCTACCGACATTACCAAAAAAAGAAAAAAAAAATCTCTTGCACTTCTCTAAGTGCAGGATCAGCTAGGACTGGTTTCTGGCTTTTTTTTGAGAAAGAGACAACTCTTCCTCTTCACTTACCAAATACTAGAACCAGTCCTGGGGATGTGACCAGACATAACCAGAGAAAAGTGCATGCAGAGATTGACTGGAAAAGCCATTGTCATAGCTTTAAAGCGTGGACAGAATAATTTTTATGCTCCCGTAAGAGTACAATTCAAACGCTCTCGAAATGGAAAGAAATACAGAATTGTATTTTTTAAACGTTACAGAAAAATTAAAGAACATACGAATTCTTAATATCTAATACATACACAGGATACGTGACCACCCCCTTAAACCTTCCCCCAGCCCAAGTAACGTATAATCCCCAAC
>WBNM01013529.1:0-152411 GCA_013399055.1 Ramphastos sulfuratus
GGGGGGGGGGGGGGAAGGCCATTATTGAAAGTCTGGGGGAAAAAAAAAATTCATCCAAGGCTGCTTCAGTTCTAATTTACACCTCTGTGGGGTTTGGTCCAGATTTTGGTATGCAAGACTGCAGGACAGGATGTTTTGGTTTCACCTCAAGTATTAAATTTCTTAAAGAAATCCTCGAAAAGCTCTCTCCATTCCCACTAAAAGACATCAAAATATTGGTGTGAAACTTCTAGGAGTGATATGGAACCAGCATCATGGGATTGCTGTAGTGGTGATATTCTTTGTTTCTGCTGTCGTCCTTCAAGTGTTTTCTCTTATATTTTTATGTGCTTTAGTAATATTTCTTTTCTTAATTTATAATTAACCTCTCAACACTGAATTTTACTTATGGGCAATGTTCATAAGGCTCTATCAGTGAGATCAGTAGCTCAGTAGCCAAAATGGTCAACAGCTCAGACTAGATAAAAAAAGCTCCAATCCCAAGTTGTATTTAAATGAAATGCCAAACACAAAATGTCCATGTTCTGAGTCATCTCTGGCTAATTGCTCATTGGACTCATTAAACCTGTCATGAACCACCTGGCAGTTCCTGCCTAATAATCAATAATCCCAGCAATGCTTCTGTGAACCCAGCAAATGACACTGTTCATCACCAATAATGTTGGAATTTGTAGGGAAAAGAAGCTGTCTTATGGAAAGGACCTGTACTCACCTGCCTTTGCTAAAAGCAGGTGCTCCTGTAGCTTCTGAGTTCATCTTCCCCTTGACCGTTTTGGCTAGTGCTGTCAGAGTCTTTGCCTGTGATCAATAACATGTAATGCATTGGCTGTTTCTGAAAATAAAAGATCCTCTGTGTACATTGCAGTAAACTCCTGCTCTTTTCCTGTACTGCTTTCACTTGAAACACAAGATGCTACTAAACAGTACTTTCCTCCTGCCTTGCAATATACTCAAACAGCTATACCAGTGAGGGAGAATTTGGCCCCATTGTTGACATGCTCTTGGGTTATAACACAAGTTCTTCATGTTTATCTAGCAGAACAATCCTGCCTCCTGCACCACATTCTCTTTCTCTCTGCACTTCTGCTTTGTTACTGAGCTCTCTCTCTCCCACAGCTGTGGTACATCCACCTCATTGCTCACTATCTGCAGGACAGGCCTTTGCAAATGGAGAGTGAAATATCATTTTGCAGAGCTCTGCTTCCTCGAGTTTCCCAGTGAATGTGACTGAAAAAGAATGCTTTTTTCTTCCTTTCCATCTCTTGCCCACCATCTCTCACAGACTCACTCTAATAACCATATATTTATTTCTTCATATAAATATACTACTAATAATCAGCAAATTGTCACACCACCACATTTATGGTCTGGGAACACTTCTTCTACGTGCAGTAAGTCTCAGAAGCATTAAGCATGTTGCCTGCTGTAGCTGGTTTTTTTGGATTACAACTAATAACACTTTTCCTTGCCAGAGGTAATGACTCTCAGAACAGCTAGCTAATAAGAAATTGGCTGCCTGGGCCTTTGCTAAACTGCCTTCAGGAAGCTGATCTATCAACACAGTTGTATTTCCATATTTCTGTATTTTTCTAGGCTCCGGGAGGATTTCTGAGAACCTGCATGACATTTGATAGCAGTGCATGTGCCCAGACAAGCAAATCCAAAGATGCACTGAGGTTACTTGTGCTGAAAGAGGGAAGCAGAGCAACAGGATGCCTTCCAAAGGCAAATTGGACACCTAGCCTAACATTAAAGCTGCAGGCCACCAGACTGTAAGTGGACCCTAGACAGTGTCAGGGTACACACCACCATGAGGTGAGACATCCTTTCTACTGAGCAGATTTCCATATCTCTGATACTCAGTTTACTCAGATTGCAGCATAACTGTGATTTAGTTTCTAAGTAGAACTCAGAGACATAATAAACACATCACCAATGGGAAGCTGTGCTCACAGAAGAGAAGATACAAGCAGTGGTACAGGAGAGGCCATACACTTTAACTAGCTGATGATCAAGAATGTCTGGAGAGATGTGAAGCAATAACTGGATGGTACATGGTCTGTAAATGTGCTTGAGGCAGTCAGCAGCAGTGTTGTTTAGTGAGATGGAGATATGGCTGGAGCCCAAGTGGACTACCAGGTCAGACTCGTAAACACCATGCAGACAAATGCATTCTCATAGGGGAATGTCCCTTCCACATTTACCCAACATGGTTCTTTCAACACTGAATGTATTTTCAGTTTTCAGTCTTGGAGATGGCAATGAAAAAAAGATAAATAGTACCTCAGCAGAACAATTAAAAAATGCTCTCAACATTGATTCTCAAACTCCTTTTCATTCTCAGGAATGTAGTATGTGAACTACTACAAGATCTGATGCCCACCTAATCACAGTAAGAAATTAAAACATTGATCACAGTAGCTTAAAAATGAAGACAATAGCTTCCATTTGCATGACAGCAGTACATTGCCTTTGTGCTTGCACTCCAGTTGCAGTGTAGCAGCAGAGCTGAGAAAGGATTTGCAGCCCCTCTGGAAAGAGAGGGACTGACAGTGTTGGAGGTGAGGGGTGTTTGTAGAGGTGTATGAGAATCCCTTCCTTCTCACCCACATGGCTCCAATCTACGTTTTCCATGTGCAGCTTGTTTGAAGGCCAACATCCCCCTGACCTCAACACAGAAGCATACTCCTCAAGGAGGCCAAGCACAGAGTATGCACTCTGTGTATGTAGGACTTGAGTGGAATAAAACAAACTCAGCACACTGAAAACTTCTCTCAGTGCTCTGTTCTCTGCACATTTCTAGTCACAAATAGAACGTGGGGCACGTACAAACACCGCTTGCTTACAGAGATATTGCCATATTAATAAGCTTAATTACTTCCTGGTTATGATTTACTTTTAATCATAGCAGCCCACATATTGGCCTACTACATCTACTTGAAGGAGTCCCAGGTTCAAGGGTCACTGTGCTGATCTAGCTTGCACAATGAGTGCAGTTCAAGTGGACTCACGTGAGCAATGAGAACCGTTATTTGGGCGGTTCTGATGTTGAGCAGTGTGAATCCTTGGCCCCAGAGAGTCTCTTCCTTTTTGCAAGCTCTGGTGTTTCACAAGTCTGTTATAACAAAAGATACATTGGAAACACATCAGAAATGTGTCAGGTAACCACTAGAACCTGAATATGAGAGCTGAGAGGGTTATATGATACTAAGCTTGCCTTTGACTCAGGGACACTTCAAAATGGCTTTTATTTTACCTACTTTCTCCTACTGTCCCCTAAATGGGACTGAGAGCCCTATGAATAATAACATTGTATTATTTGTACTTAAATGCTTTTATACGTTTGAAAATACCTTGCTCAGGTATTACTAACAAATACCTCCAACCTAAAGATCACTTGACCAAAGGATTGCAGCTTTTAGAATGAAATACTTTCAAATGGCTCTGCTCAGCAAAGACGTAGAAGAATCAAAAAGGTATTTAAGGTATTTATTGGTGTCAGCACAACTTCATAGTGTGCAACAGAACTAACCAATTTGCTCCAAATTGTGTCCATTTAATTCCTAGCATAGATCAAAATCCATAACCATGCCAGTAAAATAATGGTTTCTTGGAGCAGGAAGCCTGCATGCGGCAGACTCTGAGTCATTCTGAAGAGTTTTCCTCACCCATCCTCATAAATGCTAAAGCCAAGGAAAGCATTTTCATTCTGAAACTGTCAACTGTAAATCTTTAAGTAATTCAGGATCCAGTCTTTTTCTCTGCATTAGATTTCCTGAGTATTATCATGCCAAAAGGCAATAAATCTGCTTGGGTTATTTTTCCTAAGATGAGCTCCAGAAAAAGCTTTTCTTTCTTTCAATTTTTGTATAGCTTAAATCTTTCTGAATCCAAAATAATCACATATTGGTGGTCCTGCTCTAGTAGGGGGGGTTGGACTAGATGATCTTTCAGGGTCCCTTCCAACCCCTAACATTCTGTGATTATCACAGGTACTTTCTCACCTAATGAAAACAAATGAGCAAACAAACAAAAAACTAGATACAATTTACCTAGAATTTACCCAATATTTTGAGTTCCACTACTTGCTGTTAAAATGAACTGAAATGGCCTATGCTGTTAGGAAATCTAGTAGATTTCCTGTCAAGTATATGCTTATTACCTAAAGGATTTCAAGGATTTAGCAGATGAGCTTAGCATTATTTTAGCATACATTATTTGACAATTTACAGCAGTCTGTAATTTTCAAATTATTTTCATAGATCTCCTTAAGTTCTTGAAATGACTTCTTAAAAAAGAATCCAGAAAAAGTCTAAATACCTTTCCTGAAACACAAGAGTGGTAATGTAACACTAGCTGATGTGCCTTACACAACAGCTGTACTGCCAAGGTCTGTACTCACCAAGACATATTGTGAAGGGAGCTTCTCGGTCTTGCAGCACAAGAGGGAAATCTATTTCCTTCCTCAGTAGCACACTTCACTGCTTTGAAGTTTTATTCCAAGTCAAGATTAGAGATGCTTCAAATGAGAACCCCCAGCCGCCATGGGGTGTGCTTCAGGCAGGCAATAATCCAAAAAGAATATCAGAACTAAATCCTTCTCCAGCAGCTTCAGTAATTAATCTGTTTTCACATTCCTGACAGCTGAATCCCACCCACCAAACAGGGCTCCTGATATAATGAGTATCTGAAAGGGCTGTCAATCCACACCAGTGGTCATCTTCATATCACTTATCTCTAAATTCAAACCTGTTCAAGGGCATCCCTCTAGGTGCAAACACCAGAAAACACAAAGGAGAGTCTAGAGCATTACTGCAGTAATTACTGCCAGCAACTAAACATCTATTAATCCAGGGGTTACCTTAAGGACTATATGGATTAACATAGATGGATTTACTCCATATGAGTTACCAAAACTGTGCCTCACTATTATACTTGGTCGATATTCTCTTTCAAAGTTAGTTCACTTACTACCACTCTTAGAGTCCTCAACGGCAGTCCTAAGATCATCAGTGGTAATAATCTTCACATAGAAATTCAAGTTGTGAACATCTGTGCACCTCTTGTATAAGCTTACAACAGCCAAAAAGAGGAGTTATCTACCCATGAGAGCCCACACTGAGCTCTGTGCCGCCAGTACAGCTCCCTGTGGACAGTCTCACCTGAGAGCACAACTCATTTCTCATTTCAAAATGCCAGATTTTCTTGCCCTTTGCCAGACTAGGCACATTTAAACTGATAAGCTCTACTCGCTTGCTCCCCTCCTTGCCCAACTGATGAGTTGGAAAGAGGACTGCAGCAAAGACAGAATACAAATGTAATGTAAAATGTGTCATTTCTGTCTCTCTTCACTCCTGGAGAAGGAAGATATTGAGAGATGGATAAGGAGCTTAAACCACACTGGGAAACACTCTCAAGTAGAATTCTGCCTCAGTTGCAGCCATCACAGACCACCAAGAAACATGATTTAACATTTTGAAAACAGAATGAAAACGTTGCTGCAAGTTTTGGGGGCAGAAGTGTGGCTCTCATCTAATAAATCCTAACAGAAGCCCCCTGTCCTCCCAAAAAAAAAAACCAAAAGCCGAAGTGGCACTGTCATTATGTGTTCTCATAATTGCCCTCAGACTCAAGTCTGCAGGGCAGCTTATCCAGAGAGCATAGCTTTATACAGCAGATAAACCCTGCCATCTTACTCTTCTACATCAGAGCTCCAATGTACAACTTGTCATATGCTTTTCGTAGGTCTGCTGACCTGCTCTCTGCTTCTGCTTTTGATCTGTACGTCCTACAGACGCAAAGACATTTTTTAACAGCCCATCAGGTCTTGAGTTTGAGTATTTTCTCACAAATTGCTGCTCTGCAAGCACGTTTCTTCACAGAAACAGATCTCAAGTAGCTTGTCCTCAGATTGGGGGTGCTGTGGGTCTTCATAAATTAAGTCCTTAAAAAAAAAAACCAAAAAAAAAAACCAAAACCAAACCAAACCAGAAACGAAAAAAAAACCCAAAAGAGTCATTGTACTGAAAGGTCCAAGCTAAAGGTTTTCTTCTGGGATGAAGCCAGGTTTTTCCTAACAAAAATTAGAGAGTAGAGTGAGGGTATCTCCATCAATTCCTTATAGCTTTTCCTCAAATATCAAAATCCTTTTCTTTTCACAATCCAAATACAGATTTTCCACTTTGTTCAGGAAAAAAAAAGCAAGAACTGGCACAATATCCACTTCCAAGAGCTGACGCTTTGTGCTCCTCTCTCCACAGTGCCCACATCCCAAGCATGCTTTCTGCCTTATTTACCTTGTGAGCTCTCCATTTAGATGACGTTGCTCAGACACTTGAGCAACTTATTCCTGATCACTACATCCTCTTTCAGGAACAGCTGCAACAAGGCAGTTCAAGCACTTACCTGCACTGGTACAAGTCATCTCCATTCCAGTTAGTGGAGTGCTAATATATGCCTTCAGCCAGCTGAAGCACTTCTTTCTCTTCACTGACTGTAAAGGAAGACCCCACCCAACTCGTGCATCTGCACTAGGCATACTAAGGAATAGTTCATTCAAAAAGTGTATTGTTGAGCAAGGACTGTTCAGCTAGAGTTGATGTAAGGAAGATAATCCTTCTTGTTTAACTACTTCTCTGAAGTAACACATATGCAAAGCGTATGAAGGAAGCAGGGGACAGAAATTATGCAATCATATCAGTTTACTTTGACATTTTCCTTATCTATCAGATTTAAGGTTTGCAAAGTTGCCTTTGAACTCCAGCAAACAACTTGCTTTGATATCCAGATGCAAATATCCCTGTTTGTTAAGTGGGCTGTAAATGTATTTCATAGTTCATTCCAAAGCTGCCACGCATGAGCACAGTAAAGCTAAAAGCATCGGCTGGAGTTTTTCTCTGTTGTAGAAAGGTGAACAGCTGGATCAATCAGCCATCTCACTGGCAGTGACAGCAGCCTGCTCTTACTGCCAGGCACCAAGAGATGTGTCAGACTGGACTTCAGCATGAAGAGGGAAGCCTGTCGCATACTCAAGACAGAAGGTATTTGGGCTACTTCCTGAAGAAAGCTTAAACAACTACACAGACAAATTGCAACCCTTTCTTGTCCTCCAGGACTTGACAGTGCAATTCAATAAGAGACTACCCTAAAGGGAAACAAAATGGAGAAACAGGGGAAGCTCAGACACAAAAGACCCCTTAAACCTAGAAACTGCAAACCAGAATTTATCAAGCTAGTACCTGTGTATCTGCTTCTGTAAATGTGGCGATAGCTTTCCAAATGGTATATAGGATCCTTTGGAGACATACATAGGACTTCAAAAAATTAAATTATCACCTTTTCTACATACTACATCAAACTTTCTTTAAAGAGAGATTGTTAAAACCTTCAGTGGGATGCAAGAGATTTAGCATGGTACAGTATGTAATGCTTTTAAATGTCTAACTATAGTCTATTTTACCCTTTGTGATCTCTGAGAATCAAGTTGCTTAAGCACCAGAGAAAAGAAAAAGATTGATTTCTACTTGGTTTACCTAAAGCCCTAATAGAAGCATGTTTATTTATTTATATCAGCTGTTCTTTGCTGATCTTAGCTGAAAAAGAGGTTATGAACCCATGACATGAAAGGACTTGCATCCAACATAAAGAAATTAGAAGCATTTCTGGAAAAACAAACCAACCAAACAAAACAACAACCAAAAAAAACCCAAAAAACCAACACCCCAAGAAGATCCATTTAAAGTAAAAACAAGAGGACAATTCCTGACCACAAATGACTTCATTGCCAGCCTTAGCTTCCTCTAGATGGTCAAAAAAAAAATGTATGCCAAAATTTAACAAAACTAAAGCATCTGAAACTTTGCAAGAGGTGCTGCATTACATAGAACGTTCTCCTGAAATAGCCTTTGCTCGTGAACCTGCCTTCCAAGAACCGGGATTTAAACTAGGGCCCATTTAGGCGAAGACAAGGTAGCATGACAAAGCCAACTTATAAACCGCATAGCGTTACCCGACCCGCCGAGGGGACCTCAGGTTGCCGCCAGCTCCTCCCAGGTCCGACCCTGGGGCGGCAGGCGACGGCCGGGCTGAGAAGCAGATGGGCAGCGAGAGGAAGTGTTGCGCTGCGGGCTGCGCAGGCAGCCTTGTCGGGCAGCGCCCCCTGCCGCCCGCTTAGGGAGCTTCAGGCTCTGTCGCTCGAGGCCAGCGGTTACCGCCGCCGTCAAGCAAGTAACGATGAGCCACGCCGCAGTGAGCAGGAGCCCGAAACCAGCTCAACTATTTGAACTGGCTTAGACAGGCAAATGATCTTAAACACACAAAGCAACGAGCTCAAATCCACACAGTCAGGCTGCAGGTCCTGCAAAAATGGTTACTTTCATGGGAAGGCTATAGAGTGTAGGGTAAAAATGCCAGACTGCCTAGCATACGAATAAGGGTGCATGAATAAAGACCATGCCTGTTACATTTCAGATTCCTAGCTCTTGCACATAGTTGTTTGATGTAGGGTCCTTGCTTCAGGTGACAAAATCAACAGTAATACCCCACCAGCAACTTAGCTCTACAGTAAAGGTTGGGTTGATGTCAAACATACATTCCTCTAATGCAGTGACTCAAGGATATACAGAAGAAATTAGAAACTCAAATGGCAACTGCAACTTTTTCTTCTTCATGGTGGAAATCAAATCAAGACATTGTCAGCTCTTACAACTGAGACAGCTCATAAAGGGGCAGCTGATGGAGTTCCAATTGTGTATCTGCCACAAGCAGACCACCAAAGCCAGAGAATGGGCAAGCACTAAGTTTGTACAGCAGCTCCTGCTCACACAAACTATACCCATGCATGTACTAGCCATGATGATTTATTTTTGTAACTTAGGAAGGAAAGTAATTCCTTTCACCTGCTTTGCTCCTTTCCTTAACTTTAGATACTGAAGATAAAAGGAGGTTTCCTGCCAGACCCCAGATACAATTGCAATATGATCTCTATGACCCACAGCTCTCATGACATGGACAGAACAAATTTAGCCACTTCATTACTGCTACATGTAAAATGGGTCTAACTCCTCAGAAGTTAAAACTACTGTAAGGTTCAGCTGCTTACAGAAAGAAATATTGAATATAAATAAGTGCATTATTTGTATAAATACTTCTTTAAAAGGCTAAAGTTAGCAATACCAGATGGAGATCTGGTGCAATATTCTCAAAATACAGTAACATTTCCCTGTGCATGCTGTATTAAAATGGTAAACATTTACTGAATCCATGACTCAGATTATTTGAAGCACTTCTACCAAGGGTCACATTTACATTTTGCCTGAACATCACTGAATATATTATCTATGGTTAAATGTATTTGTTAGAACTAAACCATTAACTTTGATCCTGCATTGAAGTGAATTTAACAGCATTCACATCATCATCTGGTATTTATAACTCCACTTCCAGTCAGAGGAGAGAAAATATGTGAAAAAATGCTGCAGTACCAAATCTCTTCCTGTTTCCATTAGGCATCATTCTCTTCCTCCTATCTAATATCTAATGCATTTCTAGTTCCACATTACCTCAGGAATTTCCACAGAGGGACAAATGCAGAGAAAACTAATGCTGGCTTTTGTGCATTGAACAGTTTTGCCTCTTCAGTTTTACAGGGCTAAATGCCATAGAAGTTCCCATTAGTCACACTTATATTGAAGTTCAAAGAATCAAAATCATTACCAATGATGTTCAAAATTGTCTAAGGGCACGAACTAATCCGCTCTATGGCTTTTAGCACAAGAAGTCAGTAGACTCCCATTTGTTGGGCTGGTAACATGGCAGCTTTAAAAAAGCATAAAGGACAGATCAGGCACATCTAAAGGTGTATTTGTGCAGTCACAGCTGGGCAGGCATGCAGACACTCAATAGCATAGCAAATTAGCCTTTACAAGGCCTCCCACCCCCACGGAGCACATTACTAACAGTAAACAAGCCAGCTAAGTTTAATACTAACCTGTGCATTTTTATATCTTCACATTGGACTTGCAAATTCTGGACACACAAAAAGTATCTGTGGATACTGTGGCAATCAAAGACATTTTCTACAGACATATTTAATAATAAAATAATAATAAAAACAAGTATTTAAGGGCAAAGAGCAGCAGTATTTACTGGCCATATGAAAAATCTGCATTCACAAGTGAGCATGCATCAGCCTGAAAGCTCACTGGTTGAGTCAGATAGATCCTGCACTGACAGGGCTGTAACTAAGCAATTACACATCCCTCTTCCTGTCTGTCTTAAGAGAAAATTCAGCCTTGAACCAGTTAGTAAGTGCAGAATTATGTTAAAAGAGTGGAACTAACAATTAACAGCTTATTTTTTTTGTATTACAACACACTATTAGAATAAAATCCAATGATACAAAGTGCTTTAGAACAGATCTTGTTTCAAACATCCTAGACATGGGAGCTTCTCTCCCCCCTCCCAAATTTTTAATCAAGTGTAGAAAATACCACAGGTTACCCACTTTCCTGCTTTTTCTCTTCTTTTGGCCTTCTCTGTGATAGCTGTAGATTAATTGCCTCTTTTGAAAAATACACACAAGACACAAAGATTGTACTCAACAGGTTTACTCAGACTGGACTGTTAAATGTTCAAGAAAAAGGCACAGATTTAAAAGAGACTCCGATGACTCTTTTGAACACAGCAAATGGGATTTTGTTTATAAGAAAAAAAAAAATACTGCTATGAATTGTATGAGCTGAAAATTCAAATATTCTTCCCTGTTCCTAATTATTGGCCTTCATTAAAATGGAATTTAAATTATATTGTATAAACATATGAAATAAAGTCTCAGTATTAGGAAGCTTTTCTTTTGTTTCCTCTATTTACAAATCTTAGTATACAATTTTTACTTTTCATTATACATTTACTACATACTCTTATCCAAACTGCGTGAAAGTAACTGCAAAGTGTGCATGTTTTAAGAAAATGCTTTGCATTCAGAAAGAATCCACCTGCTTTCTTGGCTAGCAGTGCCAATCAGAATTTAGGGAGAGATGACAGATTAGGGAGAGTATCCAATTCAAATGTAATCATCCTCTACTGGTTCACCGTTGACATCACAGTAATGGATGAAGATAGCCACCACACGTTGGAATACACCTCTTTTCATCTGCCGCAGCTCAGAGATCTCTTCTCCTATTGTTTCCATGCAGATGTCCGCAGACAACTGTCCTTTCCTTCGGGGAGCATAAATAGTAGCTGTGGAAGGCACACAAGAACAAACTAGAATCCTTCCTATGAAATTCACAAGCAAATCTGTTTTGCATTAAATGAGGTACATACTGGAGAGAAAAGCAAACGGAAGTCTTCCACAGAGCAGCCATGTTTAAGGATTATCATTAAAGCAGAAAAGGTGCCCTGCCTTCCCCACATTGAAACCCTTTGCTGGCTCAAATAATCATTTAATGTACACAACGTCCATACATCTGTGAATAAAGGGGATCCCAGTGCATAACAAATGCTTCCCTCTGACATGCTTTCAGATTATCACACAGAAGTTTTCACATAGTGATCACAAAGAAGTTTTATACACGAGAGCTATTAAGGCAGAAGTCTTTTTGTTGTTATTTAAGACTTTAACATTGCGATTTAAAAGAGCAATTAGATTAAATCATAGAATGGTTTAGGTTAGAAGGGACCTCAAAGATCATGTAGTTCCAACTCCCCACCATAGGCAGGGACACCTCCCACTAGAACAGGTCACTCAAGACCTCATTAAATTTGGCCTTGAACACCTCCAGGAAGGGAGCATCCACAACGTCCCTTGGCAACCTGTTCCAGTGTCTCACCACCCTCACTGTAAAGAACCCTTTCCCAACATCTAGTTTGAATTTCCCCTCTTCCAGTTTAAATCCATTACCCCTCATCCTGTCATTACAAGACCTTGTAAATAGTCCCTCCCCAGATTTCCTGTAGGCCCACTTCAGATACTGGAAACTACTGTAAGGTCTCTTTGAAGCCTCCTCTTCTCCAGGCTGAAGAGCCCCAAGTCTTGCAGCCTGTCCTCAAAGCAGATCTGCTCCAGCCCTCTGATCATCTTCATGGCTCTCCACCAGACTCGCTCCAACAGTTCAATGTCCTTCTTGTGCTGGGGGCTCCAGAACTGCACACAGTACTCCAGGTGGGGTCTCACAAGACTGGAGTAAAGGTGCAGAATCCCCTCTCCTGATCTGCTGGCCACACTGCTCTCAATGTAGCCCAGGACTCAGTTGCTGTCTGCACATGTACACTGCCAGCTCACGTTGAGCTTTTCATCAACTCAGACCCCCAGATCTTTTTACTCAGGGATGCTCTCCAGCCATTTGTTACCCAGCTGGGAGTTGTGCTTGGAACGGTGCTGACTCAGATGCAGGACCTTACATTTGAGCACCTCGGCCTTATCCATGTCCTTTGTCACCAGCTCTCCATTTCCCTTCTGGAAAGGTGACCCATTCTCCCTAGTTCTCCTTTTCTCACTAATATACCTAATATTTCTCACTCATCCTTTTGAGCTCTATCCCCTTGAACTGGAGCTAAGTAATAATATCCAAAACTATGCCAATTAAAAATATCCCTAATGAAGGAGATTCCAAGGTTTTCCTAATTAAAGTAGTGGAAGAATTAATTTTTTTCCCTGTGCGATGGTTTGGGAGTTCCCCGCCCCCNCTACCAAGCAAGTTTCTTAACTGAGCCCTAGGAACTGCCCACTATAACAGCAAAGACAACCTCCTAAATAGAAAGAGGCTTATCTGTCTTAAGCTCTAACCCACATCGTCTTTCTTTCCAGACTTTAAGTCCAATTCTTTCCTCTTTTCTCCCACGTTTCTGAGTCTCTCTTCTCCTTGCAGAACTCTTCAGCCTACCTTAACAACCTTTCATAATGCACAGCCAGAGGTCCATACACTGTTGTAGTACTGTGGCCCTCTTTTCTGCTGGAGCCCCTCCTCATGCAGCTCCAAACACTGCTACAAGTAGTTATTTGTAGGCTATCAAAAATAACATAAAAAATGAGGCTGAACAATAAAGGTAGGCATTACCAGCTTGGGACAAAACAGTAAGTTCTTTGAACGTTAAAAAGATTACTCACTTCTCTCATCGTCCTCAAAGTCATATCTAGCATAGCTGTTTGGCTCTGCTGTTCTCAGTGATCTCAACCATGGGAAGTCAGTAATCATGGAGTAAGGGGCACCATCCACAATGCCTAAAAGACAGAGAGGATGGTGATATGAAGAGAACATTGCTGCTGCAGCATCAGCACTCTTCATCAAGTAAGCTTCACCAATATCACATGGATTGGTCACTCTAGTGCAGGAAAAGCACCTCCTCACTTTGATTCTTCCACTCTGCGGCAAAGTTCCTCCACTTTCCTCACAAGATTATTATTCACATCATTGGTAACTTGATACAAAGTTACATAGAGGCTGAATATCAGCTTTCAGCTCTCTTATAAACACTCACCTTCTAGAGTGTAAATATCTCGTCCCCAAGGGTACTTAGTGTGTTTCTTCAGGTCTTCCTCAGTTCGTGTAGCTTCGGGGAAGAATTCATATTTAATAAGCTCTCTAGAAAGGAGGAGGAAGAGATTAAAGTCAGTAGTAACAGGAAACCTGAAGGAAGCAGGAAGAAAAACCAGTGGGAAATCCTATATACACAAGCTTTGCTTTAATGAGCTTGAATCCACAGAAACGCCCCAAGACCCTCACATAAACCTAGTACACAATTCCTTCACTTCTGACACAGAATATCTACAGTTTAGATGAGACACAAATTAAGCTAACTTTTAAACATAACTTACTATCTGTAAGGAACAACCCAATATACCTGACACTAAACAAGATCTCTAAAGTTTGCTGTCTTAGCCATTTTAGGGAAAAATCAAGACAAAAGCACTGTTTTAAAACAATTGGATGAGAGTCAGTTTACAATTCCCTACTGCTGGGAGGTTTTGCTGTTGAGGTAACTCACTCTTTTAATAAAAAGAATCTTGTTTTCAGATTGAAAGATATTCCTCAGTTACCCCGACTACTTCAATGTTGAGTTGCATTACTGGATGGAAGAGAACTGGGAAAATTCAACAGCATTTTTCATACTGTTACATTTATTAAGCTGTTTTGTGTTAGATACATGTTGATGCTGAAATTCTACATTGCTCCATCTAGAATCAACCTTCACTAGTCAGCCAACAAACCATCTGCTTTTTAAACAGGGATAAGAGAATATAGTAATTCTGCAGCTTGCCTGAAGCTGTAGCTGCTGAGTGAGGGCTGCAGAGCTGTTCTCTAAGTCACTGAAGAGCAAGTACTCACTGGTTGATATTTGCTATGGTGTCCATCCAGCTCCGAACGCGCACCTTATTGCGCACATTAGGTGGGTTACTGAATTCATGGATTATGCAAATGTGGTATGGATAAGGGCCGCTAAATATCTTTTGTTCAAGAGTCAAAGTGTCAACCTGTAAGGGGCAGCAAAGACTTGTCACCAAGAGAAACAGAGAGGTCACTTTAGAGTCAAGAGCAGACATCTACTAAATTCCTCAAACTTGGGAGTACATGTTCAGCAGAAAGAAATTTAACAGCACATAATCAAATACATGATACAGCAGAATAAAGCTTTCCTAATGCAGCTTTGCTAATGAATCCTCTTGAGTATGAGAATATGACAAGAAGTGTCCATTTTCTGACGTGTTTCACAACCCCAACATGTAAATAAACTTACCGAAAATTAAGTAATAGTCTAAACCACATCTGCTTTCAGAATTTGTATCTGGCTTAGGAGGAGGTGGGATTTTTTTTTTGTGGTGACTTGTGGATTTTTTTCCTTCCCCCCCCCCTCCCTTCTCCTCTAGCAGTCTTACCACTGCCTTTTAAGAGCTAAAGCAAATGATAGTTTCAGGTTGGCAAACCAAATCTGAAAAAGAATTACTTAGAATGAGAGAAACAGCACCACAGTATAATACAGAATGCTCTGGCTAGAGTGATAAATTTAAAAAAAAAAAAAAAAAAAACACCAACAACAAAAAAACCAAAACCACCACAATCCAGAACTTAAGTCCTCTTAATTACTTGTCAAATGCCCTCAGTTCACTAAAAGTCAGTGCTTACATCTCCTACACAATCCAAGGGAAGAAAGAGTGGCTACCGGTACTACAACTGTCCTGCAACACTGTTTAGCATCAAAAAAGACGCAGCTATTAGCAAAGCCCTATTCAAAACCTAACTGCTACTGCTGAATCTAACAGGACATCGGTTAAAGATTTCATATATCTACGCCTATGTCATGTTTCTGCTTATAAATAACTACAAGCTGACTCAGTAGTACCTCCATTCTTACAGCTCCTTTTAGTTATTCAGTTTGGAAGGAATTCAATGCATCATGGTTTTTTTTTTTTTTACAGTGTCTTCTAATTCAACGAATACTGGAGATGATAACAGTAAATATTAAAACTGAGTATCTTTCACATTCCAGATTCTGTAATAGAAGCCTTGATGGTATAAAGTTTGAATAAACAAGTTTCTCAGACCTGTGTTACTGTGACATGTACATTTCTTGCATTACTTGAAAAATGAAAGAATACAGACAGAACTTCAGATCTGTTCATGATGAAATGGAAGTTCGTGTACCTGCTGCATTGGACGAAGGTAAATGATGCGGTTTCTTTCTGGTGGCATCCTGAGAATCTGATCCAGAATCTGATCCATGTTTAACTTCTTGCACTGGGCATAGTCAAACCGATTGACAACTGGTGCATTTTCTACTTTTAAGTGTTTCAATACACGGCACCTTGTAGCTATAAATCAGCAATTGAAATTATTAAAAGAAAAGAAATACAACGCTGAAAAGACCTTGAGAGTGTCCTGTCAGATTTTCAAAGACGAGTCTTTCAAAAAAAGGCACACAAGTAATATAACAGACAACTAACAAAGCAGTTTGGATAGCTGGCAACTTAAGCATACTGAAAAAACAGACTAGCTGTTAATTTCCTCCACATTAGGGCCAAACTTTCAATTTGTGAACTTGTATGAAAGGTCCTTTTAAAGGCTATGTCAAATTTAATCTAACAACCTTTTTCTCCCTTTGTTTCCTTTCACAAAGTCCCCTGAAATGGTCTGTGGATTGGCACAGATGAAAACCACTGACTTCAAAATGAGATCAAATACATGGTTTTGTGAAGCCACGCAACGTAAAATAAAGATTTCCTTTTCTAGTAATACCCAAATATAGTTCAAAAGTCATGTATGTTTGAGAAGTACTAGGGAATGCAGAAATAATCCCTTCATTCTCAGCTAAGCAGAAATACCTCATTTCAGAAGGAGTGTTATTTAATGTAGATGTTGGAGAAAACAGTAAGTGACTCAATACTTAATACAGGACTAGTAACACACCCTGGCATGTGAATCTAATGCAACCTAAGTGCCATTCATTTAAAACAGATTTTTATCATGTCAAGGAGGAAAGTATCATCATGTCAGCTAAATAATAAAAGGAAGCAGGAAGAAATGAGAGAAAAACCAAGGTACTCAAACTCATTTCATCAACTTCCAATTACTGCATTATCGCCCTTCGATAAACATCTCATCTTCCTGAGTGGCATATAATTTCATCTGCTGATTTTCAGATATTAACCTTTATTAAATCTGTCACAAGGAAAGACATTCAAGCTGAGAAACAGAAACATTTGGTGTTCTAAGCATCAGCCTGACTTGTAGCAAAGCAGCTTCTGAATACATAAAGCAGTGGACTGACTTTAATTATTTCTAATAATGCCAGATGAAGGAGGAATGCACAACGCTCGTTACATACCATGTATGAACATCATTTTAGGGCAGTCTTTCAGTACCAAATCTGTTATTCCACAATTGGTCAAGGTGATTCCAACAAGGTTTTTGGATTTCAAAGTCAATACCTGATAAAAAAAATCATAGTAGTTAAAAAAAAGTCTGATTGGGCAAATCCAATGAAAAAAATCAAAATAAACCAAATTGTAAAACATACTGCTAGATACAGAAGGTATTAACCAGGTATGAATCAATATAACACAGCTACCTCTTCACAACAGATATTTGAGGCAATGAGGCTACTCATGGTCTACTGAGGGAAGAAAAAAAAAAAAAAAGGATTTCCTGCCGATCAACATTACAAAACACAAAGACAACTTTATAAGATGAAAAGAAAAATCATCTCAGAAAGAACAATTTCGATCAGAAAATCTAAAAAACCCAAAACCACCAAACCAAACACACCCAAAAAAATTTGATTTCTCAGAAACTGTAGTGCACCCTACTAACCAGAATTATGTAATGGGACACATTCACAAAAATTATCTTAAATCAGTAGGGCTACGTTATTCACTGGACAGAGAGAAGAAAATAAACGCACACAAGTTCCTCTCCAGCAGAGCTCAGAGGTAATGTCACGCTCATCTAGAATATGAGCCTTGAGTAAGCAGCCTCAATATAGTGAAGCCAGACACTGCAATTTCTCCTATGACTGATCTTTACTGCAGAAGAATCAACTCGGGTTACTTCTATACTAAGGGAACCTAGAGCCTGCAAAGTAACAACTGAGTTGCTATGTCCAGAGTTAATACCAAATACTTAACAGCAGTAACCTATGCTGTCATTAAAAAAAAAAAAATGCCCAAGAATACATAATTTTCCCTGCAGATCAAGTAGGACACAATGTGGAGGGCAGGATTTCATGCAGCATTATAAGCATGAGCATCTGTTTAGCTTTAGCTTCTTCTCAAGCCAGAGTATCAATGCACCTGTACATAGTTAAGACCAAAGAGAGCAGCAAGATCAGTTAGAACTCATCTGGCTTTACACAGAAGACAAGCTTGTACAGTTACATGATTTTTCATGAGCACCCCAGCTGATAGACCTGCAGCAAATGAAGAAAAAAGTCCTTACTTGAACATGATCATCTTCAATAACTGGGTCACTTGTACTCGTGGACTTGTCAGCTGTCCTTTTCCGCTTTGTAGTTTGCCGTGGCTTTGGCTTAGCCACCTCTGGAAACACAAAACAGAAAAAAGTCTAACCTCTGTTTACATATCAGGATAACAACAAAGGCATTCCCTAGCTAAAAACATCCCATAAGAACATGCATTGCTTACAAAAGCAGATCAAAATACCTGTCTGACTTGAAAACAACTTTCTCTCTTTTCCTTCTCTTTCAGGTTTGTTGCTCAGAATCATTCATACTAAATAATCTGGGGCAGAGGGGTGAGCTGTTTATAGATGAAAACAGGAATGCTGAACCTACAAGTTCAACATCACAAAGACGTGGAGCCAAGAAAATAACAGAAGATGAGTTGTTAGGTCACATTGGTTCTGCAGCAAATCGAACATTCTTGACAAATAAGAGCACCAAAACAGCTTTAAATGTACAAATAATCTCAAACTACTTGAAAGTCTGCCCTTCATAACTGTCGCTAATTTTTTCCTAACATTGCAAAGGATGCCCAGGTAGAAAATGCTCTGAGGTTCTCAAGTTGATTCTTATTCTATTTCATGTACCAGTAACCTCAAATTCTTGCTTGACTTAAAAGATGAAGCTTTGAAAAGAAGTTATGATAGATGATCACCCTTACTTCCTATAGTAGGAGGGGGGAAAAAAGCAGCCCTAGAATTAGTTTTCTGTGATTACTAGATTGAAACAATAAATTTTACTAAAGTTTCCTTTGACTTCTTGTAAAAACATGTTCAAAGATTCACAATCAAGATAGAAGTGTAAAATACTAAAGTCTATTTATGAACTATTCCACTATATACTACCATTACAAAAAAACCCAAACCAAACCAAAAAAAGCCCAAACACTATTTTCCTACTTAACATCAAACAGCACCAATAGATGTAAGCCATTAACATATGACATTCTGTGGGTCTATGAGATCCAGAACACAGGTTACTGTGATCCACAAGTTGAAAGCTGTAATGTTCAGTACACTCGTAGGACCCCTATCATCATCTCTAGGAATAGTTTGTTTGTTCACACAGTTCCTAGAGTTCCTACGGATATTGAAATACTTCCTAGCATATTATAGGGGAAGCTTTCCAATTTTACATTGAACTGTTCAAGATTAAGTCTCAGGCCATGAGACCTTAACAGAAAAGCTTGTTTCACTATAAATGCCAACTTAAGTTCAAAAAACCACAACCCTCAATCATTAAGTGTGCCTTCCATTTTTACGAAAATTAAAACTACATACTTCGCTTGTCTTTTAGCCAGCTAGTCTGTACTGATAGTGCTTTTAAAGTTTTACTGTCTTTAAAATTTGACTTGTTCCACTGCTAAATCTGAGCAAATTAAGAGAAAAAAAAATTACAAACAACTTCTACTATCAAGCATGTTTTTTGCTACAGAAGCCAGAACCCACAATGTTATTATGTTAGAATAATAGAAAATGGTCATATTCAAGGCACATCTTTTAACTATTTATGGAAAAACATTTTCAGCTCCACAACAAAGCATTTTCAGGTTATACCCAAAAGAGTTGTATAACCTATCCTAATAAAGAAAAGCACTGTTATAGCCATGCAGAAGCAGCCTACATATTAAACAGATTTAAAAGACAGAAAAATTACACATGAAGTCTTACACTCTGCCTCAAGTACCAGCCACTAACTAATGCTTCCAAGAGCAAAATAAGTGCGTAAAAACACAGCATAACTGTATGAAGCTGGGAAAACAGTCTTGACTTGTGTAGGCTAAATAAAGGAAATACTGAGATTTTTCTCTGTGAGCAGAAGAGATCCTTTTTCTGACTAACAACTGAAATACAAAAACTGAGATACTTTCAGAAAAACACTCTAATACCTACATCTGACTCACTTCATTTCATGTTTTGGTTATGAGTGAGGATAGAGAGGAGAAACTGATTTGGGTTTCATAGACTAATTGCTAGTAATAGTGGAGCATGGCAGAAAATAAGACATTTCATAATTAATAGCAAGATCACGCATCTGGGTGCATATCCTTGGTGATTTAGGTTAACACTTGAGAATGTGGAGATAAGCTGTAAAAACACTAGGACATACAGTGTTTGAATTGTTCCATTTTGACAGAGCAATTTGCTATGAATATTTTTTTTACCTCCAACTTGTACAGTTTTGTAACTAACATGGTTCACATTTCAGTTTCGTTTTACCTGCCAGATATTCTCAAAGAATCCTGGTAATTATAAGATGTGCTATGCCAGACTCTGATGATTTTGGGAAGCAAGTATATTTGGAAGAAACAGCAAGTTCCCCTCTCACATTTCTTTTCTCCCAGCATTTCTGGCTTCATTCCAGCCTTTCAGGATTTTCTTCTTATATTATTGTTTTATTTGTTTTACATGATGTGAAGCATGAATCTATTTAATAAAAAGACAGTTTTCAACAAGTTTGATCATCATGTCTCATATATTTGGAAGATGCAGGTGTACAAGCTTGGCTCAGTTATGTTTGTGACTTGCTTTATTGGTTGATAAAGTATCAGGTATTAACTTTTTGCCTTCTTGCTAAGATCTATCATATCTGTTGTCTTCTTCCTTTTAAATGGAGAATTTCAATGTGGGAGACAGTCATATATTTCAATGACTAACAGCCTCTACAGGAAAAGAGAAGCTGTCAAAAGAAGCTGTATTTGGTTTACAAAAGAGGAAACTAAACACTGTTTAGTATTTATGGATAACACATAGAGAAGTACTTGAATGGGAAAAGAAGTCACTGGCAGTCTTTCAAAGATTTCTTACTTTATGTAGCTATGACAGTGAAGTCAGACATTTCCATCAATATTCTTTGAAAAAAAGACTTAGCTTTAAATTATTAACCAATAAACCTGATGTTTAAACTTCAGTATTACCTGTGCGTGTGGTGGTTGTTCAAAATACTGTTTTATGCCAACACAGCAGCTTACTCAGAAATTTAACATATGCATAGAGGTCATACCTGACTCTGACACCAGAGGGACACGGGACAGCCTGCTCCTAGCTCTTGTAAGTGGTCGGCGAGGATACTCTTCTTTATCCTCCATCTCACAACTCCTTCGCTGTGAACCCGTGCTCTCCTCACCGGCAGGCCCACAGGCATTCCCACTAGTCCTCTCATCACTTTTCTCTCCTGGAGGCCTGCAGTTTGGCAGAGTTCTAAGTGCAAAATCTGACCCTGTGCTATTTGGTCCATTCCTGCAGGCTGCACTTGTGGATGGGCAGTCCCCATCACAACACCCACTAGTCCTCTGTTGTGCATCCTGTGGCTTGGAGCAGGAACACCTGGAACAAACAGAGCTCTCCTCAGTCTCTCTCTCACTGGAGCCTTCACTTTTACAAGGCAAGCAGACGCACTGCCTGGATTCATCTTCAGTTGCTGGACTGGTGCCAGCAGAGTGGCTATTATCTGTCTGTGCACAGTCTGGGCTAGGAGAAACAGCATGGCAGGAGCTGGATGTTCCCGTCGATCCTGAAGCATTACTGCAACCTGGGTAAGAATCTTTGCTTTTGTTCCTTTCAGGCATGTCACTTGCTGCTTTCATGTCTGCTTTAATCTGCTCACTTGTTACTTGACAGCCTTTCTCACAGCTGCTTTCCTCATTATGGAGCTGCTTTGTCTGGCCCACTTGGCCAGCACTGCATCTCTTTCTCAGGGGCGTCTTGCCTTTACCGCTCACTGTAGGAGTTAAGTGATAGAGAACAATGAGACAACCTAATAATACACAGCTTCAATAACTGCTAAGTGCTACTCTGTTAGAGACCACTTAAACCAGAAGACAGTCTAAAGGCCAGTGACAAATCTTGTCAGGACCACTTTGCTATTGACATGTTATAGGAATCAATATTTCTAGCAGCTGCTGAATCACCACAATGTCCTGCAGCAACTTTTGCAGTGCTGTGCTGAGGCATTCGTCAACAAATGAGACACATTTGCCACAGAGGTGAATACTTCCACAAAGCAACTAATTATTTAAAAAGGCCAAAACACAAAAATATGAAAATCATGCTGGTAACAGGCTTCTGTTTTCTTAAATATGAGGAATGAAATCTGAGAAATTAAATAATAGCATAGATAGGACTGAAGTTTATGCTTTCAATAGCGCTCCTTAGCTCCCCCTCCTGGCTATGGGAAGCGGTGTCAGTAAGTAAGTTTCAGTTCAGAGATGCATTTTAGAAAAAGAGAAAAAAAAAAAAGAGAACAAAACAATTACAACTTAATGTTTACTGTCTTAATCCGTTTAGCTAATTATACTAAATCAAGCCTACAAAAGCATTATTGGCACAAAGTTTATGCAAATTGTCTCCAAATACAGGTCATTTTAACTGTCAAAGCACAACTGACAGCTACACTCCAAGCACAGAGCTCTACAGGTTTTCAAGTTGAAACGAGCTCTAGGTGAAATACACAAGGAATATGCTAGTTACAGTAGGAAGATACTGATCTGTTACAGCTTTGATATGTCCTAGGCTTTGCAGAAATTAAACCACTGCTGCACCAGTACATTTCTTAGTCTTTCACAACACAGGATTTTTATGCTAACTGCTTAGCTAAATATTCATTAAAGCTTAATGCTGTTAATTACTTACAGGTCACTATGTGACTTCAACTTCCTCCTTTGTTGTGTACACATGAAACTACACATAGAATACAAGCTACAGGAAATAGCACGTTATCTATCACAGTATCACAGTATAAGCAAGGTTGGAAGAGACCTCAAAGATCATCAAGTCCAACCCATTACCACAGACCTCAAGACTAGACCATGGCACCAAGTGCCACGTCCAAACGTGCCTTGAACACCTCCAGGGACGGTGACTCCACCACCTCCCCGGGTAGCCCATTCCGGTAGCGCATGACTCTCTCAGTGAAGAACTTTCTCCTCACCTCGAGCCTAAACTTCCCCTGGCACACCTTGAGACTGTGACCTTTTGTTCTGGTGCTGGTTGCCTGAGAGAAGAAAGCAACCTAACCTAACCTATACTGCTGGAAAGACTGTACGTGTCATGTGGCATTGGACCTAGGACTTGGACTTAAGGCCAAGATGTGAAACTTGTAACTGTAAACTTGCAAGACAGGCAACAGCCTTTTCTGCATCTCTCTATAGTTGTCTTACCACCATGAAGTTCTAGGCCTGACTCTGAATGAGTCACAATAATCTACATACTACTAATATATATGCACGTGCTAAAATGCTGTTGTTCCAAAGTGAAGACACCATTACTGAAGGTCACCCTGAGAATTCTAATTAACCTCCAAAGCTTCTATCAAAGTAAAGCTGATCTTAAAGTGTCTGTTCAGGACACTCTCACGGTGCCCCATAAACCAAAGACGGCTGCAGCTCACGTGCATTTGCCCCAACAGTCACATTGTTTCAGGAGCAGCATCTTGATAGATGAGACAAACAGCAGAGCCACAAGTTTGTCTTCACAGCACGATAAATTCTCTGCACTTGAAAATCCAAAAGAGGAACTGAAAGTTTCTGCATGCAAAACAGTGCAACACCACTATTTCTGTTTCTCCACAGTAACTATGTGATTTGAGCTCAGGGAGCTGTACTCCTAAACCTTCATTCTAGGCTTTTAACAGGAACAAGAGAGCAAGGGAGAAGTAAACAAGCACACCTATTACAAATCTAGAAATAAAACTAAGTAGGATGGAAAGAACAGCAGATTAGAATAAATTTTGCTTAACATTGCCCAGGAATCCATCTGTTCCACACCTGAAGGTTCTCTTGATTCCACTGGATCTTTGATTTTCTCTTCTCCATCTGAGTAATTCTGTGCAATGCTGCTAGAGATGCAAGCTCTTGAAGTCCCCATGCTTTCTTCCTCATCCTCACTGTCTGAATCATGGACAGTAATAGGTGCTGCTTTCACAACAGGCTGAATGCCACTTGGTCCTGAAAACAGTAGAAGGCAGCCAACAGTTCATGTAAAAATAAGTCAAGCATGAATTAAAGGGCTGAAGAACTTTTAGAAGTGCTTGAAAAAAATGACAAGAGATTAATTTGACTCAATTTAGCCACCCATTTTCTGGCTCCCTCATTAAAATTCAAACATGAGAAGAGCAAAACCACTGCATTTCAGTATTAGAGCATTCTAGTTTGGAAGAGCAAATGTGTCACAATGTAAGACAGAACACAGGTTTTCTGCAATGTTTCCTTGCTTCACATAAGCTTAAAGTTTCTTCCACAATAGCACAAGTAACTGCACAACTATGTATTATAAGCAGGGTCCCTGAAACCTCCACCACAAAGACAGAAATGTCAGTCAGACCATCTGCAATTATCCTTCTAAACCCCACCACTAAAAGTGAAAGGAAAAGCACAAATTATCAGTATAAATGTGCTTTGTAAGCCACCTCTCTCGGCTACTAACCAAAGTCATTAGCCAATCACAATGACATATTTGCCTGTGAATAACACAAGAAATGAACATGAAGTTAAATAACCTTTTCAGGAGTTATCTTGAAAAAGTGAACAGATCCACCATACGTGTATGTTACTTCATGGTGTTGGCATATTTAGTAGAAAATTATGTTGTCCAGCAAATAGTGGCTATAAAAGAAATCAAGATTGCCTTATGTCACTAATGTGTGTCACTAATGATGTCACTAATACAATTAGATTAAGACTGGAACAAGCTGTTCCAGCTTGTTTAAAAAAAAAAAAAAGGCAAAAAAATCCACATGCTGCAGTGAAAGAAGTAAAGAAGTAAGGCCATTAGCACCAACACAGGAAACATGGCAAGCTCATTTAGCCCTTCTTGAGTCTTTTACTGGGCATAAAAATAAGGCTTTCAGATCAAGCTATTTTATTCCATATGCAAAAGAAAACTGGGGACTGTAAACCAGAATAAACTTCTTCACAGCAGTAAGCTGTGCTAGCATCATTATTCCAAACACGCCAGACAATAAAGATGAATAAAACCATCTAAAACCAGATTTGTACTGAAAATTTTAACTCCTCAAAAAGGGAACAGCAAAAGGCAATTTATTCCCAAAACCAGAGTTACCTGCTTGCTCTTCATCGATCTCCATAGTAACAACAGCCTGGCTGTGAGTTGGGAGCTCATTTGGGCCCTGCCCAGCAGCCATCCCATCTTCCTGTGCTACCTCCTCCATCTCATTCAGTGCTGAAAAGATTAATACGGAGTTAAGAGGAAACAGAAGGTATACAGCTGATAACCATAGGGGAAATTCAACTGACACACAGAATCAGAGAATCATCAAGAAATAAGTAGCAGGTGCCTTGACTCCATCAGTGAGTCTCTGGATTGCACAGTCTCTCACAAGTTTGTTCTGCATCTCCTGATCCAAGGCCCCAATTCTCAAACTTTTAAGGCTTACTTCTCTCAAATGTTCCCCTCCTTTTCAAAAGTCTTGTTCTACTGCAGCAAGCAGCATAACCAGGATTTATGTATTCATTCCCTCCAATGACTTCTGCCTTTGCTTGGAAAGTTTTAAAATAGACTGATGTTGTGATGTACTCCCAGTTCTGACCAGAGGAGCCTAGAAAACACTTCACAGTTCCACAGATGAGTATCACACTGAAACTCTACACTGCCAACCCCAGTACTGATATATATCCTCGAATTCTAATGTGCCTCTAAGTTATTCGATACAATGCAAAGTTTCTATCACACAGGTATCAGAGATGTGCGGACAGTCCTCAGAAAAAGTTACATTCTATGAACTGAAAGAACAACCAGCTTTTGATGTACCATATTCCTGTCTTTTGTAGGACTCTACATAAGTGACAATGCAAATAAAACCAACTCTCTACAAAGGTTCACAAAGATCAGAGATTACCCTCAGCTGCAATTGGCTGTTCTTCAGCTTGACCATCCTGCTGCAGTTCATTCTCCTCATTCTGGTCATTTGGCTGCTGGTGATTGTTGTGGTGGATGTTTGGATTATTGTTATTCTGGTGGTTATTGTTGTTGTCGTTGTCATTGTTAGAGTTCTGATTGCTGACTAGGGCAGACGAGACACCAATCCCTGTGCCTGCACTAAGGCCCACACGAGCACACCCCTGAAAGCAAACAGCAGCTATTAAGATTTGAAAACACAGAGACGTTATCTTGATTACGTGTTCCAATGCCAACAGCAGCACCCAGAATAGGACAATGATACGCATGTGAAGAACAGGGAAACTGCTCCCCATACTTCCTTATGATACACATTGCAAAGGTCCATCTTAAGCCTGTCAACCCAGAAAACTTACTCTGTTAAATTCCTAATGAACGGGAACTCCAGAAAGCATATAATCTTACTTTATTAAATTGTATTTCATTTGCTGTGAGATCAAAATGCATCAATACAAATAGCAGACTATATAGTCTTCCCAGAACATAGTAGCTTCAAGATAGAATTAATGATCAAAGAAAGCTTTTTTCCATTTTTTATGTAGGCAGTTTTCATTATGTTACAACAGCTGTTAGAAAGATTTGTGTTACAGTGTGGGAGAGGTGACATGAAGAAATTAAATTCCTGAACTATAAAGACACTTTGAACAGGGAACAGTACCTCCATTTCACCCACTACAAAATTGTAACAATTGTAAACAGATCCTTAAGTGTGAAGTAATCTAAAGTAGCAGCAAAATGAAGTAGCAGCAGAGACCTCAACATAGAATCAACAGACTTATTTCCCAGTCATATATACATCACACCTTGCCACTGCTCCCATCTGCAGAAGCATCATTCTCTTTAACGTATCATGGGAACAGCAACTGCAAACAGAAGCTATATACTTACCAAGCTATTCAATGAATTACAATTCCTAAAAGAACACAAACCAGGTGGAGCTCACCATATTTCTAATGAGCTGACAACAACGAAAAGCAAACCCATTCACTGAAAGACTCACCTTAGGAGGTTCACGGAACATCTGATCCAGAGAAATAAATTCTAAGCTTGGCAGTAACTCAATGAACTGACTGAACGAATCTAGCTTTATCGCATGGCATCGCACCAGGGTGAGGTCAACCAGGCGAGTCCATCTTGAATGATCTGTGGAAGAGAAGAAATGTGTTTTCTGAAGGATTATCTTGCTTATTCTTCTTTACACCCCTTTCAGATTTGAGAGTAGGTAACTTCTGTATCTCCATTCTGACTGTTACCAGCATCATTATGGTCCCAAACCAAGGATCATCTACTGTACTTACTAAGAAATAGAACAAGCAGTACTACGAGCAGAAAAACTGTTCTAATATCACAGCAATTCATATAATATCCCTAAAATTTCAAAGGTGTGCAATACCTGTGATCCAATTATTTGGGTTATGTAGATGTGGGCAGTTGTAAATGACCAGATACTTGATGCAAGAAAAAACTTCATTTACAGCTTTCATACCAATATCTGTAATAATTCCTGGATTTTCAACCACATCAGCCAAGCCACACTTCACCAAGTCTCCATTCGTCATTTTACCTACGAAAAGAGATAGTAGCAAACACAGCAGTAAATTTCAGAAAGTTGCCTTTTACAGTATGATTTTCTAACTCCCTACTTTAGTCCAATTTCACAAAATGGATGACATTACTTCAGTTCAATAAAGCAGAGACTTTTTCTTCTCGAAGAAAAGAGAAATGTATTTAGTTGTCTGAGTTTAGCAGCCTCAATATAGGTATGTTAACATTCTTTCATCACTTAGAGGATTATTGAAAATACATTGACTTATTTAATCCTTATATTTGTCAAATAATTTACATATATAAAAAAATGCCATACACTGTAGTAAAAATTCGTCAACATATCCTAGATGAAGAGTTTCAAACTGTGGAAATTCCAGTTCAGCCATCTTCAAAGCAGAAAAAACACCATCTTTGGTCAAGGAAGGCTGGATCCGCACTTCATGTAACCTGAATACAATTAAGAATTGTTCCCATTAAAAGGCATGCCTAAAACAATTGCCACAGAAACCACTCAAAAAGATGCCGTCTCTTAATAAAATGCAATATTATCTCAATAACGACAGGATTAAGAGTGTATTTGTGTATCTTTATCTTTTTGACAGTTACATAGCTATATAGTGGAGATGAACAGCACCACACTTTTCAGACACAGGTCTAGGAAGAAGGCTAATGATACAAACCAATTCAGAGACAGATATAACTCCAATTATATTAACCACAGAATATTTGTGAAATACAAAGTTTTAATGTTTATTCCTGAAATTTTTGAAGGCTGTTTTGCTTTTTCATGTTCTTGGACTTCACTAGTTAGATACTTATTTTGAAAAAGGAAAAGGAGTCAAAAAAAAAAAAATAAAAAAATTAAAGTGCCATACCTTCGTGCAGCAGTTATGATGAGGTAGCCAAGATCCACTTCAAGTGCATTCTTGCAAGCTCCCAGAACTATAGTGTGCAAATTTCTAAATCCACCTGATAAATAAATTAAGGATAAAGAAAAAAAAATTCTTTTATTTCAGTTACAGATCACAATCTTAAGCCTTACACATTCCCATTATTGTTGTGCTGACTTAAACTAGACCTTTTTCAGCAAATCCATAAAACGCATCTGCACCCAACTGCCCTCCAGTTCTACTAGTTATCACCAACAAATGTAACTGGAAGGTTAGCTTATCAAGCAAGAGTTAACTGTAGCCAAAAGATCAAACCAATATTCAATACAGAGCTATAGTTAGCATCATAACCATAGTTTGAAACTTGATACCTTCAAAATAGCGATCAAAGAGGGCTATGCTACAGACAAAAAAGCGAAGCTTCACGTACATCCAGTATTTGCTACTATTTTTGTTTGGTTTAGATATGAAAGATAAGAAATTTCATACCTGATCTCCAGCTATCTTCTACCACATGCTGGATAAGTCCTCCAAGAAATGGAACACGAACCAGTTCTAAATGCTCCAAATTTCGAGCAGAAGCCAGACCCGTCACTAGGGGAACATACTTCAAAGAATTTGTGGGTCCTGTATCGTACAAACCAACACAGACAAAGAAGGTTGTTCACCTGCCACTGAATGCATCATGTTAAAGAATTAAAAAATGTCCACAGATATCCACCCAGATCAGGAAATCAATAGAACTACATGGCACCAAATAATCTACAGGAGGTTACATTCCTATCCAAGATCATGAAAAAAAAAGCCTGTTTTCAGATCTTGCATTCTTAGGTTTCCATTTACAGTTGGTGCCCATGCAGCTTTAACAATTAGCTGTCCTCCATGCTAAAACCTCCCCTCCATGTATGAATCCCTCTTACCGGCACAGTTCCTCATGACAAAAGCGCGTAAGCTGATACAAAGGAAATCTTTAAAAGGCTGTGGTTTGGTGAGTCTCACCCACTTCAAATAAAGGTGCCTCAGCATTGGGATACAAGGAATCTCAGGGACATTCACCCCTAATAATACATAAACAAAACATTTTAAACAAGCTTTTAATTGTCAACTACAGGAAAAATTTCTTTGGATTAACATTCTGGCTTTTAAAATGAAAGTTTTTTTCCTTGCTATGTGGCATGTGAGAAAAGCTGAAAACATTTTAAACACAAGTTCTTCATCTCAGTTTGTCAACACAGTATTTTAGAATTTGCCCTTTGGACCTGCTGTCCTGTACGCAGCAAGTCATGTTGCAAAAATGCCATGTGCCAAATTCCCTCTCCTAAATAGAACTACAATCCTGCAGCGTTTCAATGCCTTTAAATTCATCTGTATTGAAGCAAACTACTTCACCATTACCACACTCACCTACTAAGTGCAAAGTCTGGATTTTAGCTCCTATAGGAATTTTCAGCTTGTTTTCAGGAGGAATTGGAAAAGCACCATTACGATTACGAAACTTCCCTAAAATGTGAACTTGTGGCATGTATGTCCAAATAGCTTCCACGAGTTCTAAATGAGAGGTCTCAACACCCTGGATAAAAAGAAGCAAAGCAAGCACTAACACCAGATCAAGCAATACCACTCTCTTAATCGTGTACATTCCTCAGTAACGTGCTACGTATAATGCAATATATTATTTCACTTTTAATTTGTAGCAAGACTTGTCTTTTTAAAAGCAGAGGGATCAGAGTATTACTTAATCTCCGGACTTCAGAGCACCCACTGGTGCAACTGAAAATAGCACTCATTTGCAAATACGGTCACAACTAACTGCTGCTCTAGATCTGAATACAAAACCCAGGTCTGAACACAAAGTCCCGTAAGCAATGAAACCCTGACACATTTCTCCGGCAGCTGAGATGATGCATGTTAGCAGAACAGAAGGAAGTTCTCTAGTCTAACAACTCACCAGCAGATTTGGACAGGCCTGCAAAGCCTCTAAAACTCCAGGAATGCTGAAAGCTTCATGGCCACGGACTCTGCGTCTTTCAAGATACCTGGGATGAAGACCATAAAGTTGTTCAATGTCTGGCATCTTCCTCAGCAGTGTTAGGAAGCTGGAATCAGTGAAACCTAAGATGACAACAACAGATTTGGTATTTGTGTGATAGCATAGACCTAGTTGTAAAGGGAAAACCAAAAACATTGTCCTCTTCATATGGCAGAATAAATTC
Source organism: Ramphastos sulfuratus (assembly GCA_013399055.1). Classification (NCBI taxonomy): domain Eukaryota; kingdom Metazoa; phylum Chordata; class Aves; order Piciformes; family Ramphastidae; genus Ramphastos; species Ramphastos sulfuratus. The sequence goes on from WBNM01013529.1 coordinate 30,517, forward strand.
TACAATGTTGAAAGATGTACTCAGTGAAGCAATAGCTTGTTTTCTACTTCCAGGTTCTAGAATTCATGACCTACATACTCTTGTGCCTTGAATTTTACAGGCTTACTATAGATTCCCTTTAGTGCAGCTGCATGGCTATAGGGTTAACTATACTTTCTCCCTTCTCAGATGAAGTATCTCTGCAGACTTTCAGGCTTTGTGCCTGTCTTTCCTGGAATTCCATTTATCAACTACATGGCTCAAAAATGCCCAGCTGAACAAGGTGCATGCAGTTCATCACTATTCATCATAGGTGATAATTATCAAAGAAATAAGACAGTTTCTTAAAGCAAAGGATTATTTCACTCTGACATAAACCACAATGTAAAGGTTGCTTTTGAGCTAGTTAAGTTACCAGTATCTGTATCTATCTCAGGTTAGGTCTAACCATCTACCTGATATCAGCCCTAATAAAGATAACTTCACTTCCAGCATTCACTCAATTTAGATCTCTCCCCCAACAAATCCCAGCAGTGTAATTTAAATCCAAGAGAAATCCTAATACTCACAGGGTTGACCTAAGCTGCCAAATTTATGTATTGATCTGAAGATGGCTTGAGATGTGACATCGAAACTTATTTATTCTTACATTAAGTGTTGGCAGATGAGTTGCTCTCTCATTCCATTGTATTTTTTCCTGCCTGCATGCAAACAGCTTCTTCTTGGATTAACCCTTGGATTAACTCCCTTACAATAATCAGATAAACACAGATTGTATTTACAGGTTGCTACAGAGAATCCCCATTTCTGCTACAGTAATATCCAGTATATGCACACACACATCCACACAAACACAGGTAATTTTTCAAACCATGTACTCAAGGAAGCCACTCAAATGTCGCAAAAGTCAAAAGAAAATTAACTCCTTTGCTGCTTTTGAAAATTTACCCTGCATATTGCCACTATTGCCACTATAAATACCAGGTCAGTTTTGCTCAGTAACACTTTAATGTCACGTCTGAGCGTGTTACTCACCAGTGGGCATGTATTCCCACCAACGGCCTGCACAGAGATCCACAACCTTCACCACTCGCAGATAAAGAGTCACTGCTTCCTTCAGCTTCCGAGACAGGCATTCCATACACATGATATCCTGCAAGGGAAGGTACCTTTGGGAGAGGAAAAAACACCCTTCTGATTTATCAAAAGTGGATCTTTTTTGACTTTTTCCAAGCTAAAGAATATTCCAAGCATGACTAGGCAAATTCATATATTTCTAATACTTGCCATTAATTGACAGAATTTTCAGAGTATAACAAAGTGTGAAATTTTGCTAAGTAGAATGACTCATCAATTTTTGACACTGAATAGTAGGATACTTAAATTATAAATTTAATATTAGAGTTTTGAGGCACTTTAGTTCTGCTGATCAAACTACTGCCACAATAGTTTGTACATGGTTTAATTAAAGGTATCTTCTCGTACATACTAGCACGCTCAACTTGCAACACTTGGAGAGCTCATTTTCAAATAATTTGTAATGCATTGTGTTATGAATATAAAAAGCACATGTGGACATTTTAGAGAACAATTGTGCTATAGGGGAGCTTATAGAGTCACTCAAGTTCCCTTCTACACACTAACTTAGATGGAACAATTTCAAAACATGCACCTCAACTATCATAGAATAGTTTGGATTGGAAGGAATCGCCAGAGGTCATCTAGTCCAACCCCCCGCAGTAAGCAGGGGCATCCTCCACTAAAGCAGGTTCCTCAGAACCTTGTCAAGCCTGACCTTGAGCATGTCCAGGGATGGGGCCTCAACTACCTCCCTGGGCAAACTGTTCCAGTGTTCCACCACCCTCATGGTAAAGAACTTGTTCATAACATCCAATCTAAATCTGCTCTTCTCTGATTTAAAACAATTACCCCTCATCCTATCACTACAGACCTTTGTAAACAGTCCCTTCTCTATCCTTCCTGAAAGGCCCCTTCAGGCTGCTATTAGGTCTCCCCAGAGCCTTCTCTTCTCCAGGCTGAACAACCCCAGCTCCCTCAGCCTGTCCTCACAGAAGTGTTCCAGCCCCCTGAACTATGTACTACTGAAGATACATTTCTGCACTAAAATCAGTATTTAAACACTTGTTACATGCTGTAATTTTATTTCTTCTTTATTCTATTATTTATGACATTGACATAAATTCATTTTCAAAGTAATCAAATGAATCCCAGGACTGAAGAAAAAAAATAAAAAAAAAAAAATCATTTAGCATCTCTTTTTATCCAGTTTTTATACATCTGTTCTCTCAAGGTGCATTTGCCCTTTTTGAATACTTTGTGACACAAGCACTAATGCAGGTAAGATTAGAGAAAAAAAAACAGAAAACAACACAATAATAAAGAATAGACTTCTGACAAACTGCTCACCTAAAAATGTGGCAAAGCACTTCATGAGAGAGTTGGTTCATGTAATCTTTTGGCTCCTCAGCTTTGGCAGACTCAGAGCCTTCCCTGTTCACTGAGCACGGTTTCACATTTTTCCGCCGGGGACCCATATCTGCAAAGATTTCTGATGAAAGGAAATGTTCACAATGTTACGTAAAGGCAGTGCAACTGAAAGAAAAATGGCAGAGAGTAGAGGAGGTACACCAGCCAAGCTGCATTTACTGAAAACCACCAGCAAAATCTGACAATGACAGGATCCAGTATAGGTGGACCAAGCTTACTAAGTTCTAGCACATGAGGTCAAAATAATTCTATTTTGCCTAGCACATCAAGTCTGAGAAATAACCTCATGATCATAAACTAGAAAGCCCCTCCAAGCTAAGGGAAATTGACAGGAAAAACACCACAGGTATAATCAGCGATCAATTCTTCTGCATTAAAGTCTTCAAAGATACCATCCACACACTAATTGAAATCACAAGAAAAAAATATGTGCAGAGGTTAGCAAGCAAATGTCAACTAGAACATCTTCCAGTGAAGAATAAAGCGCAAAGATTCTGTACAGCAGAAAAAATAGTTCTCCCCGTACAAAAAAAAAATACCTCCTACTGATTATTCCCAAAAAAATTGTATTAAAAGTCCTCAAACTAGTTTTTCTTAAAGAATATCAAATAACATATTTGGGTTGTTTAGTTGGAGAACAAAGCCCCAGAAAAACCTGAAAAGACTTTGCCTCAGCAGCACTGTGCAGGATATCCTCTCCTCTTTCCCCTTACTGATGTACCCACTTCTATGTTGTTCCTGCAGTACCGAGAAGCACAGGAGGACTGAAGTAACAATAATGTACATTTAATTTGAAAACATACAAATTGATTACAAGAAATAACAAAGAGGTAACTACAATAAATATGAACATGATGTTAACATTAGAATAACCGAGTTAACGTCTCAAGCAGATGGAACAGCATGAGAAATGTCTTCATTACTGCTATTTAGCTGAGGAATGTTTTCTGGTAAGTAGGGTAAAGCATCATTAACTCAGTAAACCTGTTTAACAGGTTGAATACCAAAATTCAGTGGAGAGCAAAACAACTTTTTTAAAAAGAGAGAGATTTTGGAAAACACAGCAGAAATGCATCTGTCACTGCCTTCACTGTGATGCAAATACACTGTACATTATGTTTGCTTCACATTATATGGAAGTGGCAATTAAGAAGACAAAAAAGGACTTTACAGAAATGATACTGAAAATGATTACTGAAAAACATGTGCTTTCACACATTATCATATCTATTTTAAATTAGCAATTGTATGTTGTCATAATTAATTTTATATATAATACAGTGTTATTAAAACAGCTAAATTAGCATCTTCTGCCTGTGAATAGCATGAAATACCTCTGCTCCTTTGGATTGTCTGGGACTTATCTGGCCAAAGCTACAGACACTGCGTTTGCTGCCTGTACATACGCTACCTTTCTTGTTGGCACATACTGGAAGGGTTTATTATGTTTGCAATCCTGCACTGTAATGTTCAATTTCATGAAGCTCAAAACTGACTTAAAATTACTCATGAGATTGGATTCTGACAAAAACAAGTATTACCTGGATTCCCAGTGAATGTCCACTGATGACTTAATTTCAACAGAGGGCAGGATACAATTTAAGAAATGCTAGATTGATGCAGACACATGACAGAGCACAACACAGCAGTATTTTAATGACAGCGCTAAAAGGATCATGATATAACATAAGAGAAAAAGATATTAACAAACAGACCAGTAAAAAGGTCTGAAAGAATCCTGTAAGATTTAAAGGCAATGGGCACAAACCTGCCCTGTGAGTCTGGACTGTAGCTTACTTTGGCTCCTGCCATTAAGAGGAAAAAGAATGACCTAGTCTCTATGAGGCAGCAGTTTCTCTGAAATACTCTCTTGATTCTCCTGTGATTCTATTTTGAGCTAACACGTGCGGATTTAACATCTCACTCTATGTGAGGAAGTTGATCCCACAAAAACCCAAACCATTAAAAAAACAAAAAAACCAGCCCTTCTGATATTAACAAAACTGGAAAAAGAGTTTTCTTCTTCCTTGACCCACTAAATACACGAGTCTTCGTACGAAACAACTCGAGCTGTTATCTTCTTGATTAATAACTATTACACTAAGAAGGCTGAAAGCTGAAAGCCCCGGGGAGGGCTGCGCCATTCTACAGAAACGTCAGCTAGAGAGAAAAATGTGGAGAGGACAGCTAGGGACGGTCTGACAAGTGCTAATTTAAGAGAAGTGTTTCCTTATGGAGAGAAGTGGGGGGGGGGGGAAAGGGGAGAAGAAGAAGGGAGGTGGGGGGAAGAACGAACAAGTTTATTTTTGCTTAGATAAGCCGTACAGAAGCAGGTTTTCCCACAGCCCTCTCGCTGCAGCTTCCTCAGCGAGGATGGGGGGAGGGTGGCAGGGCGGTGGCGGCAGCCGCCCCTAACGCGGTGTTTCAGGGCTTCCCCTTCACCCCCGCAGCAACAAGAAAGACAGCAGTTTTCCTTATGGCCTGTCACACGGAGGAACTGCCCTCACCGGTCCCAGGCCGGGCCACTCGGAGGCCCTGCTGCTGGACAACGACAGCCCTAGCCGGCGAAAGGGTACAGCGGCACTAATCTGCCGCGCCAGGCCTATTCTCCGCGAGAAGCTGGTGAAGCAAGAGCCTCCAGCTCACTAATACCCACAGGTTCAGCGTCCCCCCGCCGCCGCCAGCCCGCAGCTCCTTACCTGCCCCTCAGCGCCGCCCTGTTATTGTGGCCGCGGAGGGGAGGGTTAACCCCGACAGCCGCTTCCTGCGCGGCCTCTTCCGCCAGCGCCGCAGCGCTTCCGGTCCCACATCCGGCGCCGACCTGGGGCGGGATCTGAGACGATCTGCCGCCATCTTGAGGGCAGGGAGAGGCGGGGCTCTCCTGCCGACATCTTGAGTGCGGCGGCGTGTCTGCCATCTTCGATGCGTCGCGCAGAGGGTCGCCATCTCTGTGGTGGCTGTAGTGCGGGGCGGGGGTCGCGGCACAGCCTCTGCCACACCGGGCTCATCTCGCCGAGTGGTAGCTGTCGGAAGGCGTGTCCACAGCCCTAGAACAGGACAGAGAGCTTAGACACCTGAGAACATTAAATGCCATCTGAAGTACAAAGACATAAACTGAGGATTTTGAAGGAGAAGGAACTGAAGTAGCCCTGAAAGATTGACGAGGATTGTGTCACAGCAGCATAAGCCACACATGTGTAGCCTTGTACTTCCAAATTGTGGTGGTTTAAAACAGGACACAGTCTGACTGAGGTCACTTTGCACACATATGGAGAAGAAAGTAGTTCACAGAAATTCCATCCCAGTCCACAGCTGTGCACGAATTGGTAAGTGATAGCGACGTGTCACCTGCAGAGGCTTCAGTCTGGCCCCAGGTGTCCTGCTGGCTGTCTTTACCACTGTGCTTGCAACATTTTGTATTGAAGCCATCTTTTAATCAGGGAATTTGGATTGCTGCCAGTAAAAAAACAAACAAAAAAACCCACAAACCAACCCCCCCCAACAACAAACAAAAAAGGCAATTTACTAAACATCTTGGAGGCACATTTCATGCAAACCCCAAGGAACTGAGTAACAAAGCCCATTTATTACTGATCAGGCTATTTGTGTCCAACATGCAGAGGCAGTTACTGGCTTAATAATAATCCCAGAATAATCCACAACACCCTGTGGTAAAATGTGAAGTAACAAAATACATCTTTAGCTTAACTTCACGGAACAAGTAGAGTGAGTCACAGAGAGGCTGTTAGAAATAAAATCACACATACAAAGAAGCACTGAGACCATTTCTGTTGAAGCATTGCACAGCAAATGCATGCAGTAGCACTCAGGTTTAGCCATAAACTGCTCGTTTGCTCAACTGTGAGATGGCTTCAGGAAGCATTCTTGTTTAGCTTTTCTTCTTGCATATTCAAAGCATTTCTTGTGACTACAACATCAAATAGCTGCTCTGTCCAAGTCCTGTTCTCTTCATCCCTCAACTACCTTCTTACATCAAAGACAACAGGAATGTCCGTTGACCAATACCTCATACACAGCCTGGCACATTGGATTCCTGTAAGATTCTTTCAGTACTGAAAAAAAGCAGAAGGTGGCCACATAGAACAGAAAAAGAATGACCCAGTGATAGAATGAGGAAATTAATACATTCCTGTATCCTTTAAAGAAGAAAAGTTTACAATCCACAGACTCTCAATACTTAACCAGTCCCTCAAAGAGATGTTTCTAATCTTTAGTCTTCCAGGACAGTGAATGCTCCCAGTTGGTGGCAGAACTAGGCATTAACTGCATATAAAATACCTAGGAAAAATCCATCAATACTCTAAAACTTAAAGGCTCTAAGGGAACACTTTATTACTCATTTATTTCCAAAAAGAAACTTTTATCTGAGAATGTGTGCACTGTAGAACCTCACCAAAAAAATCTTGCATGACTTTCCATGTACCTGCTCGTACTCCAGCAATGCAACACATAGCAGGAAAACCCCTTAGCACTTCCAAAACTCCAACACATCACCACTATCCTCCAAGGATACTCTTTCTCTCCGTATTTGTAAGAAATGGGTACCTAATGTGTCTCACCTGCATCACTGAGTCAGCAGTTGGTGGTTTTGCTTCTCTCTCCACAGCTGATACCTGATAAAAGTGAATCAGAGATTCTGACATACAGGATTCCTTTTCCATGTCAGTAGTATTTTCACCTAGGTTTAAATATGTAGCCTCAGGATTCTGTGTCTTCTTCACATAGAAATATTCTCTTTACAAAATTTAAACCTGTGAAGGATGAGTTCTGTTTTCTCCTTTTTTACCCTGAAAAAGCACTCAACAACATTTCATAAAACTTTTGGTATTAGTATTAGCATAGCATTGACACTGTAAAAAGATTTACTTCTTATTGCTAATACCTGGTGTTGTTTGCCTCTGGTTGAAATGCCTCCATGCTATCTGTATCCATAGCTGGATGTTAAAACTTGCAAGCACAGCATGGTAGGGGTTTGAAAGAACCTCCAGAGATCATCTAGTCCAACCCCACTGCTAATGCTGATTTGCCTTGATCAAGTTGCACAGGATCATATCCAGGAGGGTTCTGAAAGTCTCCAGAGAAGGAGACTCCACAGCCTCTCTGGGCAGCCTGGTGTAGTGCTCTGTCACCCCCAAAGTTTCTCCATAAACTCAAATTAAATGTCCTGTGTTTGAGTTTGTACCATTGCCTCTTGTCCTAACTTAAGCACCACTGAAAAGAACCCAGCCTCACTCTCATGATCTCCATGCTTTAGATATTTATATGAATTTGTAAGATTCCCTCCTCAGTCTTATCTTTTCCAGCTGATATCTATACTGGCCATGCATTGGCCATGAGACATAATTTAAATATGGAGACTACAAGTCTCTTCCATTTAAGGTGTCAGCTTGGACAATTACCTGTTGGCAGTAGTACAAAGTTACAAGAAGCATAGTACTCTGAGCAGTCATGAAAGTTTGCAAGTCATATAATCACTTCTTACTAATGATTTAATTAGGGAAAGGTTATGAGGAAATGATGCATACATTTGTAGAACAGATTTGGTGCTGTGAACTTGAATTCACAGGAGAAAGCACCTTTCTAGTGGCATTTGGACTCTACTGATCCTGAATTCTATTCTTCAGTGAGAAAGAGACAGTTCAGATGCTCAGTGAGTGTGTTCAGAAGAGCCATGTAACATGCTTTGGTTGCTTGCAGAGGCAGAGGCATTGCTTAGAAATTTGTATGGAGTACTGGCTGCTTCATTTCACACACAAGTGATGAGGAGTACCAGTTTTTGTCAGCTTGTGGGAAGCTCACAAGGAGCCCTCTGTGGCAGAATGTGCTGGTACCACTGAGAGGTGCAAGCTGCTAACAGTCACCAAATGCACCTCTCCTCTCCTTTACAAGGGTGCGGTGTCTGTTAAACAGCTGGCCTGGGAGACTGTGCTGCAAGACAATTAAGAAATAAAAACAGCTTCCAGAAATGCTACCCAAGAAAGTGGCTGAATCATCATCCCTGGAGGTACTTAAAAGATGTGTAGACATGATGCTTAAGGACATGGTTTAGCAGTGAACTTGGTAGTGGTAGGTTAGTGGTTGGGCTCAATTGTCTTGGAGGCCTTTTCCAGCCTGAACGATTCTATGATTCTAAACATAGTAAATGCTTAGCAATGTATATAACAAAAAACCAAACAGTATAGCATCTCAGTGTCTGCACTCTTCCCTCAGGGCAGGCATAGGGTGAAGGGCAATAGGGACAGAGGTGATATTCTGTGATTTCATATGTTTACAAAGGGAGCACTGGAAATTGCTCTCCCTTGAGGTTCGGGATGTTATGACTTTAAGATCAAATAGTCAAAAATGTCTTCTGCTTATGTTCTCAAATTGTGACACTAAAGGCCTGGTTTTGGTTTGTTGGTTTGTTTGTTTGTTCATTTTTTCAAAGTACTCAGTATTACTAAAAGATTCAGAAACGGAATAACTGCAGTAACTCAGAACACTCCACAAGCATGAAATAACCTTCGGGCTATTTAGTGTGAGCAGCCTGATCATTGACACACTGGTTTTAGAGCAGGGTTAGAATGCAGCTCTCCATGCTGACCAGACACTGATGCACCATAATAAAGCCAGTAGAATGTGAATTCTATTCCATTATAATTCACCAGCCAGTCACCTGGTGTTGTCTTCAATCCAGAGATATGTGATTCTGGTCTGAGCTAAAGAGTGATTTATGCAATAGCCACTGTAGAGCACAGCTGGCAATATTTCATCTTGTCCTTGATGTCTTTAAGAAGGTAATTGCTAGTGTAAGAGTCAGGAGATCTGGGTGTTGGTTCTGGCTCACCCATACACCTCTGATATATAAGAGGCTTTAATCAAAGTGGCTACATTCACCCTCAATGGTTTGCTTTCCAGGTCAGTCTCTGAGGTCTTAGCGATAGGCCCATCTATGTAAACATTGAGCACATGAAGCAACAGTGCTCTTCATATGCTTTTAATTAGCATGCTAGAATAATGCCAGTAACAACAGCAACAGAAAATGGCACTAACAACAACTAACAACTATCAGAAAATAAAATTCAGGCTTTACGGAGAAGTGAAGTAGCTTTATTATAGCAGTGGAATTTTGTTTTTCGGGAATGCAAACCGCCTGATTATCAGGCCTGCATTTCATGACCTCTTCGTGGAAATGAAAACGTCCTAAGACCTTACTATGAAAGCCTCTCCTTCTTCTCCAAGTTTAAACAGATACATCAGCAATGTGTGAGCACCTTTTCAGTGCAGAGGTTTGAAAGCTCTGATCCTCAGCGAGTTCTCTTTTTCCATTCGACGCCAGTATCTGGCTAGCTCTGTTTTATTTTCTAGCAAACAGATTTGAGCACATTTCGTAAGCTCACTCAAGACACATAGGTTTTTCCTACCCCATATTTCTATGTTGTTGCTCCATCGCAGGAACTTGACTGTCCAGATTGTCCAGCCACTTCAGCATTTTCTTCAGATGTCATTTACAGCAATTTGCAAATCATGTTCTTTGTTCTGGTATGTGGCAGATGCTGATGTGCTTCTCTGCAGCTCTGGGCCAGCACATGATGCTAGCAGGAGCTGATAAAGAGCACAAGCACTCCATGTTGGAGAGTATTGCTCTCCAGCTGCCCTTGTCTACTGTTTCATGTCAGAAATTACCAGAAACAAATTAGAGTCCCAGGAGCCTGTGGTAGATGCAAGGGTCTATGGTGCACTGGTTTAGACCTCTAACTTACAGGGCTCTGAGTCATCCATGTGGACACACATGGGATGTATGGAGAACTTAGTACCTTAGGTTTGGTGCACAAGCAGTTTAATATCAATATACTAAAGCAGATAATGTGAGTATCCACTTAGGCTACAACAAGCCAAGCTAGAAGGCAGAAAATATCCCCAGATTGTCTGCTGAGTTTTCTGACATCATGGTGAAACATCAGAGTTTGACTTTATTTTTGCTCGCTTCGATCTCTGTTTTCTTATTTTGATCTTTCTCAGTCAAGACATGCCAGGGTAAGATGACCTGTTTTGAGAATCTTTTTAGGTTGACTGTCCAGAGCCACAAGCTATTGAACAGAATCATTAATGATCACATTTAAATGTCAGGGTTTAACAGAGATGCTACTATGAAGCTTATACAGTCTTACAGTTTACCAGTTTGTTTCATTGGAAGGAAAAAAAAAATGGAGCTAGATTGTAGGGTAAATTCCAGTAACGTGAGGCCATCTAGTGCTGCCTATCAGTATTAAAACTTCTGTCTTCCAGTCTCAACCTCTGGCCCCAGCTCATACTCTGATTATTTTCTGCACCTTGGGAAATATTTGTGAACAATGGCTGCAATAAACTTATCCTCTAGATAAAGGCTACCATGGACAAAAGAAAAGTCTCAATGTTTATTTTAATAAACATGCAAACTAAGAAGCTAAACAACATAGGAGAATCAGAATTGTACAAAGTTAGAAATAAAAATGAGGATTTGAAATGGAGCTAAAAAACTGGGAGAGTCAAAACACTGTCTGGGAAGGCCGAATCCTTTGAAAAGAAGTGTCTGCGGGGTTTCTGTAAGGGAAAGAAAGCACTCCACCAAGGAGAGCAGGACTTGTGTACACTGAAATCAGGTGGCATTGCCAGAAGATTTGAGGTCTTAACTGTGGAGAAAAATATGTGATGAAGGGCTTATGTGAAAATGAACTTGTTACAGAAACTGGAAAGTCCTGAGCCGAGAAACTCCTGAGAATCCTGAGGAAGTGCTTTGCAGGAAGGACAGAAGGTTCAGTCCCGACACTGGTGTAGAGAGAAGCAGCAAATGACAAGAGCTGTGCTGAAAAACCTGCTTTGGGCTTTGTTCGCCATCATCAGAACAAGCAGGATGAATTATATTAAATTAAGATATTGTGATAAAGGCAGTGTAAAGCTGTTCTCAGCGCTCTTCTCTGTCATGCAGAATTCAGCATACCCCTGCTTGCTTCATATATAAGGTACCTCTGCTTTTCCTGCAAAGGAAAAGAAGGACATAGACATTGCAGGCAGTAAATGACATGAACCAAAACTTCTTTGAAGTACTTAGCCAACAACTTGCTAAGAGAGGAGACACTGCAAACATTTGTAGCAGACAAGAAGACATAAAAAAAGCAAGATATTTCCACTGCCACCTTTGAGTTCTTACATGGCCTGATTTGGGTCTGGGTGTCTGTGTTGCTCATTGCACTGTTTATGACTTCTATAGCTTCTGCTAGACTAGGAAGTTCCTCACACAAATATCAAGGTCATTCACTTAGATCAATTGGACTCTATTGATGTAAGAAGCAGTTAGTCTAGAAAGATTAATCAGCGAAGCAGAGGAGTAGTGAACCTTAAAAAAAAGGATAGCATTTGAGCAGAATGGCAATAGCAGATAAATCAGCTAAGCCCAGGTTTTGGCTTTATCAGGAGTAATCATGAGGTGTTGTACTTACAGGACTGCTTTGCAGAAAGAGCATTTGTTGTTGTAAGTCTTCCCATCAGAGCCACAAAAGGGTTGGTAGAGTCTTTCACAGTAAAAAGGTTTTCCTCTCTCTAACCTCCTGTATTCACTGCAGTCTACCTGCAAATACATAATAATTTTTCTTTGCATCCCTCTTTCTCACACTCTCCAGTCACCTGCAGAATTAATAAAAAGCCATCTGGAATGATATTTTATGTGGTTTTCCTTCAGTTGGTCTTTTCCCTCTCCTCCAAAGCCCTGGCTGCTCATGCATTTCAAGCCGTGACTGGAAAGCAGGAGGCAGCACACAGAGCTCCAGCTGCAAAAGCAGCTTAGAGGTCTGACACAGCTGACAAACATCCACAGCATAACCAAGCAGAGACAGTGCCATGGCAAGGAGTCTCTGTAGCTTGTACCTTTTCATTTTACCATTGGGGAGAGACAAGGGCCAGATAATAAACAAGCTAGAAACGGAGTGAACTTGCCCCATATATGTATGTGTGCACTACTATGAAACCCATTCTGTATGTGTGGATTTTCACTCCCTGCTGCTGTCCACTGGACTCCCAAAGGGCTTGTCTCTGTTCATCTGAGTAAGGATTTTTACTGCTGGGTGGCTCATTGCTTTCAGAGGTTGACCCCAGGATGGACACTCCAGGATAATGAGAGAGAAATTAAAACTTCTGTGTACATGATTTAGGGTCTGAAAATCACCAAGAAAGCCTTATAGTATCATCACCAGCTAAATATTTTTTAAAGCTCTTGATTTCTCTGACTTCAAATATGATCTTTGCCAGTTTCTTGTCCAGAATGCATTACAGGTTAAAAAAAAAAAAAAATCTGGAATTCATCAGTACAACTGTATGGAAACCACATATCTCAAGCACAGGCTATCTCTTTGAAACCTCAATACTTTGGCAGCATTTAATTTTGTTAAATCAATTACATTTAATTTGTCTTTTCTAAACCTTGTGATGTTACAAACTGTGTATTTTTATCTAGAAATAAAGGAGAAAATGACTCACCTCATTCTCTTTGTCAGCATCTGTAATATAAACAGAATCACAAAAGATTAAATAAAAAACACTGTTGACCACTGAATTTACAGCTGGGATAGATTCATCAGTAGCAGCCTTTGCAGCAACACCAAGGCTCTTACTGCCTTGAAAGTCAATACTGACACATAGGTTTTCAGTGTTTAATAAGATCCAGGTGTCAGAACCTATTAAACATGTGGACCTTATTGTATTGTTGATCTTAGAAACCTGTCAGCAGCTAGAATAGCCTCTGTCAAGGGAGGGAATGAAAGATACTGTTTCCCTTTTCACCAGCAAAAGATTGAAGGCCCAAGAGTCAATATCCTGATCAATGGCCAGTTTGTTTGGGATGAGCCAGTTGCTGAGCATGACTGGGGCTTTTAATTCCCAAGCTTATGTAATAGACTCAGATGTGGCTGTGAGAAAGTCAGGTGGTCCTTTGATACTTGGCTTTTCTGTCAGTAATAAAGATCTTATCTTCACTAAAATGTAGCACTAAATAGATGTAATTATGACAATGCAATCTGAATCATAATGCCACTTTAAAAGGTGTTTTTCCATGCCTGTTGGTATGGATTCTAAACTATTTGGACAGAAGGATTGGCTTCTATTTTGTATACCCTTGGCATCTAATATAATGGAGCCCTGTTCCCAGGTGGGGCTTCAAGCAGCTTCTTCAAAACAATGCTAATTACGCCTCCCAGAAAGTAATCAGGTGAGATTGGCATGGCTGTGGTACGGTGACACATGTGCTACTTTCTTTAGGAATGTATTTTGTTCTTCTCCTGTCCTTTAATTGTCATTCTGCTGCTTCCAGGGGATAAGAGGTGTCAGGCAGAGGCTCCTGTACAGAAGGAGCAGGAAGAAAATGCATTATGATCTAAAAGGCAATGCAGCCCTAGCACTTAGCTTTCTGACTACATAGCTTTTTTTTGGTCTTCAAAGCCATTGAGCTTTCCACTGAAACTTCCTTTCATGGAGCTGCTTACATCTTCCCATCAAATAAAGCCATCCAAGGTAGAGAAGCCTGACATAAATAATGCTTCATGTCAAGTTGCAGTCTAGGCCACCAGAGGTTTGACTGAATTTCCACTATTCTGGCATTGGTTCAGATTTAATCTGCTTCTACAAACCCACTGTTTGGTACTAAAGGTACTAAAGGTAATACTTTAGTATCCACTCTGTAATTTGGGAATGAATGGAGGGAAAAAAAGTGCCTCTAAAAGTATTGTAGTTTTCTGCAGCTAATGAAGCCCTGCCAGAGCAGGTTCTATCAAAAACATGGCATTTCATTGAAACTGGCATTTTTCAGACAATTTTCAAAGCAAACTTTTCTGAGCTGTTCAAAATGGAAGATTATCTTGTTTCAGAATTCTTTTACAATGTTCATTGTTTTTGTCCTCTGACATTCAGAATGCTATTGAACTTCAAAAATTTGGACTCCCAATTAGTCTAAATGTGCTTATTTTTCTTTCTTTCTTTTTTTTTTTTTTAAATTGCAAATTTTTTCTTAAAAAGAGCCAAACTTTACTAAGTGAAGGCTCATGGAATTCCCTCTTAGCTCCTTATTTTGCCATAGAGCAACTTGTGCCTCAAAGCCTGGCAAACTAACATCATAAGGAGGTTATTCACAGCTATGTTACGTGGTCTGTGCATAACAACACTTCACTGCTTGCTCAATTTGACAGGACAAGGACCTCATCATCTCCCAGCTCTCTGCTCAGATGGAAGGGAAAAAAAAAAAAAAAAAAAAGGGTTAAAGAATAGTTAAACCCTGCTTTGGTTCTGAGGATTTCCATTTCAGTTTTCAGTTGCAATGCAGCATGCACCTCAGATTCACACCACTGCTGCAGTATTGCTTGCTAAATAGCATCCAAGGATCAAATTTCCCTTGCTCTCTGTCACCCAAGTCCAGAAAACATTGCAGCAGACTGAGAAGCTTGCAGTATTTGAACAGTGCAGCTATAATATATCAAGAAGTAAAAGAAGTTACTCACTGGCTAGGCAAAGAACTGCCAGGGCGAGGAGCACACAGACACCTGTTATCTTCATGGCAGCCATGGGTTCTGGACCTGCTCCACAGCCAGACTGTGCTCTGTGTATTCCAGTTTAGCTTAGGTGTGCATTTGTGTGCCTGTCAGAGCAGATATATATGCACACATGCACACAGCTGGAACCCTGGTGATGAAATCCCTCTTGTGGAGAAGGTAATTAGAAGAAGGTGTTGCCCATGGGTAGTATCAATAAGAATGTCTTCTGTGTAACGTGAAGGTCAGCAAAGATGAACGTCACAGCATGGATTGTGTTGATAAAGGAGATATATTGTACTTTGGCTAATCCCCTTGCCTAATTAACTGTTTAATCTCCATTAGCACGCTCAAGGAGTGACTCAGTAAGGTGGTTCTCTTATTGCCATATTGACTCTTGGAACTCAGCACAATTCCCAGGGGAAAAAACCCAATTCTTACTGAGTGCATGCCAAAAGATTCACACCAGTAGGGCTGAAATTATTAATTCCTATTCTCTTGAAACTTTGGAGACCCTTGTCTGTAGGTAGAGGTGATGCTGGTTACTGAGCCCTTCAGACTGTGCCATTGTAGTGGTTGCTGCTTGGAAATGTCTGTGTTTCATATGAATACCCTCACACCCACACAGAGCCCAGAAGACCCCTCAGAAGATCACAGAATCACAGAATGTTAGGGGTTGGAAGGAACCTTGATAGATCATCTAGTCTAACACCCGCTACCAGAGCAGGATCACCTATACCAGACCACACAGGAATGCATCCAGGCAGGTTTTGAATATCTCCAGAGAGGGAGACTCCTGTCAGTGTTCTTCTGCCTGTAGAGTTCCACCAGTTCAGAGATCAGGAGCAATGTTTTGTGGCAGAAGGGGCAAATATACTGCATTGTACTGCCAAGCAAAGAGAAGTGATGAGTTCCCAGGCATTGTGCATCCTGAGAGTTACTGCCTAGATCTGGAGGAGATCCTGCTGCCTATCCATCTTCTTCTTGATTGCCATTTCCAGTACAAGCAGTGTTGTTTCATGTGGGGTTCTTTAAACAAATCCAGCATACCAATGTGTTAGTGACTTCATCAATAGGCACCATTTTTTGGCTTTTGTAATACGGACCAGGGGTAGAGTCACAATGGGAAAATCACATCTGGGTCTTAATTTCATACAGCTCAAAGTAACAAAGAGTTTTGAGCCCTCATACCCATCCAGGTACCCAAGCAGGTAGGTTTGTTTGGACCCACCCATCCAGAATTGCCTTCTTTTTGGCCATTTACAGTGTAGATCTGCAAATTATCTCAGTTTGAAAGACCCCTGCACACCATCCCAGTTCACAGTGTTTCAGTGGTGACTTTCCCTACTTTGCAAGCCAGCCTGAGCCTTTTCCCCATGCAGAAGTTAGGGTCATATGTGCTAATTTCACCAAGGCACAGGGACTGAAAGTTCTTACAGAAAAGATTACAATATGTCAGGTAGACCTCGGGCCCAACTGACTCATCCCAAGAGGGATTCAGATCATCTTGTCTATAAAGAATGTAGGTAATGAGTAAATGGTTAATTTCTCATCAGTTAAAAGAAAAAAAAAAACCAAACAAAAAACCCCAAACCAAACAAGAAAACCCACCACACAAAAAAACAACAACAACAACAAAAAACAAACAAAAAAAACCCCCCAACCCCCCCAAAAATAAAATCCCAAATGATGCCATCAAGTTCCAGTTCCAGGACAGGTAAAGATAAATAAAGGCCTGCAGATTTTTTTTTCTTTTTAAAATGCACTTACTTCAGTGATTTCATCTTAAAATTTCCTTTGTTCTTAAGTTGGTTGTTTATGCATATTCCTGTGAGGTGGAGATCACAAAAGAGAGGATATGATTTAAACTGGTGTTGGATATGATTCAAACTGGGTTCTGCTGCTTTGGGATGTCAGTGAAATTTTTGTTCTGCAAAGTTTTCTGAAGAGCCTGGTATAATGCATGTATAAACCCATGGAGAATATTCAGGACATGGGTGTTCGTTGATTGATGGACAATTGCCAGTATTAGGCAACAAGAGCAAATCCTAAACCAACCTAGAAGGTGCTCCTAGTCTGAATAGTTATGAGCAAACAAGACTCTTGAGGATATCTTTAAACTGTAAAACTGCAGCTTGACAGAACATGCAAGTTCCTTGACACTGGTATGAGGAAATTTGTTTCTTTGGTTACATCTCTTGCCTAACATGGTGCTAGAGTCTGATGCAACCTCAGTGTCCATCCCACCTCTCCAGTGGAAGAATATAAACATTTGTTTGTAGCCTTTTGAGCTGATGCAGGAAGATTTTCCTAATGTAGGAAGGGAGGACTTTTGGTGGTTGGAGGGCCTAATAAGGAAGGCAGATTTTGGATCAGATTTTGTTTGAAAATTAGCTTGCTATTGAAAGGATTCATGATGCTTATTCAATGTCTCATAGCAGGAAAGACATGGTGTGAATGTTTTCTTTCTTGTAATGTTTAGGTGTTTTGATTAGGGCTTATAAATCAAATTAAGATTAATTTTCTGAGGAGTGGACCTTAAGCTTTGTAGGGCTTGGCTGGGCGTCTCAGATAGGAGGGATACAGTTCTAATGAGAATCTGTAACGTACTGTAGGGTGTGCAAATAGCAGCTCACTACAAGCAGGGCACAGCAGGAGGTCAGCTTGGAGATTTGGGAGTTCCTGAGATTTTTTGCATTTTTAAATATCAAAGCTTTAAGAGAAATGCCATACACAGCAAGCAGAAGTCTCTTTGACTTTCTGCTGTGAGATAACACACATATGCACTCAAAATTAAATTTGGTCACAAGCATTGCCAGAAAGAATTTGTTGCCACTCCAGTTTAAATGGATATCAAAGTATCTTTGTATCTATCTGACTGGCTTTAGGAATAGGCAAAATTTACATTAGCCAAATGGAGAATATAGTCACCTACTAAAAAAAATGCTCCTCTAAGGAGCCTTTCTATCAAGACTTGTAGAGACTTCTTGTTTGCCCTGATTGTTCTTATACAGAGCTGGTCTGACAACCTTAAGACCTGTCATCCTCAGGTAGGCCATAGATCAGAGTGCTGTCTTCAAGAACGTTTAGTGGCATACCAAAAAGAGAATGGAGTAGTTCTTCTCTTGATGGACAAGTTGAACATGAGCCAGTGGTTTGCCCCTATAGCAAACAGGTCCAGCTCTGCATACTGGACTGTGTTAGTAAGAATGCAAGTGTCGAGCTGAAAAACATCGCCCCTGATCAGCACTTACAAGGCTGCATCTGGAGTTCTGTGTATGGTTCTGGCCTCCCCAGCACAAGAAAGGCACTGAAATGCTGGATTAAGTCCCAGGAAGGACCACCAAGATGTTGAGAGGAATGAAGAACATAGGAGAGACTGAAAGAAGTGATTTGCTCACTTTGAAGAAAGAAGGCAAAGTCTGGTTGTTGTCTTCAGCTACATCTATAGAGCCTACAGAGAAGATAAGATCCAGATTCTTCTCAGAGATGCTCAGTGAAAGGAAAAGAGAGAATAGTGCAAATTGCAGCAAGAGGAATTCCAATTAGATGTGAGGAAAACAAATTTCACAACAAGAGCAATCGAGCATTGAAAGAGGTTGCCCACAGAGATTATTTATTTAAAAATCGATCTCTTTCAAACTGGACATGGTCCGGTGGTGGCGCAGGGATGTGGGAAATCACATGGCTTCCAGTGGTCCATACCAACTTGAACTGGTTCTGTGATTCTCATAGATGAATGTCAACTGTTTCTGGCAGTCAGCTGCTTCAGGACTTTGTGGCATGTTAGATTTGCCCTTATGTGTTCACATTTCTAGGTCTGAACATGGACAATAGAGAACACAAAAATGTGTTCGCATTTCTAGGTCTGACATGGACAATAGAGTAGCACATTGAACTGATTTTAGCTATTAACAGCTAAGCTGTTTGTTGGAAAACCAACCTTCAGCTCTGCTTAGTAATAGCTACTTCCCAGGGCTGGATAAGGCTGCCCTCTTCATACCTACAACTAATGCTGAAATGTATGGAAAATGTTCTGTCTGGACTGAAAAATTATGAGTGAATTTTGACCTTGTCTGCAAACACATACTGAGCTGGGAGGTATTGTTTGGACCTGTGCTGGTTTAAGGCTAANTTTTCTACTTGTACCATTGCATCTTCTCTTTTCTTTGCATTTTCTCTTTTCTGGAGAGCTTCTTACCTCTCCAAATGGCTATTTTGCAGAAGAAAAAGCAATTCCTTGTTGAACGAATGTTTATCCATTTTATTGGGGGCCTGCTACATTTGAGAAAACATTAGTGCCTATTTGTTTGAGAGCAAGAAGGTTTGTCACAATTACTGACACCTTGCTGTTATTTTTGGCAAATATGCTGCTGCCACACATCATTAGCTAAGTGTCTGCTGTCTTCTGCATGGCAGAATGTTAGCTGGCTGCATTCCGCAAAGCAGTGATGTGCAGTAGCTTGTTCCCATTCATATGATGGAGTGTCTCACGCTGAGGACATCAGCTGTGCTGAAAAAGTGCCACATCCAGTAGTGAAAAAACCCATTCTCACATACCAGCTACACCTGGGAAGAATGTACAAGCCAAGACAGATGTTGATAGGGTCATGAGTGGGAATTCAGATCTCGTAGTGATTTCAGTGTGCTTGTTTATACACAACGCAGAACAAAGGCTCCTTCAGATTTATTGAGTGTGGGCGGTTAGGGTTGTCCACCCATGTGCAATTAATGTATCAGACTTTTAAAGTCTTGCTCAACGGAGAACTTGAGAACCAAGTGATGCATTTCTTAAGGTATCAAACTGCGTGGAAACGTTTGGGTACTTGCCTGAAGGAAGGTGAGTTTCCCATTTTTCCACACGTTAAGAGAGATCAAAGGAGCCTTCCTGTAAAATGGCAAGTGTCAAGCTGGGACAGATCCCACCTGAAGGATTCATGTGTTATTTTAGAGAGTAAACCCCAAACCAACACCATGGCTTGATGCAAAGGCTGGAGGTGATCTTTCTTTGTATCTTCCACTCTCTTTGAGAGAAATTACAAGGCTGTCACCCCTATTATTATGCAACTAGCTGGTGAATCCTTTGAGTTAGTGCCATAGCACTGATGTTTCTGAATGACTTGATTTTCACAGGTACATGCAAAACAGGCATAAAGTGCCTGCACAAATGAATTGGGCAGTGAGCATTGAATAGGACATTTTAAACCGCTTTCTATTTTGTATTTTAAGATGTAGTTTCCAGGTGCTTATTACTTTGAAGTTCTGCCACTGGAGTCAGTTAAAATTAAATATTTGAGGAAAGGTTTCTTATCTTTTTTCATTCCTCAGAACAAGATTAGAGGACATGCATTGGGTTTGCCTCTATTCCAAATATAACTTAGAAAATTAAGCTAGAATTTACAAAGAATTGGGGAAAGGTGAAGGTCAACATGGAAAAAGGGGTGGATATGAAGTATTTGGAACTGAAAAGTTAATCTGAGTTCTCTGATGGAAACAATAGTGAGACATAAGATTTTTTTCCCCCTTTGCTGTTAGCAGGTGCCTGCTTACCCAGCTCTAATGGCTGAGGTGTTTAGAGGATAGCAAGCTCTTACTACAACCTGTTAGTGCCTCATAAAGTACACCAACTATTTATAAGGCATTTTTAAGATGAGGAACACCCACAAAAAGCCCTGGAGGGAATTAGTCAGTCTCCGTTCAGTGCAGATTTAGGTAGGTGTGGTAGACAAAAGCTAAAGCCACATGTTGAATGATGAGTATGAATAGAAAGCTGGAGGAGCTGCCCCTTCCCAGAGAATGATGGGTCACCGAGTAAGACAGGGGTCCAACAGAACACCTATTATCTGCTTACATGATGAATGGTTCTCATGCCTTAGGGCCCGTAAGAATAAACTTGGTTCTATCATTATGTTATTTCAGGAGCATTGATTTTGCAATCTGAAGTTTGGGGGTTGGAGGTGGGTTGTACACTGTGGCCTGATGGAGTCTATGCATCATGACACTTGCATCATGAGAAGGTTTCCAGATTATTTGTAAAGCAACAGGAAGAGGAATTAAAGAGAAAGAGAAGAGAAAGAGAAAGAGAAAGAGAAGTACAAGGATTAACTGGCACATCAAACAGTGTTTTCTTGACTGGAAGTAATCTCCAGTGTATGGAACCACTGTACTGAATATTTGTGCTGTGATAGTAACATCTTTTAATACCATCTACAGAGTGTCTCAGATGGAAGATTCTCATGATTTCTAGAGCAGATATTCAGAGGTACTTGGATCTGTATAAGGCTCAGGAAATGGATAAGCAAGGATTGAAGGCAACTTTATGTCTTAGAGAGCAGCCATCTTACAATTAACTTGCTTTCTGCAATAAAAGGGCAATTTCAAGCTGTGCTTTGCTATTTTTCTGAAGAATCTTAGCCAATACTTTCCTCACTACTGACTCCCCATTACCTCACGATCCTCCTTTATGGAGGTTTCCCTCAACCCTAAGGGATCATGACACAGAAAGACATAATCCTCTAAAGGTGTACATCAGCATACGTGCAAATTTAGCCTGAGTATTTCTGAGAGTGAAAACCAGGCTGAATCAAAGTTAAGGAGAGGTTTCAATGACTGATTTCAATGGTGCCAGGGTTTCAACCCAGACACCTGAAGAACAGGAAAGTCCTATTAATTGTGAACTTTGTACCAACAGTATTAGAGAGAAACCTCAAAACCCTCAAGATCTATGTCAGCCTGGTTTTAGTTGCAAACCTCCTGACCACAAAGGCCAGTGAATTTTGATGTGCTCTTAGATTGCAGTAACAGCCATCACTTTTCTGTGTTGTCCTGCACAGTTTTACAAGCCATGAAGTTGTCAGTGTTAATCAGTACTGTTACTTTGCCCCAAAGATTCCCCAGAAGTAGTGTATAATATTCTGGTAGGAATGTGAAGGAAGCTGTTAACCAATCTTCTTGAAAGATCACAGGTAAAACAAAATTTCCTTTTTTTTGAGATGCATTTTTTATTAGGTCCTTTGTAAAACAAGCACTGTAAATTGCATTTATAGCAGAAATAAGATGTGTACAGTAAATAAATACTAACAGCACTTGTAGCTAGGTTATTTCAGCTTTCTGAGACATCAGGCACTTTTCCATGTTTCAGTGTTTAAATATCTTAAATTACCCATTGCTAAGTCTGGAGAAAAAGGAAGCCTAGTCACAATCTTTATTTAATTGCAGTGATTCTGTATCAGGGAATAACACCTAAATCCTCAGAGATGTTTAGATGTATTCTGCCCTCATGGAAGTCAGGAGTTAGGTGGTTTGACAAGAATGCAAGCTTCTGCTTCTTTCCAGGCCTGGGAACTTACACTATTAAGCAGCTGAGAACCAGGACCTGAGAGTTTTTACCATAAGTTTCTGTGAAGATATGTAGCACATGTTGCAATAGTAGGGAAATGCTTTCAAAATGAACTATTNTAATTTAATTTAAATAAATAAATAAATAGATAGATACTGAAATAATTAAACAGTTAAATAATGGAATACTAAATCTATTCTTTCAGTAAGTTACTTTCCAAATAAATTAACACATGAAACAGTTTGGATAGCAACAGCCATCATCTGGCAGCAAGTCAACTAAATAAATAATAATAAATAAACTAACAAACAAAACAAACAAGTGCAACAGAATTAGATGCAGAACCTACAGTAACAGCTGAGAGCAATGTATCAAACTACCATACACGTTAATATTACATGGTGTGACTCAAATCTGGGGAATTTAAAAGAGCTGCCAGAATCAGGACCATGTTAGCCTATTACAAAACATATCTGCTATGGCTTCTTAATCATCTCAAATGCATATTTTTTTTTTTCCTAATTATGCTTATGTTCTTTTGTTCATTCATTCTTTGTTTTCTTTAGGAGCGTTGTGCCCTCCTAGAATCTCTCACTGGTTATCTGTAAAATTAGAAAGGAAATTGACATAAGAACTATTTTGATTTTTTCTAGATTTAGTCTTTTCTCAATAAAGCTGTGCTGGTCTGAGCCATCTAGTGAAATGCCACCACTCAACTTCTCTACAGGACTTAGGACCATAAGGCTCAGGAGTTCCCACACTTTTCAGCAGTGTGACTCAGGAAACTTGGAGGTCAGGGAGATTTGCATCTACATCAGATTGAAGAATAACCACCCCAAAAATGCAAAGTAAAAGAAAGGAAGAAGATTAAGGGGGGAAAAAAAATCTGCATAATTCTTTCAGGTGTGAATGTGAAGAAAACTCTTTCCATATTTTTCTGTCTTTCTTTTCCATGTTCCCGTCACGGTTAGATTGGGTGATCTCAAAGGTCTTTTTTCAGCCTAAGCATGTCTATGATTTTAAAATATGTTCTGACCTGGAAAGCTGGGCTGAGAGTAATTTAGGGCTGTCAGGGAGCACTAATCAATTCACAGAGTAAGGAAACAGCCATTTCTAGGACCAGCAGAAGCTGCTAATAGCTCTGCTTTCTCATAGCAAATATCTCTTCTCTCTCTCTTTTTACTGGTAAAACCTGGCTTTACATCTGTTGTATTTGGACAGTGAACATTGATTCATAAGCTACTGATGAACAGGAAGGATAAAAATCAACATGAGCCACACTAGCAATAGCCTAGGTAGAACCCTATTCCTGTCCATGAACTTGCATCCATTGTTTGCCCTCTGATTTCAAGGGATTCTAATTGTTTCTCAGTGAGTTTTTAAAGACCATCATTTAGACATCCTGATATATTTGCACATTTGTTCTCTTCCAGATGTTTCATCAAAGAACGTTCAGGAGATAGAAAGGGTTATGAGGAAATTTAAGAAGGAGAAGTTAACTGACTCCTTACTCTCCTAGGTAAGGCATCATCCTTCCTCTTCCAATAAAAAAAAGTTCTTCAAGTCTTACCTGCAAAGTGAGGACCATTCGCTCCAGGAGGAATTGTAATAGCGATCCCTGGCCCGCACTGAGATCTTGTCTTTTGGACTAGCTAGTCTAATCTGAATAGACTGCTCATCAGCATCATAGCCCTGCAAATATCAAGCAGAATCACAGAATCACACAATGCNTTAGGTCCTTTGTAAAACAAGCGCTGTAAATTGCATTTATAGCAGAAATAAGATGTGTACAGTAAATAAATACTAACAGCACTTGTAGCTAGGTTATTTCAGCTTTCTGAGACATCAGGCACTTTTCCATGTTTCAGTGTTTAAATATCTTAAATTACCCATTGCTAAGTCTGGAGAAAAAGGAAGCCTAGTCACAATCTTTATTTAATTGCAGTGATTCTGTATCAGGGAATAACACCTAAATCCTCAGAGATGTTTAGATGTATTCTGCCCTCATGGAAGTCAGGAGTTAGGTGGTTTGACAAGAATGCAAGCTTCTGCTTCTTTCCAGGCCTGGGAACTTACACTATTAAGCAGCTGAGAACCAGGACCTGAGAGTTTTTACCATAAGTTTCTGTGAAGATATGTAGCACATGTTGCAATAGTAGGGAAATGCTTTCAAAATGAACTATTAGAATCTGTATTCCAAAACTCTAACTTTAATCAGACGTTTAACATCCACATATAAAACCAATTGCTCTCTGAAATATCAGATCCGTTGCAGTTAAACTTTTAAATTAATTAAGCTCCCTTAGTTTCAGTTGCAGATTCCTGACAACTTGTGCCCTGTAGTTTTGCCCATGGCACAGTAGGTCTGAGTTAATTTTATTGTCAGAAAACTCCACTGCAAGAGATGCCCTGGGTACACATGGGACACTGAATAAAGGACCTCTAATGATCACAAGCATGGAAGAAAGAGAGATAGTTTTGTTTAGAAGATGTTATATTCAGCTACTCACACCCATTTCCTTTCATGGTCATGTGAGGTGGTAGCAAGACTCAACCACAGTGCTCCCATTGCTTCTGATGCAGCTCGGGTTCAGCTGCAAGTGTAGGGTTTCACAACAACCATTTGGAGCATTCACTAGCTGGGCATCAACATGATGTAGGCACAAACAGCTGACAAAATGCAGCAGCAAGCATTTCCAGGACTCTGAACTTACAGTGCCCTCTGTTATTAAAACATCTGCCCTGAGACTGGACCATGAGGGCGGCCCTGACATGATACAGAGCTGCCTCATGCAGCCATGGCTTTCTGTATTGATACATTTAAACTAGACAACTAAATAAATAATATAAATAAATAAAATAAATAAATAATATAAATAATATAAATAAACAATATAAATACATAAATAATTTAAATAATTTAAATAATTTAAATAAATAAATAGATAGATACTGAAATAATTAAACAGTTAAATAATGGAATACTAAATCTATTCTTTCAGTAAGTTACTTTCCAAATAAATTAACACATGAAACAGTTTGGATAGCAACAGCCATCATCTGGCAGCAAGTCAACTAAATAAATAATAATAAATAAACTAACAAACAAAACAAACAAGTGCAACAGAATTAGATGCAGAACCTACAGCAACAGCTGAGAGCAATGTATCAAACTACCATACACGTTAATATTACATGGTGTGACTCAAATCTGGGGAATTTAAAAGAGCTGCCAGAATCAGGACCATGTTAGCCTATTACAAAACATATCTGCTATGGCTTCTTAATCATCTCAAATGCATATTTTTTTTTTTCCTAATTATGCTTATGTTCTTTTGTTCATTCATTCTTTGTTTTCTTTAGGAGCGTTGTGCCCTCCTAGAATCTCTCACTGGTTATCTGTAAAATTAGAAAGGAAATTGACATAAGAACTATTTTGATTTTTTCTAGATTTAGTCTTTTCTCAATAAAGCTGTGCTGGTCTGAGCCATCTAGTGAAATGCCACCACTCAACTTCTCTACAGGACTTAGGACCATAAGGCTCAGGAGTTCCCACACTTTTCAGCAGTGTGACTCAGGAAACTTGGAGGTCAGGGAGATTTGCATCTACATCAGATTGAAGAATAACCACCCCAAAAATGCAAAATAAAAGAAAGGAAGAAGATTAAGGGGGGAAAAAAAATCTGCATAATTCTTTCAGGTGTGAATGTGAAGAAAACTCTTTCCATATTTTTCTGTCTTTCTTTTCCATGTTCCCGTCACGGTTAGATTGGGTGATCTCAAAGGTCTTTTTTCAGCCTAAGCATGTCTATGATTTTAAAATATGTTCTGACCTGGAAAGCTGGGCTGAGAGTAATTTAGGGCTGTCAGAGAGCACTAATCAATTCACAGAGTAAGGAAACAGCCATTTCTAGGACCAGCAGAAGCTGCTAATAGCTCTGCT
The DNA here is from genome assembly GCA_013399055.1 of Ramphastos sulfuratus. NCBI lineage: Eukaryota > Metazoa > Chordata > Aves > Piciformes > Ramphastidae > Ramphastos > Ramphastos sulfuratus. The sequence goes on from WBNM01013529.1 coordinate 56,837, forward strand.
TTCTCATAGCAAATATCTCTTCTCTCTCTCTTTTTACTGGTAAAACCTGGCTTTACATCTGTTGTATTTGGACAGTGAACATTGATTCATAAGCTACTGATGAACAGGAAGGATAAAAATCAACATGAGCCACACTAGCAATAGCCTAGGTAGAACCCTATTCCTGTCCATGAACTTGCATCCATTGTTTGCCCTCTGATTTCAAGGGATTCTAATTGTTTCTCAGTGAGTTTTTAAAGACCATCATTTAGACATCCTGATATATTTGCACATTTGTTCTCTTCCAGATGTTTCATCAAAGAACGTTCAGGAGATAGAAAGGGTTATGAGGAAATTTAAGAAGGAGAAGTTAACTGACTCCTTACTCTCCTAGGTAAGGCATCATCCTTCCTCTTCCAATAAAAAAAAGTTCTTCAAGTCTTACCTGCAAAGTGAGGACCATTCGCTCCAGGAGGAATTGTAATAGCGATCCCTGGCCCGCACTGAGATCTTGTCTTTTGGACTAGCTAGTCTAATCTGAATAGACTGCTCATCAGCATCATAGCCCTGCAAATATCAAGCAGAATCACAGAATCACACAATGCCAGGGGCTGGAAGGGACCTCAAAAGCTCATCCAGTCCAACCCTCTGCCAGAGCAGGATCACCTAGAGCAGGTCACACAGGAACACGTATAGGCAGGTTTTGAATATCTCCAGAGAAGGAGACTCCACAACCCCCCCAGGCAGCCTGTTCCAGTGTTCTGTTACCCTCACAGGGGAAAAAATCCTCCTCATGTTTACATGAAACTTCCTATGCCTAGAAAGTTTTCAGAGAACATACAGTAAAGTGCTGGACATTGACACAAGCACGTGTAACTCAAAAACCCAACTTGCAGCCTGTTGTTTCACACAGAATCACAGAATTAACCAGGTTGGAAAAGACATCTGAGATCATCAAGTCCAACTATCACCCAACCCTTCTAATTAACTCAACCATGGCACTAAGTGCCTCATCCAGCCTCCTCTTAAACACCTCCAGGGACAGTGACTCCACCACCTCCCCGAGCAGCCCATTCCAATGCCAATCATCCTTTCTGTGAAGAACTTCTTCCTAACATCCAGCCTAAACTTGCCCTGGTGCAGTTTGAGGCTGTCCCCTCTTGTTCTGTCACTGGGTGCCTGGGAGAAGAGACCAACCCCTGCCTGGCTACAACCTCCTTTCAGGTACTTGTAGAGAGCAATGAGGTCACCCCTGAGCCTTCTCTTCTCCAGGCTGAACACCCCCAGGTCCNATGCTACATGCCCTTGTAAAAGAGTTTTTCCTTTTTTTTTTTACTCCTTCTGTCAGAGTGAGAACCCTAAAAGCCAGAAGCTGCTGCTTTTCAGAATTGTGGAAATTTCCAGGGAGAACTTGTGGCTGATAGAGGTCTGTACCCTTGTACTTGGGACAGTTTCTCTAAGGGGTTGTACAAGACAACTCAACTGATACCGAGACACCAGCTCTAGGGGAATGGCCCCATCTGCTGGTACAGGCCTGCTTGTATTTTCACATAGACATCCTCCAGTGTTTCTGGTTTCACCAACTGACAAACTGGTGAGATCAGTTTACTTTTCTGTCTGCTGGACCAAGGAGGAACAGCACTGCAGCTAAGGACCTGCACTTGTGGTCAACTGGTTTATATATTTCTTTCCAGTTCTGCTGTTGATTTCTTTGCCAGCCTAGGCAAATAAATTGCTGTACTGCTGCTGCATACCCGAGGGGCTTCCTTAGCAAAGAAAGCAAAACCATGTTGTGACTTAAAGCTAATATAGAGAGGCACTGCTTAGTTGACAGTTAACAAATAACTGGAAGGTGGGTGGCAAAGACTGTAGCCTTCACCAATCCCCACAGATAAGCTACCAATGGTCTCAGTGATGCCTTATTTGCCAATTCACCTATAAAGAAAGTCTGAGCTACCTAGGTACAAACTGCATACAAGGAAATCAGTGCCACAGATCCTAAACTTCTTGATTTGGAAACTGGGGTTTTCCCACATTAGGACTCACACAGCCTACTAATGAATTAGGTAAATGCTTTTCTCACAGCTATGTAATGCTGGACACAGTTTTATCCTCCCAGTTACATCAGGGTTGCATCCACCCCAGACAGAGTGTGTTGTTTACAGCTCATAGCACAGTGAAGGAGGTCTTTTTCTGCTAACATAGAACCTTGTCACATTTGAGTCTCATCACCTTTTATTTTTTAAAATATATTCTAGACCATGATTCTTGCATATTTATACTGCCAGTTCAAGCAAGAAAATTGCATTTCAGATGTTGTATCTCTACCTGGATTTCGTGTTTCTTTGGACTTTCAACTTTGACCCTGAAAGTCAAAGGGAAGTAGGACTTTGGTGTGCTCCATGTTCTAGGATATGTCCAGGTGACTGTTCCATTTGCAGCTGTATAGTGACACTGGGGTGGGTCAGGTTTTACTGCAAGAGAAAATATAGAAGGGATTGATTCACATTAGCAGCATAATATCAGATGCTGTTGCACCACTGTTGGCAGTTTCATAGGCATCAACTTTGGGAGCCTCTGTGAGATTAAGAGGGGAGTAAGAAATGGCTGTGTGATTCTTATGAGAAATTAAGCACACTCCCAGAGTGTGCCCTGGAGGGCCTTGTTAGACACAGAGGAGGAGTATCTTGCCTGACTGTTGGGGCATTTAGCAAAACATCTGTTTCTTCAGGATGCTGCTTCAGTTTCCTGTGCCCAGTGGCATCATGGTTACAACTGTCAATTTCTATTAACCTGTCCTGGATGCCCATCAAAAAGAACAGACCAGGAGGAAAACACAAAGAGCATTAATTATTATCTGAGTAAATCTGCAGTTCTCAGAGAAGAGACTGCTGGGTTGCTGGTTCTTCTCTGACTTCTCCCACATAACCTTCCAGGAACTTCTGGGAGCTGTGGGAGTGAGAGGGTTGGCAGTCACAAGCTACAGAGATGTTGCTTCTTCACTTCCTCATCCTCCTCCAGACTGCTGCTCCCCTATTCCTGTAACTGGGGGCTTGATGCAGATTTACAGTAGGGACAGGGATTCCCAAGCTACTGTTATTAGTTCCACTATCAGTAGCAAGAAGAAAGCTAAACATTGATAATGGTTGCTGCTCTACTCACTGATGTCTCTGATGAAGAAGCTGCTAGTGTAGTTCTCATATTCCACCTCGTCAATGACCTCCAGGAACATCTCAATTGGCTGATGCTCTTCAGCAAAGGGACAGTAGTTTTTCTTCTGGCACTGGGCTGTGTATTCAGTGCCTGATTTATCAGTGCGAGCTACAGGGCTGCTGCAGGTTACATCTCCTTGGGAGCTGAGTACAGAACAGAGAAAAGTATTGGGAATGCCAGTTCTGAGCTTTGTTACCCCAACAATAAGATGTAGCTGTTCTGATGTTGCCTGTATCACTTCATGGCTGCTTCCACAGCTGCAGAAGCAGGTCAGTGGGAGTTCTGGCATTTTCTGTGCTGCGTTAAGCATCCATGTGTGGCACAAATGCTCCCTTGCCTTAGCAGAAGGAATTAATGTTTCAACCTAACCCAGGATATCTCATTTCGTGTTACCACTCTCCCAGGACAAGCACTAATATCTTACTTTGTACCACAGCCCTTACTGGAAGAAATAAGGGAAGGTTAAAAATGGGACATAAATAATAAAGCCACCAATAAAGTACTACCTGAATCTGGTTCTATTTTTCATTCATCAAAATAAGCCACTTGGCAGTTATTTCTTCAAAATTAAGGGACCTTGCTCAAGCACTCCATGTTTTGGAGAAACCCCAAAGAGTAGTGGGAGGTAGAAAATCCCCACAAGGTTCCCCTCATATTCTGTCATAGGTTTCTGCAATGTTCCTCAACAGAGACTTGTCAATGGACATGTGGTTTTTGCAGTGGGTGCAGCCTCTCATTCCCTTAATTCCACAAGAGCTGCTGTAAAGCAACTTGGTGCTATGATTGTTTCTGCTTTTGGCCCAACTTCCTCTCTCTGCCCTGCATGAACTGTTTTTGCTATTGCTTAAGTTACTCTGTGGCTGTATGGCAGCAGCTGGAACAGTCCCTGGGCCGTGTTCCATTTTCAAGGCTTTATTAGTTTCCAAGCAACTTCCATGCCCTTACGAGTTGTTAGTCTCAGTGACAGCTCAAAACGTTTTGCAGATATTTGGACTTTGGAAGTGGGATTCCCTGCCTTCTGCATGTCCTCAATATCCTAAAATATAGGATTTCCTCCACAGAGTAACACCAAGAGCTGATCCAGCCGTATTATGAGGCTGCTAAGGAAAGTACAGGCTTTTACCCTTTCAGACTTCTGATTGTGAACTTCACATTTGGACTCTCATTTTCTGTCATCCATGAACATGTGAAAATTCCAGAGTAGTTCTTTGCCTTGCATTTTAAAAATGTCCTGTTTGGCTCTAGATGGAAAAAAAGAAAGAAAATGTGATTTATTTGCTCTTTTTGCCAAAACGGTCAAAGCAAAGAGAGAGCAAGAATTCAGTGGACTACTTTAGCTCGTGCAGGGTACATAGGAAGACAGTCCCATGTAGCTAAAAAGCCATATGACCATTATTGGTGGCTGAAGGCTGGTTTAGATGGCACCACATTAACCACAGCTATGTGGCTATTGACAGGAGTTAAGAGCACACCCAAGCTGTTGCAGATAGCTGTCGGTAAGATTTTTATACAGACAAACCCATTGCTCCTGTCACAAAGAAACACTGCAGCTATTCAGGTGGCAAACCTCTCTATTTGTTACTCTGCTCATGAGAGGACACACAGTGGATAATCTCATTTCTACAGAGAGCTCCCTCTGGTCCTCACAAAGCTTCAGTGCACAAAGCAGAGCAAGATACATCACACCATCTCATGACCATACCTTCATAGCTTTTCAGAATCGACCTTATCATTTGCCCACTGGAGTCTATTTTAGTTATGAGGAAGAAATTATAGCTGATGATTTCATGGGTATTAACTGTCAGACAGGTGTAGTTGCCAGCATCTGGGAACTCTTTCACTTCAACAATCAGAGTCTTTCCAATTCCTTTCAGTTCAGTGTCCTTTTCCCAGTAAACTGCCAGTGCTTCGTCAGATGTGTCACAGGTGAGCTCCACTCTTTTAGCTGGTGCCTCATCATCCCACTCAGATTCTATGACATACACTGGACATTGTAGAGAAAGACATATTAGTTGCTACTCATACTTAACAGTGGGAAGATTGAGCTGAGCCCTTTTTTCTACCTCTGCTCTCCAGGAAAACTGCTAATAAATCTCTGGCTTTCTTGCCCAAGGCATCACCATCACCCAGAAATCTTTACTACAAGAAGAAGTTTGACTTAGAAATTTGTAGTCTGTCCAGAACCTGCTGATCAATAAGGATGAGATTTTCATGGGAGAATTGACTTTTTTCCCGTATTGCCTGAGAATCTTACAGTGGTTCATAACTGTGGAGAGTAGGCAAGTACCTTTGTTTCAGAGTTGAGGATGCAAGCATGCACTGAGCTCAGGCATTCCTCCTGCACATGGCCTGTGGCTTTGCTCACAGAATGGCTCATAATTATCCATGCTGTGGTGCTTTGCTATGATGCAAAGCTGTGGCACTTTCCCCTCTTCACCATGAAAGGTCTGTGAGTTAGCAGTGGGAAGGAGAGGAGCTCTAGGTAAGTGCTCCCCTTAGGTAAGTGGTTTGTACCTTCCTGTAGCTGATTCTGTTTTCCATTTTCTGCAGGGAACAATCTGTACTTGTATCACCCTGGTCCCAGTGGAGCAATTACTAAGAGACAGGGGATTGCTGAGCTGTAGCAGAGCTACATGGACTGCAACAGGGACATGTGGTCTTCTAAATGCCATTTTCTAACTCTGAAGTGCCCTGCTGGGTCTTTCCAAATTACAAAACACACTGCATAAAAAAATAACTTAGAACAATTTAATTGAAAAAACATTATCTTGTCTCTTGGCTGTGGCTGCCTGAAGAACTTCACCTAAGCTTCTATGTGGCAACAGTTGTCACATTTAACTGTCGCTGCTCAGATGTACTGCTGCTGCCACAGGCTCCCCAACCATGTTCAGTGGCCTCAGAGACTCAGCTACATGCAAGAAGTGGCACAAATTGGTTCTTTCAGTACTATGGTATTGCCCAGGGAACCCACAGGATAAATAATTTTTTAGTGTAAAGATATGGGGTGTAAAGATATGGGGTGTAAAGATATGGGGTGTAAAGATATGGGGTGTAAAGATATGGGGAAAGTAATTTAATTATTTCCTACAAATAAAACACAATTAGAGTGAGTATGCCTCTCTCATGTTGATTAGGGTCCTTTTTGGATAATCACATAGAAGACAGTCTGGAGTATGGAGCTACACTGAGTGAATGAGAGCAGCAAACTTGATTATCTGAATGTAGCTCAATTTTCTGGTAAGTTATTAAAAAAATGTATTTATTACTGACCCTGTATATGCACAAACATATTTACATTTATTTACCAGCTAAGTTGCATAAACTATTTCTAAGTTTTAGGTTTTACTGTGGAATATTTTTTTTTACAATTAATGCTTTGGTTTTTGGTGGGGTTTTTTTTTTGCTTTGTTTGTGGGCTGTTACCCAAGTCACAAGATACTGATTCTGCTTCCAGATTGCTGCATGACCAAAACTTTTGAAACAGGAGAACACGGAGTAGGACATAAGATAATTTCTAATGCAAATACTCAGAATGGCTATTGTATGGTATTTTAAGACTTCTAAATATTTATTTCTTTAATACCAATTACTTGGCTACAAACAAACAGGAAGAATTTTGGCCTAGTAAGGTGAAATTCTGTGCTTGTGAGCACAAGCATAAATCTGAACTACCCTTGTGTTCTACAGTCAGCTGTAAGCCTTAGTAAGTGAAGACTGCTTACCATTTTCCTTAAGTTTCCACTGTGCTTCCAGAAGGGCAGCAAAGGAAAATAATGAAAGTAAGGCAAATAGTAAGTGAGACATCTGTGGGGAAAAAATGAATTAGTAAATATCAGTGAGGATGTTGAATGTGTTGTGAAATCAAACTCAGTGGTAGACAGGATAATAAGACAGAGTCAGTTCCAGTGAACTAAGAAATATTCTCCCATTCTAAAATGTCTCAAAGGACCTAAGAATTTGAGGTTTGTACTGGAACTTAAGCCAAGATTTTAATCCACTTGTTACTCACACTGCAAAGCAGCTTAGAGAAGAAATCGTGGCACTGAGAGGAAATTGTTGTTTTATATGGTCTTATATGGGTCAGCAGCTCAGAAGCATTCCCAGGTCCCTCAGTTAAGTATTCCTCATGCAAGCAAAATCCTGCTGGTGCCGGTGAGGCTAGCTGCGTGAACAAGGCATTTGACTAAAGGATCGATGGACTTTAAACTCCAGTCATACAAAGCTTTGAGGTATATTCCCCTGTTTAAGCATGTCAATATTCCTATGAAAATAAAAGCTTGCAAAGAAAATGAAGGACCTGCTGAAGTGTTTTGTTAGGCTGCAGTCTTCACCACTTCTGTGCAAACAAGTGATAGCAGCATCAACAACACAGCACAGAGCTGCTGTTAACTCTGCCACTTACCTAACTGGTACTAGTACTAGTATCCACCTGAGGTTGCATAGTCTAATTAGTTTTGCAAGCAATTCCAGGCAAAATTCCTGCAGGATTTTTTTTCAGAAAGGGATGGATATATGTGTCATTGTCGCTACATTCATTTGAGACATACATATAGATCACTTGAGAATTAAAAATTATATAGCTATATTGAAAAAATATAACTATATTTTTGTCCTGAATTCAAATTACAGCTAGACCTCTTCATGAAACACAAAATGTATTTGTCAAATATTGTAGGAGCCACTGACTGTAAAAAAAACTTCAATGACTTACTTGGATACACTTTATGATCTCTTTCAACTGGACATTAAGCCAAATGAATAGGAGTATGATCCAGAAAAAGACTGGTGAAAATACCTTTAAAGTCTATTCTACCACTATTTATCCACAGTGGAAGTCTGAATGGCCAAGAAAAACACAAAAACAAGTAGTTTGGGTTTTGTTTCCCTCCCAAACCAGTCTTTTTTTTCAGTGAAAGTGGGGTAGTCCTCCTAATTTTCTCTCATATGCTACAAGTCCTTTTCATTTGGGTGCATGGAGGAAGAACGCGTATTTGTATCCAAGGCTGTTACTCACTGGCAGCTCCTCCTGTTATCAGTCCTTTATCTTAACCAGCAGTGTCTGGACCAAAGCCAGGAATCATTGATTTTGCACAGTGCACGGCACAGCCATTAATAGGACCAGAAGCTACTAATGTCTGAAGAGAGTATCTGTGAGAGGAACCATCTCACATTGCATCTGTACTCAGAGAGGCACGGGCCTCAGTGAAAAGCCAGATACCATCAGGCAACCTATCAGTGGTATGGTATCTTGCTTCATTACAAGGCAAACACTTAGCTCCCATAGATTTCTGCTGCAGGCAGGATTATCTGCAGTTTGCAAATAAATAGAAAAATACCTTTTGCAGCTTTCTGAAAGATGCTGGTTTCTTTCATTGTAACATGGCTTTCCTTGAAAACAGAAAAGTTGCTCCTGGTTTTAGGGAAAACCTTCACAGTTCAGGTTTGTGATGAAAAAGGTTAAGAATTTTCATGGAAAATGTTACAATTTTTGAGCCTGGGGTGAGGAGGAGCACCCCCAATTGCCATCTCAGAATTTTATTTCAGTGCAGTTGTCTGAGCACTTCGTAGTGTACCTACATCATGTGTTCCCTCTGATCTGGAGCACAAGGTGCTGTAAATCAGCCCAGATTCCTTCACTGAGAATCACTAAATTTATGTTAGCAAGGACTTCTGGATGCCATATGAGCCAGACCCAGCTCAAGGCAGGGCCAAGATAGTGTTGCTTGTTCTTCCAAGCAGAGAATGGTCTAACCATAAGTTCATATTTGTCTACACAACTCAGCAACACAAATACAGGTAAAACACAAAAGATAATTACATGATAATGTTATCTGTTCTGTCCATTAGCTAACAATTCGGTGAGCTATATGCAAATATACTCCATGTACACATAAGCATATAAGTACTATCCAGAGAAAAATGTCACAACTACTTAAGTAAACAATTTTAAGTTTTCATTAATTTCATCTGAGGCAGCTGCCAGCAGACTTGTGCTACCCCAGTGTTAGAGAAGAAAGGAATTCTCACCTTTTTCTGTGATGCCTCAGCCAAAGTTGCCAGGCAGGTTGGATTTGCGATCTGAAGGAAGCAGAGTGCTGGCTCCCCTATAAATACTTCTAAGCTCCGAAAGGAAAGGGATGCTCCGTTTCACCGCAATACCACAGAATTGCAACACGTGGCTTGAGTTCCTTTTTTACATAGTGGCAGAGCTGAAGCAAAAAAAAAAAAGTTTGGGACTCTCAGGTAAACTTTAAAGAGGAAACGAGATTATGAGATTGTTACAATGACCTTTAGGGTATGCCAGAGGCATTTCCTTTCCTGCCTGATTTTCTGTCTCTCTCATACTGCCTGTTCATCATCTGAGGAAGAGTAAATGCAGAGTAAATAAACTTCCAAAATTGTCTCATGGGAAATATATTATGAAGACAGAAAGAGAAAGGTAACTAAACTAAATCAATTTCTACCTGATAAGCACAAAAGAGATAATTACATGAAATAAAACCCCAGCTGCCACATCAATCAGAATTAAAAGGACAATCAATTTTTAATCACTGTTTTAGAAATGTATTTATTATAAAAACCGAGAGTTAGGTCAACCAAAAATATAAACCACGAGTTCTGCCTAAAAGATAAAACTCTGAAACTGTCACATTGTTTTATGTGGCAGCTTTTCAATATAAGCTATTGTTCTTTCTTCTTACACTGATGTTACTTTTAGACCTATACTCAAGCATAGGCAAAGCCCCATACAGAACATACACTTTGAAAATAAGGAAGAAGTTTCTATTGATTTTTTTTTATTTGTGAACTAACAGGAAAAAATTCACTTTTTCAGACAAAACAAAACTCAGATGATCTTCTTGCCCTGTTCCAAACCTGAATGATTGAGAAGTTATAAGCAAGAAGAAAGACATTGACTGTAAAAGAAAAAAAAAAAAAAAAGGTTTGAAATTCAGCCTGGCATGCTTTAGGAATTCATAGTGACACATCTCTATCCTGTGTGACAGTAGTATTCCTGCAGCCCCAAAATCAAAACTACAATAAAGTAATTCATGAAGGAAAAGATGTGCCTGACCCTTCTGCTACAGGCAGAAATCCTTCACACATATGAAACAACACAAGCATCTGCAATATGTTGCATATTTGGTGTCTCCAAATATGGCAAGAACAAAAAACATCAGGGGGAAGAACCCAAATTAGCAGTGAGATAATTTTATTATGAACCCCAACAGTTCCCAGTGCATGAGGCTCTTGTTTACTGTCACACATCTGGGAGGCAAACAGTAGAGAGGGTTGCATGCTCTAATTTGAAAGAGGGTAGTTTCAGAATTCTGGGCTATTGCCAGTGGAATCTCTTTCCTTAGCTGTCCTCTTCAAAGAAGCATGGCTTGGACCACATATGCCTTTGGCAGCTGAGCTTTAGCTCTCCCCCATCTGGCAAACCACAAGAGCACTGCAATCTCGGATGGGCCTAACTTCCAGTATACCCAACCTGTTACCCAGCATCAGCCCTAGACTTCCCTTTGCTAGAGTTCACAGCCAGAGCTGGGCAAGAGCAGAATGAGAGACTCTGCAGGCTGTGAGTGCAGCTTGCTGAAGCAGGTTTGAAATGGTGGCTCTGTCATGGGCAAAAACTGCTGTCTTCACATACTGTACACTGCATCTAGATCAGAATGGTTTATTGATTTATTCGTGACACAAACTTGACCAGCATCCAGTGACCTATTCATCTGAGATCTGTGTCAATAATGTAACAGAAAAGCAGGAGTACTAGACACTTCCAAATTGTTAATACCTATACATCCATGTGTCCCCAAAAGGTCTAACCTCCCCCTCCCACACATAAGCAGTCTTAGACACATTGAGAGGATGTCTTTACTGTCTACATCATAATTGATGCTTGTCTTCCTCACTTACATGATCATATCTTCTCAGGCAGCTTTGGGTCCTCCATCCACATATCCTGTTTATGTTCCCACTGCTGTCTTAGTGACTGTTGTTATCCAGGCCATGTGGCCAAAGGTGGCCCGTGCAGATACTGACACTTCTGCCACTGCTTTTTCACTGTTCAGGAAAAATCACAGTCTGAGAAAGCCCACTGAGAAAGCTCTGGCATAAGCAGTTGGGGCTCATACAAGCGAAAGGTATTCAACATGTTCCAGGTGACAAAATTTTCCCTGACTACCTTTGAAATGCATGTCAGAAAGAGACTGGGCTGAGCACCGTATTCCCATTCATCCTCTTGTCCTCCCAGAGGAACCTTTGTAACTTGGGCAGGGAGGAAGCCTCAGGGAACGGTGTCAACTCCTTTCCTCTTGTAATCTGAGCCTGTTCCGATTGCAGCCTCCAGGAAGCACTTTGGGCAGCTCTCCTTCCACAAATGAGAAAGAGCCCAGGCTGAATCAAGGCTAGGAAACAATTTGTTCCCATTTAAGACAATTTCCAGTTTCCAAAATTCCCTTCTGTCCTAACACACAAGTTTGACAGCAAGCCAGCAGTGACCAGGAAAACTTGAGAGCTACATTCAGTCACTGAGCAGATAAGTAAGGGCACAAGTGACTTTGCATACATGTTGCCTACTTCTTTCTCAACCCCGTGTTAGCTTGCCTGTTTGCTTATGGCAGCCATATATTATGCTGAGGGGTTTGTGACTGTAATGTCACTAATGTATAGCTTAAAAGGCTGTCCAACATGATGGTAGCCTTTAAGTGCCTGTTCAGGTCAGAAACATGAATAGTTAATGATTAATATAAACATTAATATAAAAATAAATATTTTCTGAGTGTATGCTTGCACACACATGCATAAAGCCTACATAACTGCCTTAAGTCAGCTTCTCTTAGAGCACTAATGGAGCAATGAGGCAGCAAATGATTATGTCAAGAATTCTAGATGCCAGCTATGGAGCACAAACACATCTGTCTGGAACTTCCACGATGGGATAGTTTGCTATGATCCATCAGAGGAATTTTTAAATATTAAAACACAGAGATTGTGAAAATATCATTTGGTGATGGTCTGGTTTTCCATTATGAGCTCATATATTCTTACGGGGAAGTTTGGAGAAGAGCAGCTTCTCTCCCATAATTTTAATCCTACTTCCCCTATGACTCTGAAAGTGAATTCTGGGAACTCTATGTCCATGCTTTGCTTTCTTATATGCAATAGAAAGCCTCCTTTTTGACAGGAACAGCCTGTTTGAAAGTGGTTTTCCTTTTTTTGAAGGACAGCAGATTGTTTTGCTTTGTGGAACGACACAGTTATTTCACCTCAGTCTGGGAAAAAAACCTGCAAAATCTCAGTAAAAGGATGATTTATATAAACTGTATAATTCCTCTGTCTGGAATTTCTTTCAGCATCTGGCTAGTTTTGCATGGATGCTGATTTGGAGATTAATGCCAAAGATCAAGTTTTATTACAGTTGTTATTAATGGAGTAGCAATGAAAGTGGTACTCTGGTTTTATGCATAATTAACTCGGCTGTGATTTATGTGACCTCATCAGGAAACACTATGTAATATTAGAGTGTCAATGACCTTTCCTAAAAAAATTCCAGTTGCAAACTGCTATGTGGAATCAGTGAACCAAGATCAAACCTTGAGAAATGTGAAACAACAGAAGGGAAGAACATAACTCACTTCTATTAAAAATAAAAAAATCTTAGCTTTATACAGCAGTGATTCATTTGCATGATGATAAATCTAGAACAGCCACCCAAGTTGGAGACTCTGGGTATTTCTCCTTAGATGGAGAGAGACCTCATTTGTACTCCAAGCTGGCAGCCATCCACCACCTCTAGAACAGAAATTACAGAGTAGTAATACTGTGGACTAATTAATTGGCAGGCATCAGCTTTCAGATTAGAGCTAACAGTTGTTCTGTGTAGGGCCAAATATGGATGTAAACCACACACAGACACAGAACAGTAGCTGGTGCTAAGTAAGAGAAATGGAAAGCAAAGGGGGGTGGGGTGGGGTGGTGGTGTTTCATCTCTTAGTCCTACCCCTTTCTCGCCCAGTAAATCTGCATCTACCCAGTCAATTTATAACTCACAACACATTGGGTGTTTCCTTGCAGACTCCATTATAGTACAGAATGTGAGGAAGGAGATATTACTATCCTGCACAAGGATAAAAGAAGGGAAAAAAAAAGATATGACTTTTCAAAAGGGTTTTAAGAACCTAGTAACATTTTTTTTACAGTAAGTGACTCTAGAGAGTCAGTGGGAAGCAAGTAAGTTTCTGACATGCTTTTGGAAATCTTCATAATCACTGAGAAAATCTGGAGCTGAGGTACCAGAGAAGCTGGTATCTCTGTAAGATTCATTGCAGAAGTGCAGAGATACCAGTTTTCTTTAACGTGGGAAGCACAAACGTTCCTCCCCAAAGGCATGCGTATGAGGATGGCTCACAGCATTTCTTAAGCGCAATGCAATGCAAAGCCTCCTCTTACATCAGCCTGCTGTTGCCATCAGAAATCTGTTGTTTCCACTTGAGAAACCTGATACACCACACTCAGCTGTAGGGTCTAGACACAAGCTGCTTGCTTTTTGTGAAACTCATTCATTTCTGGACTGTGATGTGGCAACTACTTGAAATCCACCGTCACCATTACTTAGGTCAGGATATAGCGCCTGGGGCTGGGGGAAATAATACATTAAACTGAAAGTAAAGGGGAAGCCACAGAAGTGACATATTAAGTTCAAGAAACATTTTCTTGAGTACAAAGGAGGCCAGACAAGCACAGAATCACACAGAATTAGACTGGGATCAATAAGTCTACAGGAAAAAATGACAGCCTTTCTACACAAACTTGAAGGTGACAAAGGAGGCAACAAACTACTTTAAGACATAGGAATATCCCTGGAAAAGTCTTTATTCTCTTTACTAAAAGCCAGTTAATATGTAAGATTTCCCTGTTGGTGTTAGGACCAGGCAATGCAGGGAAGTAATTTCAATGTAGACAGTTACTAGAGAGCATCTATTGTATGGTCTGGAAAGTGCTTTGATGCTCTAATACTGCTCTTCAGTTGTTCTTTGGCCACAACTGAAGAAAGACCAATGTGGGAGAAAGATAAACTAGAGAACTATAGCATGACACTGAAGAGAAGGAAAAACAGCTGCAGTAACATTCAGTTAGAGAAGGAGCTGTTCTGAAATTACCCCTAGGCTTTGGAATTATGTTAACTGTCTAAGATTAATCAAATACTTTTCTCAGACATTGATGTGATTTTCTCACATGTAATACACCTGGATCAGTACAAACCTTCCTTCATGTCTTTCTAATCTGCACTCACTTCCTCCTCTGGGAAAAGCAAATGTGCTGTATAATGCACATTGCTCAGGTACTGACCTGTTATCGTGGCATTAATGAGAGGAGTTACTCTTGCCAGTAGCTCCATTGACTAAGTCTACATTTCTGTGTATTTCACAAGCAGATTTGAACCCTTGTAAGAGGACACCTTGGCACTGTGCTAACTGCTGCCATGCAACTGCTGTTCAGGCTCAGGATCCTAGCAAGGCAAGCTGACATCTGTGTATGAACTACTGCATTGACAGAATTTCAGTTGCACTCTTAGTCTGTGTCAGCACAAAGTGTAATTGTTATGAAAAATCCTTCTTTTATCTGCTTCTATTGGTATTTTGAAGGAAAGATGGACCTAAGTACTCTGGGATATACCTGAAAGAAAAGGGAAGTAATGACAGCTTCTTATTTTGCTATGCAATTATTAATGTGACTGTTGGAGGGTTTTTTTATGGTAAAGCCTAGAGACTCAAGCCAGGAATGGGACCTCATCTTGTAAAGGATTACCAGGAGCTGATAGTAAGATTCAGTGCCCATTCAGTAGGCATCTTCTTACATCATTTTTTATCAGAAAATTCCAGGTTCCTGGAGTTGGAAAAAAGAAATTTTAAATTATGTAATAAGAGCTTTAACACCTGACTGTTAATGAATGAGGTCACAAATGAGCTCATACAAAGCCTATTCAGAAACAAAGATCAACTCCTGAAGCACTCTCAGCTTCTGAAAGTCAAAGGAAATTTCTGAAGTGACACCAGTGGCTGCTTTGTGATACAACACTGGTTTATGAAACTCCTGTGAAAGTTACCTTTGCTGAAGCTGTGTGGTAAGAAGTGAGACTACAGTATTACTAACCCTGAGTGGTAAGAACTGAGGAGCTTTGGCATGCAATGATATCTAGGAGCCACGGTAGAACAGGGGAAAGAGAGGGACTGTGGACTGGCAAATCCTCCCTACTCTTACATACCATTTAACATTTGCAATAGATGTGCCCTGGAGGGGCTACAGCCCTGCCAACCTTCCACAGTCCCCTAGTACTACTACTCCAGGGAGTTACTTTTTAAACACTATTTGGTCTTCTGATGGTATTGTATTGAGGATTCAGGATGGAACCAAATTACGCTCGGCTGGCAACCACAACAGCTAGAACCTGATTTAGTGAAAAATGAAAGATGAGAATTCAGTCTCATGTGTTATCAAGTAAATCCAAGATGTAAGATTAAGAATCTAAGACTGGGAGTTATTAATACTGTAATTAGAGAAATAAGAAGGTTGCTTGGTACTCATTTAGGACTAATTAAAACTTGAAGTGGCCATGGGCAACCTGAGCTAGTTGGGAGATATTCCTGCTCACTGCAGGGGGGTTGGACAAGATGATCTTTGAGTGTCCATTCTAACCCAATGGAATCTGTGAGGCTGTAAAACTATGTATTTCAAAACTTTACATAGCTTTTATGTTAATAAACTGCAAAAGGTAAAGTAATTTGTGAGCAGTTTCTGGAGCTTTGTAGCATGCTCTTCAAAGAAAGCTGAATGAAAAGCCCTGTTTGACTTTTACTACTTTTACTTTTTATTCTTGGTAGAAGACAAATATTGATTAATGTGAATTTATACAGACTTTCTACAGTGGAAAAAGGAATATTCTCTATTTAAGAAGAAAACAGCTCAGGCTTAATCCTTCTCCCTCTAATATAGTCTCAGTGCAGATGTAAGTGAGAACAGCTTCTATGCCAGTGCTCACAGAAACCTCTTTCTGGGTACTAAAACTACAATTCTTAGACAGGAAAATTATTTCAGACTTCTCTGAATCTGACCAATGTGCCTGCAAAAGGTTGTCCCATGTGTGCAGGCTTTGGTTGAAACAACCTGGAACCACTGGACTTGAGGACAGGAAAAACCTCCAGTATGTTTAAATGGATCATTATCAGACCTAAATTGTGCTGCCTGTCTTCACAAGGAGTGGATCAAGAGACCCAGATCTCTCCTCTGGCTTATTGACAGAATGAGTTCCCCTGTTAGGATTTTCTAATATATTCTGTGCATCGCAGGTTTGCAAACTGGCCCACAGCATGCTCTAAGCTGCTTATAAATGAGCTCTTAAAAAAGTAAGGCATCCACAGTAGTCTAAAACTTTCAACAGACATTTGAAATAACAATGGAAAATGTGAAGAAATATAACCCCCCCCAGTTTTCATATCCATCATGGAATTTCAAGGACACAAAACTAATCTATTCTGTTCTCTCTGTGTAGTTAGTTTTGTGTAGTTAATCACAGAGCGACCGCGAGGGAGACAGCAACACACCAGTTTTGGTTGGAACTGTGCAGTGGAATTCATGTTCCTTAAAGTTGTCCATTAAAAAGGTGTTCAGAGTAGATCTGACTTGCAAAACCTGCCTGGATGTGTTTCTGTGTGACATGCCCTTGGTGATCCTGCTTTGGCAGGGGGGTCAGACTCAATGATCTCTGGAGGTTCCTTCCAACCCCTAACATTCTGTGCCTCTGTGATTTCCAGCTGCAGTGACATGCAGACTGTTACAAGACTAATGGGAATTAGATTGTTTCATACTTAACCACAGCAACTCCATTTCTCCCCACCACACATTTCTGAATGAAATCTTTGCAGAAGGCTTCTTGTTTAAGACACAGGCAGGGGTTGGTGCTGGTAGGCCAGCTGTGAGAATGGAATAATAATGACAATTCAAAGTTGCATCTCTGTATGGTGCCTGCCCTGAGCTTTCAGTGTTTGCCACCTACATTCCTGACCAGGAGTATGTTGTTTCTGTTTGTGCCATTTTCTACTGGCTGCAGGAGTTGACTGCTTACGTTTCTTTTTGAGCAAGGCAAAAGTGGTTATGTAGCTGTTCATGTCATTATGGGGTGCCTTTTGAGTTTGAGGTGTGCACCTATCAACTGTTCCTTATTCAGGTAAGATTACTGATTGGTCAATAGCTGCTGTTCGGCAAATGATTTAGGTATCAAAGTGAGATGAAAGCCTTGCATAAGGGAAATTCCACTAAGTACTTTCCCAAAAGAATGATGAAACTGCTTGCCTGGAGTGAACACATTTCTTTCTGCTTACCATCATGCCGTGGAGTATAAGGATGTGCCTGGAGTTGCTCATATTGGGAACTGTACTGTCTTGCTCCTTCCTTGGCTCTGACATCATCCTGAGTAAATGTACCACCAGAAGTCCATAGGAAAAACATCTGTCACACAGGTGGATTTGTTGAACAAAGTCAATAAATTCCTGGATTAAGCAGCCTCACTTTTAAATTTGTCTGAGGAGACACAGGGGAAAAAAAAAAAAAAAAGAAAAAAACAGGAATTGTTTCACATTTAAAATATTCATGGACTTGTACCTAGGGTTGTTTTTTTTTGCCAGAATTGTAACCCAGTGCCTTTTTTTTGGCTTTTCAGAATTGTGACTGGATTATCGATGCTCAATTCAAGTTAAAACTGACTGCTTTTTGTGCATATGAGAGTTCATTTGATCCTGTGCCAAAAGAGGAGTGTCTTTGCTGGGTTCTGCTTTCATTAGAGGCAGAAAGTAAGAAGGTTCTGGGTTTATTACCTTCAAGTTTATGGGGAAAAGAGGATGCTATTCTGTTAAGTAAATAACTCCTGGAGGTGTCATGTGGCTATTGATAACTCTCCTGGTCATTTCCTGACTCTGCTCTTCCCTGAAGCTTAGCTGTGTTTTGGAGTGGTGCAGTCTTTACTCTGTCCATCTGGAGAATGAATGAACAAGGTGGAAATTAAACTTATTCACCATCCCCACGGCACAGAGCTGCAAAGCATAAAAATTCATTGGCCTCTAAATTCCACTTCACTTTATGAGCTATTTGAGGCAGAAGTGCATCACTCCATTTTTAACTTCACATCTCTAATTTGCTTTCTCTGTTGCCTTTCTGTAGGCAAAATCCCCCAGGACACTCCTCAGAGTACTCAAAACAAAAATTCAATTCCTCTCTGCAAAGCTAAATGAAGTTACACAATAGGCATTGACGTAATGAACACACCGTGGGGTTTCTTCCTACCTCCACCAAACCTTTGCCTGGCACTAGAAAGTCAGTTGAATGTGGGCTGCAGCCACAAATGACATTACTTCCTTCCCGTGGTAACAGCTACTGCAAGGAACACCATATGAAAACTGTACACCTAGCACTGACTGTTTATTTCTCTGACTTGTGTTGGCTGAGCAAGTTGTTTGTGACTTTCCACAACATAAATTCCTCTAATATTGTGAGGCAAAGCTGCACTAGCTTCCATTTAGTTATGGAACTTATAAATTGAGAAACAGCAGGAGAAAGCCCTGCCTTGCAGAATCTTCTTCCATAAGTAGACACCTGACTACCTCAGAAGTTAATTATAGAATCGCTAAAGCTGGAAAAGACCTTTAAGATCGAGTCCAGCTGTACCCCAACTACTGTGACCACTAAACCCTGTCCTGAAGTGTCACATCTACATGCTTCTTGAACACCTCCAGGGACGGTGACTCCACCACCTCCCTGGGCTGCCTGTTCAATGCCTCACAACTCTCTCAGTTAAGTTTTTCCTGATGACCAGTCTAAACTTTCCCTGACAGAACTTAAACTCATTTCCTCTCATCTAGTCAGTAGGTCCTTGGGAGAGAAAACCAACACAGCCTCACTACAACCTTCTCTCACTATAACAGTTAATTGTTCATGAAAAAGGAACACTAGAAACAAAGAGAACCCCAGAACACCAGAAACATTATACTAAAAAGGAACACTAGAAACAAAGAGAACCCCAGAACACAAGAAACATTATACTATCTTACATATAAATGTCTCTTTTGAAAGCCTATGAGCAGGTATGATAGAGCTTCATTCACTTGTACTCCAGCTTTATTTATCTGTAACAAATCTGTGGAAATGGAAAATTGGGGAGAGACACACAGGTTCTACCAAATACCCTTGGTTTTTGTCAAAACAGTGAAGGTTACATGATCTTATCCAGCACTGCTGTTGTACATTGTGTCTGCATTCATAGGTGAGCCAGAGATGTCTTTGTTGAGAAAGGTCCCATCTGGCATGTTCAGTAGTGTGCTGGTTTTAGCTACAACTTCAGTCACAATCCCTAGCAAGTGAGCAGCAATGGGGTAGAAAAGATATAGATACCTTTCCATTAACAGCACATATAAAACCATATGATGCAGACAAAGCATCAGCAGGTTACACTCTGTGTGTAGCTGCATGCAGGTTCTATTATCACTATTCATTGTCCAAATACTCAGCCATGAGCGCAAGAGACTCTTTACCTCCATTTCTCATTTGATATACCAAAGATTATTTCAGAATAGTGACTTTTTTCTCAAACATTCACAATTCCTCCCCCACAACAGTTGCAATTTTCAGTTTTGAAATACTAAGACAGTTTTGCTATGTTAGAATCTTTGCTGTTTCCTTCTGAGAGCAGCCAGAGGTGAAGTACACGGTCACTGATTTGCATAGCCTCCTTGGTTATAGTACAGCTTCCAGTTGCTGACTGGTTATCTAGGGATGTAATAACCAGCTCCAGTCAAAACAGCTTTGTGGTTTCATTTACATATTAGGGGAAACAGAACAAAACGATGAGTCACAAGTGGAGCTCTCCTTATTATGTAATAAAATAGTGAGCTTTTCAAAGAAAACACAGGTCTGCATTCACTCTAGTACTTCCCCCAGAGCTGTCTGTAAGACCTCACTTGACCTCAAACCCCAGAAACCTGAAACTGGCTTCTTATTGTCACAGGACAGTGAGCTGTTGTAGCAGCCGTGAATATGAAGAGCGGCACTATCATTACACTTGTCAACAAAGCGGTGGGATCACACGATCTCTGTGGGTTCGCACACACGTGCTTGTGCACACACACATTTTCACCTCCCCTCTCACATCTCTTATGTGATGCTAACTCCCAAGGAAGAGCTCCAAAACAATTTGGAAATTGTCTCTCAGAACTGTTCCTTCTCTGATATACCTGCCTTGTTTCTCTAACTGGCAGACGGAAATTCTGTTGTATGGGTGAAAGTCTGTGAAACTGACAGATTTTCTTACTTCCAAATCACCTGCAGAGACAGAAGCAATTGTCTGTAGATCATAATCCAAGCGCATGAAAACTGACTCATGAATACTGCTGTCACCAGGGGCTAGCTGATAGAGCACAGGGTATCTCCATGTAGCCACCAGCTGAAAAACGGAGAGAAAGAGAAATTCCAAGACTTTTTTTTTTTGCTGGGGGTAGGAGGGTAATTTGATCCAGTGAGCTATAAAGACCACAGAACCTGTGCTTTCAGTGATTAGTATCTCCAAAAGTGATCTGGCAGGGGAAGTGTGTCTACCCACAAGTGGGTGAAGGGTTTTACCTGTCTCTGTAAGCACAGCTTTGCAAACTTCATTTCTCTTTCTGTCAGGGAAGCTCTGATGCAAATTTGTGTGCTGGAACTTCACAGTGCTGCCAGGATGTCATTATCTCCTGGAAGTGGAATACGGTTGTGTGGCATCTGATTTGTGTCTTTTTAGGAGGTCTGAATGGCAAACCCAAATTCAGTGGAAAACATAAACACTTCATAAGAAAAGCAAACCAAATAAAATCAGAACCAAACCCAACCAACTTATGTATTAAAGAACAGCACTGAAACCCAAGCATCTCCTGGCAGTGTCAGTGTAAAAAAATTTAAAGAGATCACAGCTTTAAAGCACAGAACATTCACTAATTATCTTTAACTATAGCAATATCTTGGCCTGCTGACCACTTGGTCAGTTGCTCTTTAAAGTTTTAATTACTGTATTCTACATTGAAAAAAAATCTCTCACACCATAATAAATCAGTGTCTTCAATTAAAAAATAATGATAAAGAAGCTCAATTTCTTCATTTTCTAAGGGCTTTTCAAACATCAGTTCCTAATGCTTTTCTTTGACATAATATTTTACCATATTATATCAGACATCAACCAATCAATTCTTGTGCCACAGTATTTTCATGTCAATACACAGTCCTGTAACTAAATGGCAACGTTACACTGACTCTTTTGGAGCCAGGATTTGGCTGGTGGCTTTTAGATGCTTGTATCTCTGGCCCATTTAAATAACAGAATATTTAACTTGCAATGAAAGAAGCTTGTGTTCATTTACAGATGTGGCTTGTGAAATGGCAGTAGGAATTAAAGAATTTCTGATTGCTCCGTGAAAATTAAATACAAATAAGAAGGGTTTAAATTTCATACTCCAGGTGCTGCCAAATAAGAAAAGCTAAATGGACAGATCTCAAAAATGCTAATCAGTGCCTAGCTGTTGGCAAAATAAAACATCAGAATAAAGTATGAAGATTATTTGTCAGGAGAATTTCTGATTTGAGAACAGAGCACAGATGCTCTGATACATGCTTTTTATCAGCTGCAGAACAGGTTGATTTTTCATCCCTTCCCACCTCCACAACACTATCCTCCTCCTAAAAATTGTTCTTTTGGGCTTTTACACATATGCTAGTAATTGACTTGTGATTTCAGTCATTTTGTGGCTCTTCTGTCTGTACTTTTCAGTATTTACAAAAAACAAAACCAAACTGGAAATACAAAGTCCCATCATGTCACATCATCATTGTATAGGTCATCGGGAGCCTTTGGACACCCACAAATGACGTGAAGACAGACATGGTAGGAGCTAAGGAGGGCTATCATCTGTGCAGTTAGGGTAAGATGTGACACAATTTGAGCTATAGGTTTTGTCTCTCTTTGCTGGAGTCATGTTGACTACTAGAAGCCTCTAGTCTGTCAAAACCCTGCTCTTACAACTGTGGTCATGGTTGGCATCGTTCCTTCTCAAGCCTCTCCCCTACGCTGCACACCCTGTTCCCACCCTCTCTCCTCCAGTGTCCCAGTTGCCTTCCTCATCTGACAGTCCCTATTACTGTCTCTCCTTTGCATCCTCATTAGAGACAAGATGAGTTTCATTCTGCAGACCTACTGCTGAATTTCTGAGATTTCCAACCACTCTGAATCTCTTCTCCCTCTCCATCCCCTTCACACTCATTTCTCTCAAGTGCATTTCAACAGAACCTCTTCTGCTTTGAATGTAATAAAGTTTCATGGAACGATTGACTTGAATCATCTGTGTTGACCAGAGTTTGTAAATTCCAGTTTGCATTTTATACCCATCTTTAACCTTCCTTTGTGTTTACTTCTAGGCTTTTGTTCAAGCTCTTTTTCTATCTGTGGTGTTTAAACCAGAATTCTCAGAGGTCAGTGATTTTTTAAAAAATAGACAACAGAAACTGTAGTTGATTTGAATTTCTGAACATCTTCACTAAACCCAAACCTTATTAACATTTTTGAGACCACTGCTTGCATCAGACTGCTGAAACCAGAACCTTCAAATGCATTTGTGACATTCAAATTGGGCAACTAATGTGTTTTCCAATCTGACTGCAAGTCTCACTTCTGGTGTGCCAACTAAGTCTTTATGACCAGTGCAAGTAGACAATGACATAAGATGTTATCAAAACCAAATCTTGCCAATGGTTTTTTAAAAAAGGTCTGATTATGGGAAATGAAGAACTGTTCAAGCTGAAAGTTTGACTGGCTTCAGAACAACAGAACTAATGTAAATTGAACTGATATAACCAAAATCAGGAACCTGTCCTAAGCTAAATGACTTCACTTTGGACAGCCCAGCAAAGGGCACACAGGAGTCTATACTGCTCTCTGCACCAGGCTGCCCTTTCTCCTACTATTCAGTGACATACTGTTACCTCTTAGTGTAGTGGCTTTGTGTGGTGAGGTTTTCATAGTGGTGGGGCTACAGGGCTGGATAGGGCTCTGAGAATCCTCCTGTAGTTGCAGATGTCCCTGCTGATGGCAGAAGTGTGGGACTTGATGACCACCCAAACCAGTCTATGATTCTGTAATAAGCTGCTAGAAGCTTTCCCCCATGTCTAATACAACCAGTGCCACATGGCTTCAATATAAGCCCATTGATGGCCAAGGCTAAGCCCAGCAGCAGCAGCACCACCTCTGTGATAACATATTTAAGATGGGAGAGGGAAAAAAATCCAAGGCAGTGAAGAAGGAAGGGGAAGGAGGTGCCCTGGGTGCCAAAGAAGAGATTCCCCTGCAGTCCTTGGTGAAGACTGTGGTGAGGCAGCCTTGGTTCTGCATCCCATGGAGGTCCACAGTGGAGCAGAGACAGCTGCAGCCTGTGGAGGACCCCACTGCAGAGCAGGTGGATGCCTGCAGGAGGCTGAGACCCTGTGGGCTGGGCTGGGCAGGGCAGGGCAGGGCAGGGGGTGGAAAAAAAAGAAAGGAAAAGGAGGATCTTGCACAAAAACCATATGGCAGGGATTATAAGCAGTAAAAATACAAGGTAGTGTGATTTTGAGCTGCATTAGGTAATGTAAAAGCAAATTACAGTATGAAAGTGATTGTATAAAAGTGAAATAGTGCTGGAATCCACATTCTTTAAAAATGGAGCATGACATCCAGATATGCTCAAAGCAAAGATTCAATCCACTTAGAAGCAGTTCACAGCAGAAACTGTTACCTGACACAACTTCCCCATTACGCTTAGTATTTTGTAAGTGTCTTCATTATTTCAATACTGTTATTTAAGCATTTGTACCCTCTCTCTGCTAATTTCACATTGATAGTCTTGACTGTTCCTATGGAACTCACAAGGTCTCAGTGTGGATTAACAGGGTTGATAGTGAGAAAATAAAATACTGAAAGATTAATTTACCTGACTAAAGTAACACAAACACACCTGCTTTGCTTCTGTCATGCTTTTGTTGCAAGGTCAGTGCTCTTCTCTGTTTAGGCAAATAAAAGTGGGAAAGAACTTGTATAAAGAATTTCCAACATAGAGGATGACAGTGAGTCAAAAATTTGCTTCCAACGTTATCCTACAGTGAATGAAAGCCACTGATCTTTAATGGATAGCTTCATAGAAAGTTTCAGTAGTTTCAAGTCCACTTTCTGGCAGATAAATCCCTGATAAAGACTCATATCAAGGATGATCTCACTTGCAAGATTAATGCTCACAATTCATCTCAGAATTAATGAACTTCAAAAAGATTCCTAAAAAATGTACAGTCAGTTCTTCTCTTCAGCCTACTTCCCTTTTGTTATTTCTCCCTATACTCAGTTCATGTTTTTGGCTGAATCAGACACCTCCGATGCGCTCTGTCTGTCGCCAAGGCACAGGTCCCCAGAGCAGTGCTGCGCTACCACCGTGGGGCTCCTCCATGTCACAGGCAATTGCCCAGAGTCAGAGGGCTTCCAGGATCCAGAGCCAAAACATGAGAGAAACTTTGCTCTTCTCCAGATGTACTGACAAGTCTTGACTGCTGGAAATATTGCTCCTCCTTGCTCATCAGTCAGTTCTTTTACCTTTGGCAGAGGTGTGTGAACTCTGCAGCTCAGCACCAAGAACACGTGGTTGGGAGCCAGGGGCAAACATGGAGAGAAGCAGCACTGCTCCATTTTGCAGCACTGTGCTGCTATGTGGGCTGAAACAATCTCACAAATTTACCAGAAGGCTGCAGGAGGCAGCAACGTGGCTCTCCAGCAGAGCCTAGACTGGAAACAGTTTGCAGTCATGCAAATTCCTCACAGTTAATCTGCTATAGACTGGCTCCCACCCCATACCTTAGGGCCCCTCAGGCCCCCATATGTCTATTACTGTGTCTCAGCAGACAGAATTTGTAGAGATGAAGCCAATGCCAGAATAACTCTGGCATAGGAGGATGTGAGTTCTCCTCCTCACAAGCATAGGGAAAGCACAGTGTTGGGGGGCACATAGTGATGTGAAATGCCATAGCTTCTGCAGTGCCTGGGACCATTTGTTCTGTGCTGGCTGTGTGTCTTCATAAGCATTCAAATCTCTTGTTTCAATAACAACAAAGTCACAAATTAATTAAAGAATGGAGTATGTAAGAAAGCAAGGTATTCCTATACACTGGACTTCCTGTCTTACTGATGGGTGGAAAACATCCCCAAGAGCTTCATTCCCAAGACATCAAAAGACCTCTTACAAGATTAATAGGAGTATGAAATGGGGAAACTCACTGGGGCAGTTCTCTTTCATTTTCCAGATGAGTGAATACAATGTCCTTAATTGGTGGATTCAAGTTTTTTAAAAGTAGCTGAGACTGGAGAGAAACACCATGTAATAGCCAAAGAGTTCATATGTCTTTTTTTTTTTTTTTCTTTCCCCTGAGGAAGAATGAAAAAAAAAAAATCAGAAAGCAATGTGTCCCCTTTGGGACATCTTTTCTTTAAAAAAAAAAAAAAAAAAAGACTATTAATAACATTGGAAGAGACACCTGGATCAACAATTCCTTATCATCACAATGACAAAAGAGGTATTTACTCCAAAGCCTCCCCTGAACAGCCTTTTCCCCAGCCATGAAATGCTCCTTGAAATACCTTTAAAACTGAAGGATGCAAAACCAGCACCTCACAGTAACACAGCAGGAAAGACTAAGGAAATTGTATTGAGTATAATGAGCACGATGAGGCCCTCCACTTCCAGGGAATTTCTGAGAGGAAAACACCTGAAAAAAAGGACCACATCTTTTGCTGCCAGAGAAAAGCAAAAGAAACTCCCAAAGTCCATCACTGAACCTCACTGAAAAGTCTTCTTTGATCCTCAGAGAAAAGAAGCCTCCCACTAATTGACTTAATACTAAATACTTGAGCAAAATATGCTCTTAACTTAGTTTCTCTAAGTGGTGCTTTATAAGGAACAAATCAAGAGGTTAGGCCAAATCACCATCATCTTTTTTCCAGAGACTTACTTTATTAATTGGGATGGTACAGAGCAAGCAGTATTCTCTTTCCCCAAAACACAAGCCTTGAGGGATGGGGATGGCTGAAAGCAAGACAGACATTTTGGGCTCAGTAGACTAAACTGGTTGAGGCACCCTGTGTGCTAGTTGCTGTGCCAAGGCTGTGAGCAGCTGGGTGGGTTGGCTAGAAGACTGCTCCTGCAGCAGGTCAGACATGCCCCCATACATCTCAGGTCCTAGATAAAAACCCTGCAGCCTCAGATCTCTGAGTTACACCACAGTGGTGGTTGTCCTGACATTAAACTTTGATTTTTCTATAATACTTGATTTTTTTTTTTGTTCTGAAAAATGCTAAAGTACTGGAGGAGTCTCCCTATGTCTCTACTATCAATTCATAAACAATTTACTTCTGTGGTTAAAGAATGAGGGGGGAGAAAAAAAAAAAATCAACCCTTATTTGCTTTCCAAACCACTATGTTTCACTGTGTTCGAAGCTGTTTGATCTTTTAATCACCCAAGCAACAACAGCAGTGTTTCACAAACAGACCACAAGTGTATTACAAATTCTACAGCCTTCTTACCATGGCTCTCAACCTTTATCTCTCATCTTGGCAAACACATACCCACAAGTTTCCCTAGAGGTTTCACTGCTGCTAGAGAAGAGCTGTTTTGTGGATCCCCTTGTTAAAACACTGTCAGAACACCACTGACATAGTACTCCCAAATCAGATTCTCAGTTCTGCAATATCTTCTCTGTAGTCTTTGAGAGTTAGGCAATTTTGACAACATCAGTGTGGCTTGGAAAAAAAACAAACTAACTCAAACACAAGCACACACACACATGCAAAGCCATATTTAGAAGTGAGGAATAGTATCATCTTCTTGAAGTGAACAAAAACTCTATGTTTTCTTTTATGAATTATGAGAAAGGCACTCTTTTCACTGAAAGAAAGACTCTTTTTGTGGAGGCTTGTTTCAGATACAGATAGTGACATAAGCTCTCAGCTTCTTAGCCCTCAAAAGTCAGACTTTGTGCCATAAAATTTCCCACTTTAGAGATGATTCTCCAGTGCAGCACATCCTGAAATGCAGTCTGCTTTCTCAATACTGCCTTCTTTGCGGGTCTCATTGGGTTCAGACATTGGCATAATCATAGAATCACTCAGGGTTGGAAGGGACCACAAGGATCATCTAGTTCCACCCCCCCTGCCATGGGCAGCAACACTGTAACCTAGATCAGGCTGGCCAGAGCCTCATCCTTAAACACCTCCAGGGATGGGGCCTCAACCACCTCCTTGGGCAACCCATCCCAGGGTCTCACCACTTTTATGGTGAATGCACCCACCCTACCCCTAGCATCCTTTGATTAGTAGGTGTAATGACCCAAAGCAGCTTTAAAATATCAGAATTGTTTATTTGAGAGGATTATTGTTAAAGCCTAATTTATTTCACATTATTGGCATGACTGTCTTGCCATGACATCAATAATGGAGGCAAGAGAGCATTGCCAATGTGTGAAGCAGCTCCCTTAACAATTCTTTTGCTTCTTACCATGTCTAAATCCAGCCAGGCTTACCTGTGTGCACATACCCAGTTTGGAAGTACAGCCTTAAACCAAATCAAAGTGGTGCACTTTCCACACCTTGAAAGAAAGAAGCCCTGCTATTGCCTCTGTTTCTTACAGGTCCCCCAAAGGTTGAGGGACATTCCCATCTCTAGGAAATACTCTGCTTTCTGGTATTTGCCACAGTAGCTCTAACAATTTAGTTCACAATTGTCTTAATCAGAAATCAGAGTGTCATGTTCAGCACTATTAGAGGCAACTCCAAATCTGCCCAACCACCAACTAAGCTGTAAAGTTTGAAACTCTTTCTGTTACTAAAATGTTGTTAAGAACTCAACTCTGGAAGGATTTGTACCGTAGTTGTATTTCATTAGGTGCTCAGTTACAGCAGCTGGCACAGGAGAATCTCTCTGCAGCTTGTACAAGCACTGAATTTTGATCAAGGTGTCAGGCAGGCATGGATGCTTGAATCTGACTTTTTGATTCTCTTCAGATGCTGTTGTTGTTTCTGAAATTACTAAGCAGCAAGAAAAGAATCCAGATTCTCTTGTGTAAAATGTTACTCACAGAGTGCCTGTCTTTTTGAAATCAAGGCCCTGGCTCTCCTATGTAAGAGTATCTTATTCCACCATTCCATGGATACACTTTAATGAGTTTTAGGCTTCATATCAATACATGAGAGTCCAAAAGGCCAAACTTTCCATTCCTGAGCCACATTCCAGTTTATCTTTCTTGGCTGGCTTAACATCTAACAATGTGTTTTGTGGCCAAGCCATTTGTTAAGAAACATTCATCTTAACAATGTGCTCTTTCTTTTTTATTTTTCCCCTTGAGAAATCCAGAGTTTCCATTTTTTACCAAATAGGTAGAATCTAAGAAATGTGGGGTGGTGGTAAAAGGGGGGCTTTCTTCAGGGAAGTAACCAAGATTAGGTCCAACAGGAAGACTTAGTTATACACACAGTTGTAGACAGACCCATTCTTTTTCTGATGCTATCATAGCAGACTTGAACAACCCACATGGGGGAAGGACACAGCAACCTAGAATAGTGTTTCCAAAACAGCCTTTCTATTGCTCCTTACCAGCTCAGAGCTAAGGAGAAATGGCTAGAAATAAAGTGAATTCTATTTGATAAAAGAGATGAAGGTAAAGAGAAGTACTAACATTTTTTGATAGGGAAAGAAAAGCTACAGTTTTACACTGCTTCCTGGTGTTTTGCTTTTTATTTTGAAGGCTGGACAACTCCATTGTTAATCTCGATGCATTCATATTAAAAAGGAAAAAGAGTGGAGCTGATCTGATAAGGTTCCCTCAATCAGCATAATAGTACTTCAGCTGTGTACCACCTCACCACTAACAGACTAACAGGGATGCTGGAGTGTGATATGGTTGCCAGCTGGAAGAGCATGGCACTCAAAGAAACATTCACCTGAAGACCTTCCCCTTGAAGTGACTCCATGGGCTGGACCCTCAGCCTGTCACATTCACGGTTTCCAGCAACAAGAAACTGCACATTACATTCAGGCTGTGATGATATTTCATAGAATCATAGAATGGTAAGGTTGGAAGGGCCCTCAAAGACCATCTAGTCCCACCCCCCTGCCATAGGCAGGGACCCCTCCCACTAGAACAGGTCACTCAAGGCCTCGTCCACCCTGGCCTTGAACCCCTCCAGGGAGGGAGCAGCCACAACCTCCCTGGGCAACCTGTGCCAGTGCCTCACCTCCCTCACTGGAAAGAACTTCCTCCTAACATCCAGTCTAAATCTCCCCTCTGCCAGTTTAAACCCAGTGCCCCTTGTCCTGTCATTGCAAGACCTTGTAAATATTCCCTCCCCAGCCTTTCTGTAGCCCCCTTCAGATACTGGAAGGCTACTGTAAGGTCTCCTCAAAGCCTTCTCTTCTCCAGGCTGAAGAGCCCCAACTCTCTCAGCCTGTCCTCATAGCAGAGCTGCTCCAACCCTCTGATCATCTGCAAATGATATCATCTGATCTTTGGACGTGATTTCTTTTCTCTGAGGTTTTGCAGTACAGAGAGAATGCTTTTTTGGGCTGCTGTCCTCACTTTGAGAGCAGAAAAAAAAGGAAAAAAAAAATCCAGCAACTTGGTCTTTAGGACTGCTGCTTATACTGGGCCTGAGTGGTGGGGGTGAACATTCTGTACATTTTGTTCCAATTACAAGCAAATGTTGATCTGATCATATTTTAGGGACTGTTATGTGATTCATAAATATTCATATGTTTGATGTTCCAAGCTCCAATATACCCTGAGTGGATCCCTAATGATATTATACGCTTATTTGAGCAGACTTCATTGAACAGGCATTCTTACGCCTGCTGAGTTTGCTCTGCTCTGTAATTCCTATGGAAAGATTTGCTAGAGGAAAATAAATGCCATTAAATATATAGAATCATAGAATCATAGAATAGTAATGACAGGACAAGGGGCAATGGGTTTAAGCTAGCAGAGGGGAGATTTAGACTGGATGTTAGGAGGAAGTTCTTTCCAGTGAGGGTGGTGAGACACTGGCACAGGTTGCCCAGGGAGGTTGTGGCTGCTCCCTCCCTGGAGGTGTTCAAGGCCAGGTTGGAGGAGGCCTTGAGTAACCTGTGCTAGTGGGAGGTGTCCCTGCCTATGGCAGGGGGTTGGAACTAGATGATCCTTGATGTCCCTTCCAACCTTACCATGTGCAATGCTTAACTGTTGGGCAGATTTGATTGAATCATTTCTGTTAGTTATCAAAAGAAACAGAATCACTCTGAAACAACGCAATTTCAAATTGAACCTTCTGTTCCTATACTCAGAACTAGAATCATGTTGGTTGTTTATGCAAGTCATTCTGCTAGAGCAGAGCTAACATCACACAGCTCATTACCATGGCAGAACAAACAGCACATCCTGAGTACTTGCTGAACATTTCTAATGTAACCAACATTAGATGAATGTGGAGTTTAATGTAATTGTTACGTGAATCTGAATAATAAATAACAGATTTCTAAATAATAGAAGTGTGAAAATTTAATTGCTCTGAGATTTATTTTATTGATTTAACTGGAATTAAGCTAATGAGAGTCTGTTAATTTGTTAATAATAGACACACTGCTCTGACTCTTCGATGCATTTAGAGTGATAATTGGTATGAACAATCTGAACAATGCAAAACATTTCAGTCATCACATTGGCAAATCCCTCCAGATAAACATACTGATGAATTTATGCTATATATAAATCACTGTAAACCCTTAAAGAATTTGCAATTAGTAAGAGAAGCTGAAATTTAAAACAGTTTTATTCCCTAGGAACCTTGAATGATTGTTGCTTCATGAAAACCACAAGTGGAAGGTTTTTAAAATACACATCCTTTCCTAAGGATTTAGTATTTAAACTTGGTATTTTTTTCCCCTTTCCCATTTCCTACCGTAGAAGATAAAAATAGACCTTTATCAATTTTTAGAGTCTATTTTTGTCTTCCTACTTTGGTTCTCTATGTTCAGTGTTAAAGACCACTTTTTTCCTGCTTCAGCAAGAAAATACTGTTTCCCACATTCACTTTCTTCAAAGTTGAATTGATTGGGACTAGTACTGCAAGTTTTCTATTACTTTGAGGAAAGAGGTCATGTATGGTCAGTTAAAGAACAACTTAATGAAAACCTTCAGTCAAGGTCTCTTATTTCGGATGCCGATGCTCAAGGAGTCGCCCACTAGAGGGTAGTAGAAGATAAAGGAAAAGGGAACATGATGTTCTCGAACGTGAGCCATGGCTCGTTTCCACCACTTTGAAAAAGTTCAGATTTCAGTGACAAAGTTCATTCAGTTATTTTCTAAGACAGCTTGGTGACAGTAAAAAGCTGTTGCTGCCTACCCTAAGGTGATGTGGTGGTGCTACGTGTACAAAGGGAGATGCCTGTTGCAGAATTACAACCTGGCAGCACCTGAACTTCAAAAGCTACACTGACAAAGGAAATGCTTTGGAAGCTCCAGTGGATGTAGAAGCCTTGAGGACAACTGCAGAAAGTTCATTTCAATGTTGCTTTCAGGCAGGTGAGCCCAAATGCTGAAGCTGCTATTTTTCCAAAGTGGTAGTGAAATTTAGCCTAGTGAAAAATTTGTCTAATGAATGAGGAATGATGTTTTCTAATGGAATCACAGGAAGAAGAGCATGAAAAGACCATAAACAAATGCAAGAAAAGCCCACCTAACTTTAGAGGCTGGAGGGAATGGCTACTGAATGCTTCCCGCACACCAAAGACTAGTTCAAGGCTACAGACCCCACTACCTGGCTTGCTCACAGTTTATAATCTCTAGTGCAATTGCTTTCTGAAGTGATGGGTTTGTGGTGAGCACAGGAAGATGTGTGAACATAAGGAGAGGAAGAGGATACTTCGTATTGCCTGCCTTTAAGGGCACTAACAGCTTAATCTCTGTTTGAAGTGTACACAGGTAACGTAGTGAGAGGGGGAGAGAGCCTGCTCCAAGTGCAGCCAAATTTGATGCTTGCTTTGAACCTTCCCTTGTATTCTATCTCCACTTTACTCTGAAATTTAGCACACAGGTTCTTATTCCAAACTGGAAGGCATCTACCAGATCCCACCTGGAACCATGCACATGCTGCCTTACCTTGTCACCTGCTGAGATCCAAGGAGAATTCCACTATTTGGGCCTCTGGAGTTTGGTACATGAAAGGTGTCAGTACAGCTGCATACAGTCAATGTTAAGTTGTCGAACAGCTCTCAAAGCTTTACTCCATTGATCACATAGGTCCTTCCCTGGCAAAATCCTGAAGGAGTTCCTGTAAGGAAAACAACACATGTTAATAATAAGCTGTTCCTCTTTGGGAGAATTATGGGCTGATGGACTGTATGTAAGAGATATTCTGGAGAAGTGTGGCATCACGCTTCGGTAAGAAATGCATGCTCAAAGCATGTCATTCTGATCTGCTTGGTCAAGCAAAATCACTCCCAGATGTAGACTTTGATATCCAAGACTAAGAGATGTTTCCATCACATTAAAATATGCCAAGAAGTGTACCCAGAGCTTCTTAGTAAGTATGCATTCTCCTGTGGTGATTGCAGCTCACCCATTTCAATGTTGTTCTATCACATATGAACACTTCAATAAAACTAATTAAAAAAACAAACACACACACACACAAAAAAAATTTTTTTTGAAACACACCAGAACATCTGCTGGGATTTTCAGAGACAACTACTTGTAATAGTCCACCTGTCCACATTATCTATCTCTATACCACTCTGATTTCTAATGAAAATCTTTTTATAACTGGAAAAAGCTTTTTTATTACTCAAGCTAAGGAAAATATGATCAGCACAAACAGCAGAGTAAAGTCTTTTTAAGCCTTTAATCAAGTATTATTTGGAATTATTTTATTACTCTGTAGTCTATAGTTTACATTAATAATTGTATTTTTCATTTAGCCTTTTATGTAATCTGATTTTGGGGTGTTTCAAGTCATAGGAGAAAGCTTTTAGTTTTAACTGAGTGGATTTGTAGGGCAAATGTCTGTTGCTGGGTTTTTGAGCATTGGCTTCTGAGCATACAGAGTCACACAGGATAAATGCTGCTTGCTGAACTGCCAACTAAAGCTTTCAAAGTCAAGAATGACAAGTGGGATGTCATGAATAAAGACCACCTGGTGCAGATATTTTTATATTTATGCTTGCATTTTAGTAGACCTTAGGATTTGTGAATGTGTTCACAAAGGAAGCAGGCATGTCCTGACTATCCAAACAGTTTTTCTCCATAAATGACAGCAGAGCAGGTTTGTTATGTCTCTTGTGGGAATTGTGAACCCTTTTAGTATGAGATGGACAAGGAACTTTGCACCTTGCCTTTGGGAATGCAAAATTTTAAAATCTTGCTAAACCAGGCAGGATAGGGTGAGGGTGGTAAATATCTGAAAAGACTGTAGAGCCATAAAGCCAAGAAGCTGTGGTCTTTGTGGGAAACAGTGCAAACATGAAGGCAGATCTTTCCATAAAGCCAAGAAGTGAGGAGCTGCCTACTATAACGATCTCATATAAATATTCATTTGAATTCTTTTCAACTTCCTCACCCATAAACTTTTCAAAACAGGGAAGACATTTCTAAATCAAAAACCTCAAAACTGAAAATCAAGCAACAAAATCCTCCCTCCTTCCAGTTTTAAATATTTCAAAACTTCCGCTTAAGGGATGTGTGAATTATGAAACTGCTGTTTTCTGTCTCAGCCATTGAACCCAGACAGAGGCAAAGAAATAAATCTTTTGATGTTTTTCTAACTCCCATTAAAGTCTCTATTAGATATAATATCTATTAAGTGAGCAGCACTGGAGCAACTTCCTGACATGATTTTGTAGCAGAAGTGTAGAACCCAGTGACAGCTTTGCTGCACAAGTAGAACCATCACATCTCCTTCTTGGTTATATGCTGCTAACAATTCTGTTGCTACAGAAAATGGATTTCTGTAGAATATCTCAAAGATAGTCTTCACTCAATATTACACCTCAGAAGCAACAGCCTGGAGCAACATCAAAGAAAATTGCAAGTCATCAGCTAAACTTTAATAAAACAAAATTAAATAATCTCAAAGCTTTGATTTTTTAGTATTTTTTTTTAAACCAGAAAATTACAAAAACAAGAAAGAAAACCTTGTCAGAAAGTTAACTCTATATCCTCTAACGTTGCTTACTGAGAAAGTATGAAGTCTTTGAGGCAGTAGAGGGGAAGACAAATGTTGTCTGCCTCATGAGCCTGGTTTGGGATAGGCTCAGTATCCTGCCTCTTGCCAGTTTGCTGGAGGGAAGCTGAGATAACTCCGTGTTTTAGACTCGTTAGATTCGACAGATCTTACTAAAATATCTATTAAACAATAAACTACATTTTATTATAGCAGCATCAAGCACTGCAGATCAGATGGATAGTTTGGGAGGTTTTTTTAATCCTGATTCCACTTTTCTTTGTCCACTAAGCATCAAAGTCATTGTGGGCAAAACATCCTCAAAGGCAAGGGAATTGAAGTAGGAGTTAACTCGTCCTCGAGCAGCCAGCTAGAAAACTTCTTGGAAAAGATTGTTGCTGTCTGTCTGGGATGATTTAGGGAATGTAATAAACATACTGCTGATCTCATTTTTGGTGCAAACAAGAAGCAAAATAGATGTATTAACTCTTCAGGGCTCAGCTATTTCTCTGACTGGCTGCTGTGGATCCTAGAATCCAAATTCAGTTACATAGTTACAACAGGTTAATACTGCCGAGATTAATCAGAGTAATTTAGAAAGGCTCTGCTGAGGTCATCTACTAAATGATTGAATCAGTTTGCACACCTAAATTTAAGCACACACTTATGTATCTTGTGGGACAAATATGTTCCATGATACCAGCACATGGATTTCCACTCAAACTTCTGTGACTGTTCTCTGCACAGACAGAATTACTAGTAACAAGTCTTCTGAGGAACTGTGATGCACATCCTGTACCTCCTTTCCGTGTCAGGCATGTTGCAGATTTACACCACCTCCTGCCTTCAGGAGGTTCTTCAGTGCAAGGGTAGTGAGATTCTGGAACAGGCTGCCCAGGGAGGTTGTGGATGCCTCCTCCCTGGGAGTGTTCAAGGCCAGGCTGAATGAAGCCTGGAGCAGCTGAGACTAGTTGAGAGGTGTCCCTGCTCATGGTGGGGAAGTTGGAGTAGATGAGCTCTAAGGCCCCTTTCAACCTAAGCCATTCTATCATTCTACGATTCAGCAGGAACTGTTCAGCCTCCCAGCTGGCTGTTTCACCTGACTGCCATAGTCTCCTGATTGTGGGGCAGAAGAATCAAAGTATAGATCCAAATGACCCTACTGGTTCTGGTCCCTGAAGATGGCAATGAAATACAATACCTGTTCTGTATAGCTTTATAATAAACATTTTTAAAATAGGATGATCATTTCCCAGCTATTTTCATGGGAGAGACAACACTAAATCAAATTCCAAGGGACTTTTTCCCTCTCTCTGATTCAATAAGTATAATATGTAGCTTTTAATAACTACTTTTAAACATCACTAATGATACTAACCCAGGAGCTTTATGTCACTGGTATTCATTTGCATAACAGCCTTCCAGATGAACCTGGCATAATTCCTGTTGCACAGAGAAGATCAAAAAAAGTTTGTGCTGATCAGGATGCACATTTTTTGGATACCTTCAGCACAATTCTCTTCTGTACTCCCCACTGTATCAATAACACTTGGGTTGTTTGTGGCATAACACTAAGCATTCACCACAGCTGTACTTTCCCAGTACTGCTACAAAACCTGCCCTGGTGCTGTGCATTAGAATATCTCAGCTACCACAAAATTAGTGATACAACTACCAACCACCTCTGGGGAGTCTGATTTCAGGTGACATGCTCAGCAGCTGTCCCTTCAGGCATATCACTTTCTGTGTAGCTGACTTATCCCACAAAGTTTGCCCTGAGCAGTGGTTGACACAGGTCCTAAATCAACAGAGTATGCAAGCAAGTAATTAAGGATTTTACAACAATGCATAAACATAAGATGGCTGTTTTAATGTTCATCAGATGAGTAACTGCAGTATTGCCTTGCTTTTGACACATTTATGAATGATCTGGTAACCTTATTTCCAGTATATACAATATACACACCCACCACAAATATTGTGATCCAGGGCTCCTGCAGAACCTTCTGTCTCCAGAAGCTGTTTTCCAGCACAGTTCTCTCTCTGAGAGTGGCCCATGGCACCGTTTTCAACCCTGAGATGGTTTCTGATGGATCATTGATGACTGCTCTTCCATCTGTTGCACTTCTACAAATGACAGCATGACATGATGATTCACCAGTCCTGTGTTAGGAGATTGCAAAAGGTATGTTTTTAAAGCCACAAAAAAAATGTGATTTTTATATTTTTTACATTTATTTGGAATAGTGTCTCCTGTATATGCTTATTTCAGCTGCCTGAGGGAGGCTATAGTACCTGGCTGCTATAGTACCTAAAAGCCATGATGCCAGGACCTTTGAAGTTCATTGTGTTTTCTCTATTCCCTCATAGAGCTGTCACTTTCATGTGCTGGAGTTAATAATACAAAGTGAGCATATGGGCAGCCCCTGCTTTCTGTGTCAGCAGCAGCAGTGATTCAGTCTCTACCATTGCAAGCTGCTTTTGGCAGAGCAGGGTCTGTAAGCAAAGGCAGTTTACAGGTTGTCTCATCCAATTATGAGAAGTGAAGTATTACTGCCTGATTTTGCCCATAAGGCTACATTTCCCCCAAATTATGTCTTCTCTCTCTCACTTTTGCCACTTAACTCTGTTCATCTTCCTGAGACAGGAGCAACTTCTGCTCCTAATTCTGGACTAGCCCAGGGGTAATGGTTTAGAGCATGGGAAGAAATTCTCCTGTGAGTCTGCAATATCCTTTCTGAATACCTGGAACAGCTACTCTCAAAGGCCTCTCTCTGCCTAGCAGACAAATCATCAGTCTCATTTTCCACAGTTCCTACCTTCTTAGCGTTTTTGTGGCAATTAGCAAAGTGGTATCACTGCCTACAGAAAAAAGGAGATATGTTCATTAAATTGTACCATGCGTCTGCTTGCATAACTGAGAACATTCTTCTGCCAAACCAACTGGTTTAATTATAAGCAGTGACTACATTCAGCCTAGATTTCTGCCTGATCTCCACAATATTTCAGCCTTTACAACATGTTAGTTCCCTAACTGTACCTCAGAAGATGGCCTGGAGTTGTTCTTCAGACCTGCACAGCCAGGACAGGTATGCCTCAAGAATTATAGGTACTCACAAGTAACAACAATCTTGCCATCAAACAGCAACCTGAAACATCTCTGTTTCAGTGCTGTGAGTCCTCTCAGCTCTTACTTCTGGTGGTTCTGGCCTGGCATCTTAGGACACAGTATCTTCTCGGTTATACTTCGTGGCAGTCTCTGCAAGCATTTAGATTTGTAAGAAATTATATCAAACAGAAATTGCTTAATTCGTTCCAGAGGCATGTTCAGATCCTGAAATTATTTCCCACTTGTATCCCTGATGGGTTTTAGTACAAAAGAGGAGAGAGAAGCCTATTGTGAGCGGTTGGGCCAGTCCCCTTAGAAAGCTTAGTGGGAATTATTCAAGCATCTTGCACTCATTTTGCCTTTGTTTCCTGCTGATGAATGCATTTGCAGCCATTCCTTTAAGGAGGAGATAATGCCACCTTATTTAGGTAGTGTCTCTAACTATGATTAACGAAGATCTAATTGAAACACAGCATGTCCACCCAGTCAACACAGGCTTCCTTCAGTCTACAGCTTTCATTTGCATTTAGAAAAAGCAACATACTGCTAAGTTAACAGCAATATCATGCAAATGGATGTTTTGACAGGGCCCTGTTCTTTCTTGCAGCAGATCAGCTTCTTTGACATTTATTTTGCTCTAGAAAAATGTAAACCAGTGATTGTTCAATTGTGCTGAATTAAGTATGTGACATTTTTCACTGTCTTGAAAATACACAGCTTTCTCAATTCTCCTTGTATTGTGATGCCAATCAGTGTGCCATTTCTGTACAATTAAGCCTTTTGGAGATATAATTCATACTATTTTCCTCTTGGGTTGTGAAAATTTGAGGTTGGTAGCTTATTGTAATTACTGGTAACACTGTTCACTTCTGAAGTGTCTGCTTCCTACATTGCTTCTCTCTCGATAGTATCCACCTCCCTGAGTAAGATCACACACTGCTACTAAGGTAGTAAGAAAGTGATTAATCTCTTTAAAGCTCAGAACATCCCTGTAGATAGCTGCTTAAGGTCAATATTTCCCCAAATGTCTCTCTTTCAGTCAGTAAGTTTCAGTGTTTCCACCAATGTAGTTTCATTCCATGTCCCATTCTGCATAGTCTAGTTCTCAGCAGGTAAAACTAAGTTACAAATTCCTTGCACATACTCACATTTAATAAAATTTATCCTACCACCTGCAGATGCTCTGTGCTGTATTCCTGCTCTTAAGAAATCTCTACTAGTCGGGTTTCTTGCGGACAGATTCTGCTTATTAAAAAGAAAAAATAGCCTGCAGCACAGAAGTCTGGACAAATTAATTGCTCAGAAATGGCTTCAAACAGTAATCTGTTTCTAGGGTCACTTAATCATTTCAGAAGGAAAACAAGACAAGTGGTGATGGCTGTGAATGCCTCATGAAGCTTCACTCCATACAAATAGCTTCTCTACTAGTGCAGGGCAGGTATAACCACCACTACTCCCATGGCCCTTGCTGTGTTGACTTCCTCAGCCCCAGATGATTGTACCCATCAGGACTAGAGGCTAAAGCTGTGTAAGGGAGCTGGTGCATAGATAAAAGTGGTTCATGTGTGCCTGGGAAGCAGGAACTCCTTCCTTCAATCCAGCCACTTAAAGCAGAGCCTGAGATTTAAACCAAATGTGTCACTTTCTCCCTGAGGTACACAGTCCTGGGACAGCAAAGCACCTCGGGCAGCAGTGGCTGTAGGAGTAGGAGAGAGTGT
The DNA here is from genome assembly GCA_013399055.1 of Ramphastos sulfuratus. NCBI lineage: Eukaryota > Metazoa > Chordata > Aves > Piciformes > Ramphastidae > Ramphastos > Ramphastos sulfuratus. The sequence continues at coordinate 96,181 of WBNM01013529.1, forward strand.
GCTAGAGGTAAGTGTTCTAGGAGGCTCTTTTCTCTACCACATGCTCAGTTGGAAGATGAGGCTTTGGGACCTATGTGGAAAAAGGACACCTCTAATCTGTATGAAATACAGCTTTTCCCTGACACAGCCTCCTTCCCCCTTGGAATGCCAGTGAGGAGAGAATAACAGCAAGTGGGAGTTTGTACACTGACACATCAAGGAAATTATCCTCCTGTTGACCTGGGCTAGGACTGCTACATGTTTGTTGGGATGAACATTGGATCTATCTTCTCTAGACATACCACACACATTTAACAAACAGAACTTGAAGCAGCTATGAAGAAAATCGTCCAGGCACCAGCACTGCCTCCATTAGATACTTCAGAGCTAACTCCATCAGGAGTGTGTTGGGACAGATAAGAACTCATTTCCATATGTGTGCAATCCAGTCATACAGTGCTGCTGGGAGAAAATAAGCCTAAAAACATGATTTCTTTCTTCAAACAAATTCAATTGGAAGATGAAATTTGGGATTGTAACTGATAATTTTACTTTAAAGGGGCAGTTTTGTGCTTGCTGCCGCTCTACAACACCAGGTCTTAAAGTGCTGCAGGGGGTTTGCAATGAGTGAGCTCACCCAGAACCTCTGCCCCAAAAGCCTCTCTGCCAGCACACAGCTTGAAGTTCTGTTTAATGTATAATCCTGCTTGCCAGTGTCAGTTAGGAATTTCTTGACCTCTGGGACAATGTTAATTAAAAGAATTAAAAATATAAATCTTCAGCAAGAAATTGAAGGTCTGGGGAAATGGTCCATACTGGATTGCTATTAAGACTCTTCCGCTCAGTTGTTTCTCAGTAATCTCAGAGGAGAGCTGCAATAATGCTACCTCAGTTTCACATCCCAGCAATTAACTCCTGACTAAGGGCAAAGATTGTTTCGGGTCAAATGCTTGCAACTGGCAAAATACAAACCCCTCAAACTCCACAGGCAAGTAAGGAACACTTTCACATTGAAGTTTGTACCTTCACAGGAGGTACCTTGATACTGTGTTTTCACCATACTTTCCTTGACTACCAATTGCTTAAACTGAACAACATAGTCTTGTGGACCTGTTCTTCCTCTGAAAAGCCAAGTTCTTCCTTTTGGCTATGACTACCTACCATTTGCACTTTGGGTATGCTATCTGTAGCTGGTACTCAAAAACTTCTTTGCCTGAAGAAGTGTTTTAAATCTCTGCACTTGTTTCTTCTTAGAAGGCCAGAAAAGGACATGAATTTTTTTGAAGAATTTGTTTCCATTGGCTAAAAGTGAGTAGGATGTTAAGTCCTGAGTGTATTTCCCCAAATGAGGTCAGAAGAAAGGACAAGTTTCTGCAGTAAGCTCAAGATCCTTTAAGCCCATCCTCAGAACTTTGTATCATGGGGCTGTAGCCTGACCCTGTTGCTCAATACGCAAAAGAGCTACAGCTTCAGCAGAGCAACACCGTGCCTCCCCATACACTGCTTTCATTTGTGCTCTGCAGAGCACATGTTAGGAGGGTCTCTTGCAGTGGGTGGGAGTTGCTGCCACAGCACACTTTCTGAAAGAGGAGTGATGTCCAAGAGCAGAAGGACCAGAAGGACTAGCCAGCAAAAGGAAGGCAAAAGAGTATCCAAAAGAATGATACTTGCTCCATGACAGTTTCTTCTCTGAGGGAAACTTCTCTTTGGCCAAATTGTGAGTGATCCATGACTTAGTAGAGTGGAATGAATTCCTTGTTTCCTCATGCTCCCCAGAGATGCTGTGTTCCAAACCAGTTTCTGCCAAAATATCATAGCCATCTGTTTTGTCTGTACATCCATTGCTTTATTTTTTGAAGTCCCAGGAGTGGAGTGTTACAATTTGAGTTATCTTCAGTGCTCCCACTGGGAATGCCAAGGAGTCCTACAGTCCTCCACCTCTCTGAATTCCAGAGGGAAAAAAATATAAAATGCCCTTGGATACATCAAAGCTTCAGGCTTTGATAACGCAGAACTCCTTCTCTCACTTAATGACAGTTTATGCATTGGCATAGCCCTGCAAAGCATTTCAGAGGTAGCTCATCTCCCTTTCCTTTCCATTCCTCTCCAGAACAATAGAAACAAAACATGTCTGTGTTCCTCTGTGCCATCACTGCTCTGCTTCACCCATGAAAGCAATAGGAGCAAGGAGGCTTCTTCTGTGGCTCCCTGTGTAAGACAGAGCAGCCTTAAAGCTGGTCTAGCTAGCACAAAGCTGGCCAAGAACAGGCAAAACAAGGCCTCAGCCTCTGCACTGAAACACCCTGGGGTAGCAAAAAATGCCGCAGGGATGATTTGCTGGCATTACTGTGATGAGCAAGAAGTTATCTTGTCCTGGGGCACTCCCTGGGAGTAATTCCCACCACGTTAGATGTCTGTTTCATGCAAATTAAGTGGTCTAAGGGAATCAGGGTTCTACAATGTTTCCTCATTAATCTTTTGATAAATGCTTGATGATGACATCTGAAAGTGTGTGTGTTTTCTCCATTGCTAATAATGCTCACTGGTCAATTCCTCTAAGCAATGGACTTAAGCAGCAATGGGCTGTTTCCCTAGCAAGCATTACAAGCCTTTATCTGGTTAAACAGCTCTCCATGAGTTGAATATTTTCTTCTCTTTTCTTGAAAATAAAGAGAGAACTAGGTCAGAATTGGTATCTGGTTCTGTAGGAAAGGGAGGGACCTATGATAGGAAATAAGTAGGTTCCATTATTTGCACTAGAATAATAATCTCAAATGGATTAGTAAAATCCTGCAGTTGCTATCCCCCACAGGACAGAACTGCTGAAATGTCTCTCGCCTGCTGGTGCCATGCCAAAGAGGAAAAAATACTTTTCATGCAGTGCAGTTCAACAAAACTGACAGTGTGAAGTGAGGGAAGGCCAAAGATGAATGATAATGTCACAGGATCTAAAACCCACTTGGAGCTGTTGAATCCCCCCAAAGGAAACATTGAGGAGCTGTTTCTGCTTATTCCAGTTGATTTGGCTCTGTTCCTCTTCTTTTTTTTTTCCCCTCCTTCCTCAAAAGCTGCGTTTTACTTTAAGGCAAAATTGCAGGAATTGGAGGCGGTGATAAGCAGTTCCTCTGTGCTCCTTCTCCTTGGGCTCATTTCACTTGCTTATTTTTATCTCCCTTAGCTTGTGTCAGCCTCAAAAGGAGCAAATGTATTGTCATTTTTTAATTTCCTCACATGTATACACTGGCAAGTGCACTCACATCCTGCCTCCAATCCAATAAAAAGCAGCTTGGGTTTTGTTGACAGAAACCACAATAAACGTAAAATGGCAGAACCTGGCTTTCTGCTTGGATATACACCCCTAACATACTGTGGTGTCCTGCTGTTTTACCATCTCTACAGTGCCCAATTTCTGATTAGCAGTGGTTATTGCATGCTGTAACAGTCTTCCTACTTGTTCCCTTATTCTTCACCAGTCCCTGCAGACTCTTTTTCCTCATCCGATTTTATTGGAAAGTGTTTATACTATTCCTAGTCCCTTGAGAAAATGGTTGTCTGTGTATTTTGGGCATTGGAGTAAAATCTACATTTTCCATCTCTACATTAACCCATAACCTCATCTTAGGGTCACAGGAGGATTGCTGTCTCTGTCTCACCTTCCTCTGCTGTTTATGGGGTTGTCTGAGAGTGCTGTTTGAACAAAAGTTGGTGATATGAATTAGAAAGCATAGCTAACACATAATATTTCTCTAGTAGCAGACCTTGTGCTGGTCTGCCACAGCCCCAGCAATGCTGGTGCAGATATGCTCCCTGAAAGTCTTGGCACAGTCATGACTTAGTAAGTGCTGCCTCTGTAGTCAGAAGGCTTGACACACATTTGTGCAAGGAGGATCATGAAACCGAAACCTACTGGGCTTTTGAGTTTTGGACAGGAGAGGAGCATGTGTCTTGTCATGGCCAGAAAATGGTCCAGATAAAGGCTTAGGGTGATAAGTGGGATTTTGTCTAGCTTTGTGAATTTTATCTAGAAAGATGACTTCTATATTGGATCCCAGTGAAACAGTTCTGGCAGACATCTTGTAGCAAACACAAATTATTATGTCTTCCTACGCAGCCTCATTGCTTCTTTGTTTTGTTTGCTCAGCATAAGCTTCTTGCTAACTACAAATGTTCAGAAATATCACTGTGCAAGGAAAACAAGTTTCATCAAAGCAACAGATATATTTTCTTTTTAAATGCCAAGTCCTGGAATTGAGGCAGTGCTTGGAGAAAAGCACCAAGGGAAGGAAAATGAAACTGTGATCAATGCCTGAAGATGGAGAAGGAACTGGCAGCAGTTGGCTATGTCACTGTGAATGGGTGGGAAGGGTATGCGAGGAGGTTAATGACAGAGGATGGTGTCCATTGAGCATATTTGCCAGCAACAGTTATTGTTGGATGTGTTCACACACCCAGCAGCAGTTGCCATCCTTTGCAGCAAGGGCAGGGCATACAGATAGGCAAATAGGTATCTTCTGAACATACAGGTACAGCTAGATGCAGCCATGGTTTTGAATGATGATTTTCTTCATAGCTTCAACAGGACATTGCAGTCATGTTGCTTAAGCCCATTAATAACTCCTCTTTCTCAGAAGCTCTCCTCTCCTGCTGTTAGCTAACATTTTGCTGTGAGGTTTTCTGAAGCAAATGCCACTTTGGTCTGACAGTATGATTTATTTGCTCTGTTCATTCACAGCAAACACATGCAGTGCTTGCCTCTCCACAAGAAATATTTTTTCAAGGTATCTGTTGACTCTTCTCACTGATCAACCACAAGTTACTAAATATTTCATATTCAGGGAACTTTCTGCTTGGTGGAATCCCAGTTCCTCAGGGCTTTCTTACTCCTCTACACACAAAGGACCACAGTTTAGCAAAAACCTAAGGAGTGACTTTCTGTCAAGAAATGAGACAGAACTGCAGTTTTTCCAGGCTTACTCAGAACTAAACCTTTTTTCTTTCCTGCTAAATAAAACTGTGTACAAATGATGTTAGAATAATTTATGTTCATCACTAATGTGCTATAAATAGAAAGAGCTGTACCCAGGCCTCTGGCCCAAGTGACATGGCTCTGCTACTGTTATTACAGCTCCTCCTGTGATCAGACTGGGACGGCTGGGATTGCACCAACTGAGGCAGAGACCATGGTTCAGTATAAATGCAGACAACCTATCTACATCAGAAGGTCATGCTTAGGCTTGCTTAGCAGTTTCTCTTTATTGAGTGATTCCTGTGGGCCACAGTCAGAGCCCCTCAGAAAATCATCACACTTAAAGTTTTTACAAAACTGTAAAGAAAGAAACAGATTTTGCCTAATATCTTTTTCTCACCAAAAAGACTGATTTATCTCTCTATAGGAACTAAAAAGCACTGGAAAGATTTGATAAAACCTGCAGTGTTTGTTCTTGCTGCCAGAAATGTTGCTGGGTACTTCCTCCATGTAGCACACTTCTACACAGCTGTAGAAATCAGCTTGCAGAGAAGTCAATCACCCACCTTGGCTCAGCACAGCCATCCTCAGCAAGAGGAGGGACAGCTTTATCTCAGAGTGCCTAACTTTCCACACCAGAAATAACTCCCCTTCAACACAGGGCACGTCACCCTTCACCCCTAAAGCCTGGTTTTGTTTTCCTCCAACCAGAATTAAAAATAGCAATCAAACAAATATGCATTTAAATAAATACTTACTTAGAGCAGCAGAAGTTAAAATTCTGCTCATGCTGCCTGAATGCTATTGCTGTGACCACCACGAAAGCACTGCTCAGATGTGGTAAAACACCCTGAGGTCAGAAGCAAGTGTCAGTATTGTAAGTTATTGTACTCGTAAAAATTGTCTGTGCTGAAGTACAGGTTGGAGCTCTGCTGTCACTGCCCTCTGCTGATCTGAACGTTGGAGGCAGTGAATAACGCCCTGCCACTGTCAGTTGGCATTACATTGTGTGGGGAACAATCTCACACTTCATTGCTCCATCCTGCATGGGTGCAGTATTGGCAAAGGCTGAAGAACATGATTCAAAGTGCTGGCTGAGCAATCCAGCGCAGCCTGGCGAGCCCTGTGTTCCTCGTTCAGCAGCTAACTAACCCAGCATCTTCACTAGGACCTGGCAAGGCTGCCTTCTACAGTTCTGATTAAGTGAGCTACAATTACTGAAAGAAAGAAACTAATTTTAAACCCAGGGTGCTTTCTTTGCAGCCTTAGATGCAGCACATAGTATAGAACAGAATGCTCTGCTAATCTGTATGTTTCTGTAGCTCTAAATATTGTAGCACTTCTTTCTCAACAACAGCAAAGCAAGAAGAACCAAACTGAACATTTCTGCTACAAATTCACCAATAAATCTTTTTCAGTGGATGCTGTACTCTTTCTCTCTGCAATTGTGGATATTAAATTTCCGCTCTGATTGGAATTTATGCAAGTGTTGCACTTAGCAATCTGAGCTTCAAAGTAAAAGTAGGGAAAGATCTGCATTTTTTTCCACTGTGAAGTATCTTGTCAAATGCAGTATTATTTTGGTGAGATGGAACTTCCTAGACTCAGAGTGACACTTCCTCATTTCTTTGAATTTTCTTCTGTTTTCCTGTCTCATGAACTATTAACTTACTCACAAACTGTGAAGAAGATGAAAAATGCTTTAAATACTGAAAGATGCTAAGCATTTTGAACTTTTTCTTAAAATCTGCTGAATGCTGAGGTCTCATAGTGGCAACTGAATGAACAGAAAACGAAGATGCTCTGAAAATAAAGCCCATTATCTTCTGTTTGTTTCTTCTAGACCATCTCTCAATTCAGAAACAAACACTAGCACTGCTGCTAGGAAAGCTGTAACCTTTTTTGACTGAAATACAAAGCACAGAATGCTAACTTCGAAGGAAAAGTTGCATTGCTTTGCCTGTGCTGGAGGATTCATCCAATCACTTTCAGCTTACTTTTCACAAAAGTGACATTTTTGGAGGAGTGAGTGTATTAAAACAGAGTGTTGATGGCAGACAGGCTTGGGGATTTCAATACCATCAGCGTAACTGTAAAGTGGACATGACAAGCTTGCATGTACCTGACTCCTGTGACAGAGATCACTTCTGTGAGGGACTTATTTCAATAGTCTTTCTGAAAAATGCAACCTATCCTTTCCCCAAGAGTCTGTTCCCAGCATAGCTGGTAGTAAAAAATTAATTATGAAACCAATAAGCAAACACCAAATTTACCATTACAGATTTTTCCTGAGAAAAACATTGAGACTTAGAAGATGTGGGTTCATCCAGTAGGCATTTTGGTTAACCTGTAGCAGGATTACCCTCTCAAGCATTTCAGCACCAGCTCAGAAACAACTTTGATATCTGCTCAGCATACCCTCCACATACAGATACCAGCTTGGGTCCCAAAACCAGCATCATCATATGGTGATATAGCCGAGAATAATCTGAGAGCACAGCCAAACACCCTATCTGGAGAGCTGATCTGCCACAGCTCTGCCACTTCCAATTGTGGGCTTAATTAATACTGCTATTGAATAAATGGCAACAAACGACAAGTGAAGTTTAGTCATACCAAATCAACTCACTTATTAAACAACAATCCCATCCCCCCCCCAAAAAAAAGACAACATGTAAAATCACAGGGGAAAATGTTTCACTTCATTACAAGTGAAACATATTTTCACATAGGCAAAAATCAAATTAATCTCTGCTTCGCCTCTTTTTGTATTTTTTTTTTTACTTGATCAATAGCACTCATAATTTCTGCAAACACTTACTGTTTCTTATTTTAAAACATAGGGTACAAATAAGATTACATCTGGAGATCCTTGAAATGGCTTATGCACCAGAGTGGAAATTAGAAATAGCTCTGAAATGTTTGTAATATAAAGTAGAGAATACAAGATCATTAGGAACAGTGAGACTTGGAAAACTGCCAGAAAAATTCCACTCTGCCTTCTCTTCATGCCATAAGATTTATTTGGTGGCATTGGCCCTTCCATTAGCTTTGCATGTTTTGCAGGCAGCAATTTTGTCAAAGAAGTCTCCAGAGAATACTTCAGTCACATTGTTTAATCACAGAAAAATTGTGTTTCAGAGAGAACATTGGAAAGAACTTGTGTTTAATGGAAAGGTGTGTGAAATGCAAGAATAGCTTTGCCAGCTTTAAAGCAGTCACCAGAAGTTAGTGTTAGTATTAAATGTCTTAATTCTTCAGTAATACAGGATAACAGATGAGGTACTGAAAAATCTGAGCACCTGAATTTAGAGGTTACTGAGTAGCTTTCTGACAATGTAATCCAAGAAACTGAAAGGAAACTCAAAAGGAAAAGAGAAGGATCATTAAAGAGAAAAAACATCATTAGGCACAAGAAAAGGGTTGTGATGCTATTCAGTCCCCCTGTTGTGTCCTCCCAAGTCTATCACACAGGTTCCCAGCTACTTGCCCTCAGCCTGCACCACTGACACATCCAGTGGAGGAAGGCACATCACAGTGCAGCAGCATCGTGATAATCTTACAGGAGCAAAAGAGCAGCTGTATCAGTCCAACAGCTCAGTGTCTTGTCTCAGCAGTGGACAATACCAGACAGCTACAGAACAGAATATGAGCAATCTGCGAGATCATCTTTGCACCTTGCCATCTGCTTACATGTTTCAGACCACTCTTTGAGAGTAGGAAACTTGATCTGGAGCTGTGAGACGCTTAATCACTCTTTACCTTAGAAACTGTTCATCTGCAATGCAGTGACTACTAGGGCCTGTTCAAAGGCCACTTCTGACTCCTTGCTGTGATGCACAAAACAAGGCTATTTGTGACCAATTTCAATGACATGTCTGAAATAAAATATCAACTTATCCTCACTATTTACTCCCACCGTTGTCTTCTCCTCACTGTAATAATAATGCCATTAGCCAGTCCTTTTCTCCAGGGAAAAGAGATGCCAACACAGAGAAGGTGATTCATAGAGACAAATGAGAGAGGTTGAATAATTCCCTCATTTAGGGCCTGATTGTGCTATTGTTTGTAATGAAGAATAGTTACTCACTCCCATTTGGACCTACCCTCAGATTGGCCTTGACGTAGTTCTTGGCCTTAGTAAAGGCTGCAAAAAAGGCCTTAAAAAGTCACGGATTGGTGCTAAGATGTGTTAGCTGAAGAGCTGACCTTAGCAGCATGGCCCGTTCTGCAGTGCGGCAGAGAGAGCTTCCCTTGGCACAGCCAGCAGCTGCTGCACAGGACAAGGCTTAGCTGCTAGTCTCCGTTCAACTAACTGCTAGGCTAATAGCTTGCTGCACAGCCTGGCATCTCAAGAAGTAATATAACAACTGAAAAAGTTGAATGGAAAAATGAGACGAGTTGATCAGCCTAAGACTTTTACTAATGTGGCCTGAGTCATTACTGCAGTTAGTAAGCCATATCTTGCTGCTTCACTCAAGTGATTATTACCATCAAATATTAACTTAAAAATCTATCACTATTAGAGAATGATTACTTGACATTCAGGCTTCCCATTATCCTCAAATGCCTCTGTATTAAGTAAAAAAAAGAAACACTGGGCTTTTTCTTTTTCTTTTTTTTCCCCTTAACCTAGGGAAGTTTATCAAATAGAAAGGCTGCTGCGGCAGCTCAGAGAGCCCAGCCAGACATTCATTCTGTGGCTTTCCCTCAGACAATGAGACTGTGAAATAATCAGGGAAATGCAAAGCTCGCCTTGCAAGGTGAGGATAGCACATCAGCACCAGTGTTAAAGAGCTCATGCACTTCAGCAAAGATAATGAGAGGTTTATATCAAGCAAAAGACTCCAGGCACATGGCCTGGAAAATGTGTGGGTATGGCATACCTTGTTCTTGTGGCTCTCATCACTGCCTCATCTCTAGTAACACTCTCGTCTCTACCCTTAAACTGCTTTCCCTATTATTTAGGATTGTGCTTCTCCACCCTTCCCCAATTTCTGAGGCTTCCTTACAGGTCCACTAGGAGAATTTTACTTTTCCCAAAAGTTCAGTAATTCACCTCTGTGATCACCACAACACAAACTAGTTTACTATGAGCGAAGTAGGCTAGGAGAAGAATGTACATCTACCAGTCTAAGACAGACTTCTAGTCACAGTAAACAGAAAAAAGTTTTTGCTATCTTATGCTTACTGTGGGATCATACAAGACATGGTCCTGAGTTTGGGCAATTACTTACAGCTGCTCTGTGGAGATAATTGTTTCTGTACAAGAAATCATTGGCACGTCCCTACCCACGGTTCTTCAACCCATGCTATGGAACTGTGATGGTTTGGGAGNAATAGCACTGATCCTCCTAGTACAGCGTTTGAGCAATAAAGCCCTTAACTACCATCTCTGGAAGCTTTTAAGGCCAGGATGGATGGGACTCTGAGCAACTTGACCTAGCATGTCCCTGCCCACAGCAGCAGAGTTGGAGCTAGATGATCCTCAAGGTCCTTTCCAGCCCTGACAGTTCTATGATTCTATACTGACTTCAAACCACCACAGTAATCTACTCGGTGAGTTTTCCAGCCTTGATGGTTACTTAATGCTGTTTATGAATGTTTATGCCTGTATTTAATCTCCTGTGGTGCTTCAAGTCCTTCTCTGAGACTCGAAAAAAATGGCACCATATATTTCCCAGAGAGCCTTTTGTTCAGCATAAATAAAACATTATGCAGTAGCTTCAGTTTCCTGATAATTAAATGTAAAACTTTTCTAAAATGCTTTATCCAGGACAGCTATAGGAACAAAACATTGTGTCACCGAGGAGACTTCAGTGTCCAATTTGTGCAGAGATCAATTAAACACCTTGATGCTCAGGTCTTGCTTAAAGCTGCACATTTATGCACAAGTAAGGAAGTTAGAAGGTAAATAAAGGAAAATTTAGGAAAGAAAGCAATCAGATCAGTGGATTGTGGATGGATAGGGGGAGCAAGCAACAAGTATTAGAAAGGAGAGGCAGAGGTAGCAGCCAAGATGTCAGAAGTGTTTCCTGCTGCTTGGGTAGAGAGAAAGATACTGATCTCCAAAACATTTCAGGGAAGATTTGAGCAGGCAGAACTCAGAAGAGGCAGGGACCAAAGACCAAGTCAACAAGCTCAGGGGATTTCAATTTATCATACTTAAAAAAGGAAACACATCAGATTTTAATAGTGTGACTTCTTTGTTTCCTCTGTTGCTGCTGTGCTGCAACTAAAGAAGGTTTCCATTGCATATTTTTTCAGTCCGCTCAGAGCCATAGCTGTGGCCTATGACAAAAACAGTCTGTCCTCATGAAAATACCTGTGACTGGAATAAGGAGTCAGTCCAGCCCCAGCAGAAGTGAGGAAACACTCTACAAAGGCCACGAGAGAAGGCCTTGGTTAATGCATTTGGTAATTCATTGCACTTTCATTTGCTAACTAGCAAGCATGATGGAAAGAATAAAAGCCAACAATACAGGCCACATCCTTGGCTTCTGTAAACACTAATTTACACCAGCTAAGATTCTAACCCTTTGATACTCCAAGGGAAAAGATACTTGTTTGCTGGTTGGTTTGCTATAAGCAGCAATTACTCTGGTTGCTGAGCTGAATTTCAGAGTTATGGGTCAGATTATTTGAGCAGGCACATTGAGTTATCCATTACACAAAATCCTTTGTGCAGACCTGCAGAGTTATCACTAACTGCATTAAAACAATCTCTTTTCATTCTAGCCATACTGTACTGATTGCATACATTCTTTCCCTCTCACAACACAATTCTGTTTTCCTGTAAGATGGGCTGTTCAAGAAACTACTCACCTAAATAGCACCAGCCCTAGGTAGGCCAAAGAGCACCATGAATCACTCCTTAAGGAGAAAAATATGCTAAGTTGTAGATCAAAAAGGAGCCTTGGCCACAAGTAATAATCTCTGTGTATTAATAAAGAAATTTCACTCCTGTTCACATTCAGAGATGAGATAACAGGCTTCAAATGAACTCAATTCCTTCCAAGAAGAACATTTGCTAAGTTGGACAAAACAAGCAGGATAGTAGTGGTTGTTTTTTCCCCCATAAGTGTTCAGTGCTTTGTGCAGTAGCTGTGAAAACCCACTGAATGACTGAGCCATCTGGACATGGGCTTCAAAGCTATCACTTCAGAGAAACACTCATGCAAGTTTTCTTTTTCCAAATCTACCTAGAGCTTGTCCAAATGAGCAAACTTTGTGCAAGGGAAGAGGCTGGACTGCTGATCAGAGCACCCCTGTTTACTGGTAAATCCCACACAAGGACTAGTGCAGGAATATCTCTTTGACGAATAAAAACATTTAATCTTTTTCAGTACTCCTTGCCAGTAAAATTAGGTATAAGTTACTTATTGACACAGTCACTAAGCAGACTGACTCCCTGAAATACTTTCATACTCCTATATGGAAACTACTTTATAAACACAAAATAGTTTATACTTAGGGGACAAAATATGTTTCCATAATAATTAGTCCAGTAGAAATATCCTTATGCTATCACTCACTGAATAATTATTAAGACCAGTGACTTGAAGCTTTCTTAAAATTACTATGTCTAGAAAATTAAAACATTTAAAGAGTTCAAAACTGTGTGCAATGAACCACATAATTCCAATCATTTTAATCTAAAGGAAAAAAAATTACTGGGGCATTGATGGAATTATGCTGATGATGCCATGGCAGAATGTCATTCATGGTTGCATTTTTTATCCTTTTACTTCTACTGTGCTTGTTTATCCACATTAAAATGTGGACTAGCCTAGATAAAAATGCAGCTGAAACACATAATGGAGGCAGCAGCCATTTTCTTAAATCCAACAGGATTTATTTCTGAATGAGGTCTGTGGAGCTGACAGTGCTGCCTGGCACTCAAGATATGACACTAGTCATCAGAAAAGCAATTGTGTCCTTTGCATTGGGACTGAATGCAAGGCAGGAAAAAGCATTATTAGAACAATTAATCACTGGATCATACTGCCCTGAGAGGTTATGAAGGCTTTGTCCTTGGGAGGTTGCTTTGCCTTGCCTGAACAAAACCCTGATCTGAAGTCAACACTGATACCACTGTGAGCAGGAGACTGCCCTGAGACCTTGTGTGGTCTCTTCCCACCATAGTGATTCTCTAATTCTAGCAGGCATGAATGATCTTCACAGTTTATATTTGTGTTCAAAAATAAAAGCTGGAGAAAATGATCAACCCTTCCACTGAGAATTTAGAGTATCTTAATATAGTTCTTAAAATTTGTATTCAATGGTTTCAACATTTTACCTAGAAGAAAGCAAACACAGCGAGGATATCCTACATGTACTCATTTAAGGCTTTTTTCTTTTTCCCCATAGGCCTTGAGGAAGGGAAAAGAACATCTGTTCTTTTGGCTTCAGTTAAGGGTTTAAGCCTTCCCAGTCCTGAGGAGTGCTTCACAAACAAAGTCTGAGATCAGTGGATGTCTCAATGAAACTGTTTGTGTAATCAGGCTTGGTTACAAAAGCAGCTACACTGAAGCTACCACAAAGTAGTGAGAAAACCTACAGCCAGTCACTTCAGTTTGGCCTTCTAGATAATGAGAGATCTGAGGACATTCAGGTTTATAACTCAACTCTAGATTAATTTTTGTTCTGAAAGTGGAATCCAAATTTCAGATACTCACAAATGCACAAGAGCCATCACTCTTCAGGCAGCAGTTATCCAGGTAACAAGTGAGAACGTAGACTGGATAGCATTTGCACCTCATGCATCTTCTGAGTCCACCTTGGTTACTCTGATGAAGATGAGTGACAGCAGAGCTGCATAAAATCCTCTCTTTCCTGTCTTGTGACACATAACAAACTGACCGATTATACACAGGAGTCACCGCCCCATACATCCCTTCCTGCCTCCTGCTACATGCTGCCAAAGCTGCCCCAGCCCCTGACTCCTGCTGATGGGCTGCATCTGCTTGACTCTTTTTGGAGTGGCCAGGTGGGATTTAAAGTGGCAGAGGCAGCTTCAATTAATGTACATGTTTCCTTCAAATATTGAACACAGAAAATTCCAGTAACTTTTGATAGATTCTCAGTTCTGGAAATGGGTCTTAAAACAAAATTAAGTTAATGCCTGTTGTCCCAGAGCCATTGCATTTTCTCATCTTCTCTAGACTCAGGCAGAGGATGTGACTGCTTTTTTGGCATGGTTTAGGAAGAGAGCAGGAAACTGAAATAGGACTGTTAATGACAGAGTAGACAAGACCCTACCTCCACCTATGCTTTCATTTCCTGTTGGCTCCAATTGAGCCAGGTTGCCATCTTCGGTGTCTGAGATTTAAGCACCTACAAGGCTTTTTAAAATCCATGTTGTTGATCCTAAGTGCAGCAAATCAATTGACATTCAAAACAGATGCTGTTTGGGCTGAAAAATCCTGAAAAGCAGTAACAGTTGGAATTTTCTTCCTCATTAAAAAGACTATGACATTTTCTTCTAGCCCTTGCCAGGTGAATGCCATGATTCTAGGATTCTAAGATTTCTATTGGTGCACAATCAGTTTAACCAGTTGGTTTGGGATGGCTCATTCTGCATGTGCACAGATGCTCTAGAGCCATAATAGTGCTGTTTTTCTTTTCTCATCTACCACAAAGCAGCCACTGTCAGGGTATCCCAAATTACAGTGTTTGGAGAGCTTGAATGAAGTTTCTCATACGTGAAATTAAAGCCAGTGCTATTTTTTCTCAACAGGGAGCTGTTTTGTGCATATCATGAATGTCAGGTAGGTGCAACCCTGATCAGCTATCAGGAGGGGATAGAGACTGAAAATTAAAAAGCTGTCTTTGCTACAAAGCTGTTAGGGATAAAAACTTAAAGGATGAAGAGAGTGATCAATCCTAGGAATGTGCTATGTGGGGTTTGGAGAAGTGTGAGTAATTATGCTATCTAATCTCTCCCTGAAGTCCCTAGCAGCATGTGGCCAGATATTAAATGAGTAATTCAGGGAGAATATAAAAGTAACCATATACACAAATACTAGGTTTAGTGAGTTTTCAAGTTCCTTACTTCTCAGCACACACCTAGCTACACACCCTCCAAACAGCACTGCCTAAGGCTTTGTTTCACCTTACACTGAAATTCCCAAAAGGGATTTTAGGTCCCAGCTTTCACCTTCACTGCCTGTCTGTAAGGTTGACAACTGCAGCTGCCAGTGCTGCCGTCCTGCAGAGTTTGTGGACCCTTATTTGGACTGTGATAGGTGAAGCTGGGCCCACAGGGGGCCCTTAGAGCTGGTGCTGCTGGTACTGGAGCTCCTGTGTTTACACTGGCTTCTAGCTGGGGATTGCCAGGCTTTGAGCCTAGGTGCTCTGGTTACTCTGATGTACACGCAAAACCAGCCACTGCCCTTGCATTCATTGGGGATAAACCCAAGCTGAATTCACAGCTTTGGTGCCAAGAGAAGAATATCTGTAGTTCAGTTAAAGAAATGCTTAAAATTGAGCTATTGATTCTCTTGCTGTTCTAATTTTAAATATTTCCTTGACATCACTGAAAAAAAGTTCAAAACTTGCATTTAATTTAGTGTGTAAAAAATTCTTTGGGCTGGTACTAAGACTTTTCACAGTATCACAGTATNTGAAGTTGCAGAAATCAGCCTGTGAAAAGGCATTCACTAGGTCCATTAACGTGGAGTGTATCTTCAAAAGGGTAGGTTGACTTACTGGAAAGTAATTCCTTCTCTTGCTCATATGAGACTTTGATCTTTTTTAATCCAACCATGAACCTTACAAAGCCATTTGTAGTAAATGCAATCCTTGAACAGTACACTGATCTTTCCTATTTTAAAGACAGAGTTCTAAAAATAACTTCATTTTTAGAAGCAAACCTAGCATTTGCAGTGCTGTAGCACCATCAATGTTTTGTCACTTAGTTCAAAACATTTTTAACATGAATATGATGAGAAAAAAGCTGTTTACTTTTCCTCTCCATAATTATTTCTGTGTACTAATTCATGGCTTCTCTATCTATCTAGCAAAATCATCATGATCATCATGTCTTGCAATGACAGGACAAGAGGCAATGGGTTTAAATGGTCAGAGGGAAGATTTAGACTAGATGTCAGAAGGAAGTTCTTTCCAGTGAGGGTGGTGAGGCACTGGAACAGATTGCCCAGGGAGGTTGTGGATGCTCCCTCCCTGGAGGTGTTGAAGGCCAGGCTGGACAAGGCCTTGAGTAACCTGTACTAGTAGGAGGAGTCCCTGCCTATGGCAGGGGGTTGGAACTAGATGATCCTTGAGGTCCCTTCCAACCTTACCATTCTATGATTCTATGATTCTATTGTTTCCTGTGCAAAGATACCCTACGCTTGCAACTTGGGATGAGCATTAAGTGAAGGCTTTGAAAGCAGCTATTTTAGAAGAAAAACAATGCATGCAAAAATTACTTAAAAAGCAAAAGATAATAGGATATGTCTTTGCCATTGTTAGTAGTGGTAGAAGCTCTGCTTGCACAAAGAGTTCTCAGATGATCTCGAGGGATATCAGAAGGGTAACTGCTGTAGTGCTAACAGTTTCACTGCAGGGGAGTCTCCTTTGCCAGTGAAGGTCTGGTCATGGTGGAGTTAAGCTCCTTCAAAGATCCTTATCCCAATGTCTTTCCAATATAGCCCAGATATGACTGACTTGGGTGGTACAGACTGAGGTCAAGGCAGTGTCAGCTAAATGTAGCTGCTACACCCATTAATTTTATTTATTTTCCACCATACCCTGTAATTCCCTATTCCAAGTGAATATCCCTACCACTGGAACATCTTCCTTTCTGAAGTCTAGGAATTGACAGAATTCCTACCAGATTTCCATGTCTCCCTGATGGTTAAGATGAAAACAGACAATGGGTAGTATGGAAATATTAGACTTCGTTTGAAACTCAGATTAATTTTACTCTTTGGAGGGGCTAAAACTCCTTTCAAAAGCCTAAATCATTTGTAAAATTGTATCAACATCAATATTTATTAACAATTTGCAAACTGAGCAGATCCTGTTTGAACAGATACGATCAGTAAGTGAGGTTTCAAGTATTCTAAGTAAAACTCAGTAAGGCTTCTGAAGAGTTGTGAATAATTTTAATGGCAATGAACAAGCAATAAATCTAGTGTTGAATAAAAATGTATGTTTTGGGAGGGATTCATACAGTTTTGTTTTTTTTTTGTGGTGGGTTGTTTGTTTTTTTTTTTAGTAGTAGTAGCAAGCATTTCTGTAGCTGACAAAATGAAGCAGTTATGCACAGGAAAACTGAGGAGATCCAGTTTCGTGTCTCATGTAACACTGAGTTTGCTAATACAAAGCCAAGAGATACTTTGGCAAAAGCCCATGTATTTGTGTAGAAAAAGCTTTCAGAAATAAGGTTTATATCAAATTCTCAAGGCCATTTTGCCTAGAGCTGACAACACTTGCATTTATGGCTATTTCCGTCAAGAAAGCTGCTTTCAAATCAACGTAGTTTGAAGATGAGGAGGAGGAGCTGAACTGAGTCCAGATGAGACAGGCTGTTTTCAGCAACAAGGTACAGTTGGTATCTGCACTGGGAGGCTGAGAGCCTGACAGGGTGGGAATTCTGCATGGACCTAATGGAGACAAATGCATGCTGAATGGAGATTTATTTCTCTCAGGCTCTTACAAAAGGAACAGCTTCACATCACTTGCCATACATTGTACATGTCAGAGCTATTAGTGACCTCCAGCTGTAGTTAGTTAGGGAGGACCAAATACCTTATGCTGCTGCTGGATCTCTGCCATTGCACACAGCCTGTCTCTTCTCACCCACTCCCCAGAAAATCTACAAAATGTCCTCAGCTTGCTTTTTCTTTTCCTCTTTATAGCAGTCTTTGCTGAGAGCTAGACAACCCTGATACATATTTGACATAAGTACAGCTAGGAGAGAACAGCTACTATACTTTCAAAAGCACACAGGGAAGAGACAAAGGTGGAGAAAGCAGGGACATTTAAACGACCAGATCACCTCCAGACTTAGAGAACTGCTTGATCTAGGCCCCTGATACTCCTTGCCCCAGGATTCTCCAATACTTTGGCAACATGCAGGATTAGGTGAGGGAACAGCTCAATGGTTTTCTATTATGCCCTGAAGCAGAGGTATTGTCTGAAGGGACTGTGGCAGGATGTGTCCTCTGAAGGCTGCATCCAATTCTGCTGGCTGCCTGGGCCAGACCTCAGGCTACCACCCCTCTACCTGAGCCTCCCAGCCACAAATAACCCTGCTGCTTCTAGGAGGGATTTAACAAGACAGACATAGGCCACTCTAATCCAAAAGCCACATAAGTGATCAGAAAAGGGGGATGTAAATTGAAAACCAGCACAAGCAAACCCTCAGTGTCTGCTCCTTCTCCTGCATCAGAAACAGGGGAGAACTTAAGTAAGCCATTAAAAGTATTTTCCATTGCCTTAAGTGCCTTGAACAGCCTTCCTGAGAAAGAGAAGCCTAAAGCCCATCGGTCTTGTGGTCCAAAAATCTATGGTGGTGTTGAAAAACTTTCTTTTACGTGGCCTCTTTGGGTGCCCTGCTGTTTCACAGTGATGCTGTATCATTAAGAATAGATGCCAATGCATCTGGAACGGTCTCTTTCTCTCCAGATAACTAATTTTACTTGCTGCCTTGTAAAACAGCCCCTAATAGTAAGACTTGAATCACAGAATAACAATTTATGACTTTTCCAGATGTGTTTTGATATTCTCATTTGAACTCTACCTAAGCCTTCCTAAGTTATTCCTTCTATAGGAAATTACCTGTGTGCCTCCAGGTTAGTTCATATTCTGACTCAGTTGCCAAGGGCCAAGCGAGGCACTGGTGAGTAATAATGCAGAATACTATAGAAGTAGTAATTATAATTTTCATCATTAAATATTTGTTATGACTGTATCTGACTCTTGCTGAAGAGTTCAGTCATGAACCACAGCCAAAATACCCCCTGTATCTACAAAGAAACATCCCTGGTCCTGAATAGTTTTTCTGTTAGCACAGTGGAAACAATTCCTGTTGAATTAACTGGAACTGATAGTGTGGAATAAAGGCTGATCTGATTGTTCTATGCAGAAAGCCAAAATTTGATTTCCTATGTTCATTTTCATCAGTTTGTTTTTTTTTTTTTTTCCTTTATATAAACCAAATAACAATCAACAGTTCAGTGACATTGTGGAGTCCTCTGCTTTCATTCTACCTCCAGTGATGGATTGCTTTGAAGACTGCAATTTCAGCATACAAATAGTTATCTTAAAGCAAACGAATCTGTGAACTGAAGGAACAGGTAAGATTTGGACAAAAAGTTGCCTTTGAAAAAAGGAGTAAACTGAACTGATTCTATGCAAAATCGGAAGAGCACTCCCCCATAACCACAGCAAAACACTGCACATGATAAACAAGGTAAAGAAAGACAGAAGAAAATGTCACCATGTGACTGACAGTAATATACATTATCCCTAAACAGTGATAATTCAGATGGAGACAGCAGCCTGTATGAGTCAGGAAAGCTTTATCTCAATATATCCAAAATAGGGGAAAAAAAACCAGTTATAATACCAGTAACAGGGAACTTGAGAGGGACTAAAATTGCCTGCTAGCATTTAAACTTTGGGGATATTTAAAGCAGTTAAAAATCCCTGAACTGAGTCCAGCTTCATAGTTAAATCATAAATATTCATAGGACCAGAGCAGAAGAAAATGAAGACATTCTGAAATTTCAGGGCAGAAAATAAAGGAAGAGAGATGTAACTTATTTAAGGAAAAGTTCAAAATTCCAAATGCAAACTGGCAGCCAGGTCGGGAAATTATTATGGGTTAGCAGTTAACCAGAAATGATCAGAATTATAGAAATGTCTGTTTTAAAAGATACGCAGACATGATCCTTTACCCTTGCATCAGAATATTTGGACAAAAAGTATCACTGAACTGTAATCCTAAAATGGGCAAACCCCCTGCAACTGAAAAACATTTCTGATTTACACACTTTGAGTTTAAGAATAGTTTTAGTTTGCACAGCCTCAGTGAAGGTTCTCACACAAACTTTGCACAAAGAAAGCATCAAGCATCCTAGAAATGCTTCCTACCATATGTGGTAGAGAAATAACCCAAATCCCTTCCTTCTGGAATATTTTCATACAAAATTGTTGCATTCTGGCAAGAATCCAGATTTGTAGAGACAAATGCCAGTAACTGCAGGTTTAGGTTTGTTGTGCAATGCACATCATGGTGGTCATCAGTTCAGATGATGCTACACGAGACAGTTGTGTCCCTCAGCGCACAGGACACAAGAGAATGACAGCTTTGGCACAGGGCTGGTTAACATGACACCACAAAGCTTTGACTGCAAGTTGATTTTGTTTGGTTGGGTTTGCTATTTGCAAATTCTCAGGTTTTACTTAGTTTGTTCTACACATGGATTCACCATTACCATCTGCTCAAAGTGCAGCAAAATAAATACTCATGTGTGGCAGTGCAGTCAGGCAAATTAGAGAATATTGCACTGGTAACAAATATTTCATTATTACAAACACTTATAGGAAACTGCAGTCCTATATACCACTAAAGAAAAGATGTAATAAATATGAGGTAGGATGCATGACATATACTGCAGAAATATTACTCCCAAATACTGATGAGTTTCTTGTGTGGGTTTGTGTTTGATATGCAAAGACTTAACGAAATATGACAGTACCTTCCTAGTGAGAGATCAGCAAACTTGGAGTATTGATCTAAATCTCAGTGACACTTTCTTGGAGTTTCAGCTGTATCTGGAAGAAGAACTTACCAGAACTCTATTTTAAAAGGTTGTTTTCATCATATTTTTACCCTGACTAACTCAGGCTATATCAGAAATCACAAAGGAGAATGAGCCTCAAAGACATTCATGGCCTTACTGGCAGCAGATCAAGGATGACCCCATGGCCTACACCAGACAGCTGGAAGTGAGAGAGAAGGGTATCAGGCCATCATTTGCTTTATCCTCTGATCCCACTACTGGGGGGAAATAATACTGACAGTGAGCTGTATCCATAACCCTCCAGTTTGGCTGTCAGAGAGGGAAGCAGTTATCTTAAAAGTTGCACGTGTAGCTCAGACTAGGAGACCTCAGTGGTTATTTACTTTGGAGTTATTCACACGCTTGAATTTTTAAATGCTGCTGCACAGGAAGTATTGAATTTCCCCATTCCTGATGTCAAAACAGGTTTTATAAGAAGGCAGTGATACTCAGTAAACACAGGAGACTGGAACTACTTAGAGTAATAACAAAAACACAGAGTGAAGAAACTGCTCCCTTCACACTTACCTCAGCACATGCTCCTGTCTTTTGTCACTTGCATCTTTCTGGTCCTTTTTTGCATAGCGTTCTGTTTGATACACCCTTGGGCTTCATTCAAGATTCAGTGCTACTGGTGGGAAATGGAACCTTCCCATTTCAGCTGGCTCCTTCCTCCAAAAGTTCCCCCCAGAAGTAGAAATACTCAGCCAGCCTTTGCTTATTTGTGAGGTTGCGCAATTATCACCTATAATTTTTTTTTCCTGGGCTCTGTCTCTGTGTATCTGTAACAGGCATCTAACCCCAAATATGTGGACCTGGTTTTGTAAAGCACATGGGATTTCCACATGGCTGACCCTTATTTCATTGGGTTGGGTGTCTTTCTGCCAAAGTAATTTACTCATGTAAACACAACCTGTCACATATGGAGGTATCCTGTGAACAGCTCAGTCATAAATGTGATGGAGATTTTTACCCAGTGAATGCTGCTGAGTGAATTTGGTGAACTACTACGCTGTAACTACTGAGTTCTCTGATTTCTTACCATCCTGGCTATGACATCTATTATCAAAAATTCTACACATTCTGACTTATAAAAGAAGCCAGAAGAAATATTGCAAAGGTGATTTACCTCTCCCTATGCAACATCTCATCAAGAACATGCTAGAGCATTTGATGACGAACTAAGTGTGAACCACTCATCATGACCACAATTCTACCTATGCTGATCTTGAAAGATGCCATTGGTCTTTCATGATTTTCCAGAGTGAGCAAAGGCTTTGGTTCCTTCAGCTTGGATAAGATACAGCATGACATCTTTCATAATCTGGATTGAAGAATGTATTTATAAACCTTGCTCTCAATCCTAGTCAAAAGTCCTAGGAGGAAAAGTAGCAGCAAGTCCTTTGGGAATCCAATCCATTCAGAGCTCTGGGTAGTTTCATATCAAGAAATTAACTTTTGTAGAACAATTACAAAATTTGTCCTCAGTCAGATAACAATTTCTGTCCTCAGACTTATCAGTGACTGCCTTCTTTCATGCTCTATCAGTTCACAATGGCTGATAATGGAAGAAGAAACATACACCTAACATGCCTACCCAGGCTACAAACCTTGTTTCACTTTCACAGACAAACTCCTGCATTTTCCACTGGGTTGGCTAGCAGAGCCTGGTCAGAAATGACAATCTCAGCTCAGCGAATAGTTTCCATTCAAAACCTGCTATCACTCTCCCTAATCACGATCTCGCAAAGACTGATCTGCGCCTTCGTCCCTAGAGGTCACTGCAAAACAGAGCTGGAGCGCAGCCGCGCTAAGGCAGCGTGGGCAGCTGAGCAGTGCCCTTGGCTCTCTTCGTCACTATTCTTCCAGTTACCTGTTTTCTCTACTGTCGTCACTATTCTTCCAGTTACCTGTTTTCTCTACTGATACTATGTGCTGCTTCTCACAAGTAATCGTTTTTTATTTTATCCTTTTTAATACTGCGTTTATCACAAGTAACATCAATTAAGAAATACGTGTGTGCAGCCATAGGCTTACAGGTAGCATAGCTGTCTGTCTGCACCCTCCCTAGTTACCTTAAGGTAGCTGTGTGAGACATTTTGTTCAGAAGGGGGCAAAGGCTGCCCAGAGAGGCTGTAGAGATGCCTTCTCTAGAGACTTTCAAGCCCCGTCTGGATGCATTCCTGTGTGACCTGTCCTAGGTGATCCTACTTTGGCATAGAGGTTGAACTTGATGATCTCCAGAGTTCCCCTTCCAATTCCTATGACTCCACGATTCTAAGTTTTGTTGCCTGGGCGAGCTGCTCAAAGTCATCATCACTGTAGGACTGTGATGCCTTAGGTCACAGCACAGGATTAGAAAAAAACTGCGTAGGTCAGTTAGGAAGTTATTAAATAATTTAAATTCATTTTAAGCTATTTGTATGAATGAAACCATCTGCAGGGGAATCATCCTCTAAAATCTCAGACACGGCAGCAGAGAACTGTATTCAGCCTCACACTTCCAGAAAGCTATTGTTGGATGACAATTAAAACAGATCTTTAAAGCCTAATAAATACTAACAATCTATCTCCAAACATTTAGAATTCTTCCAGGATTAGTGACAGCTTAAGATACGATAGTGCAGCTGCCTATAAGCTGATCTCTTCTAAGGCAGTAGATCTGCATTAATGCAGCCAATTATCCTCAGCTGAGTTTCATTTCAACTTCTTTTATTACCTGCTTTTGCTACACTCTCATCTTTTGGCTCAAAGTCTGTGGCAGCTGGTTCTCATGACCACAGGGTGGTGACATCACATCCAATCTTTGACACAGATGTTCACAGAGCAGCTAAACTAAAGCAGCCAGTCTGTTGGCCATGGAAACGACTCTGCTAGGTTTCCAGCTAAAGCATGTAGGACATCAGGCTGGAGATGTAGAAAGCAATTAAAAGATGAACTTCTGACAGAGTTTGAGAAGGAATCAAGTTCTCAGTGAAGAGGCTAGTTCATTTACATTTTAAATATTTACTCAACAGAACCTATTTTCTAATGCTGCTATCCTCAGGAAAGCAAGTATCTCTCCACAACCCCCCACCCCCCGTTGCTGGAATTTGTTTACTTCTGTCCACCTATGGCACCGACCAACCACAGTCAGTTGCTGAAATTATACACATTCCAGACAGAATGCAGACATCACTTCTTCATCAAATGGGGTGACTTGTTAGTGCAAACTGTGAGATAACCCAGCTATGAGGACTTACGTCCACATTAAATTTAACAAAGGAAGGAGTCTGCTGCTTCCGTTGTCTGCACTGGACTTAACTGACACATGGAAATATCAGTGGGGAAAAAAAAAGAAGAACAAGAAGAAACCCCCAAACAAACAGAAAAGAAACACAAGCATCACATGTTGGGAGATAATGAAGCATCAGATCCAGGAGAATTTGTGACAGCAGAAGTCTGCATATGAGAGAGAGAAATGAGGAAAAACATAAAATAAATTTTGTATGCAATAGGAGCCAGCACCAGAAAAGACGACTGAGGAAGGATACCACCCTGATGCAGAAGTGGCTAAGTAATGACTGAAAAATGAGTCAGATGAACTTTTTTTTCTCCCCCATTTCTCCTCAGTTGTTTTTTATTTAGTTTTGTTTTGCTTTGCTTTGTTTTGCTTTGTTTAGCTGTAGGAGATTACTATCAGGTAACATTATGAAATCTTTACAGTTCCTCTTATCTCTGCCTGCTTGTCCTACTAATGAAAACGGCAAGACCGATTTTGGTTCATTCAGGAGTATGAAAACACCACGGAGAACTTTTGAAAGATTACTCCCTGATGTTTGCCTTTCTAGGGATGGAGCCATCTGACTGGACTGTTGCATTTTTTAATTACTGAATAGTGAGCATCATTTACAGATAATTTGTTTCATTGAGGTGTGGTTCCAGATCCTTTAAAGCAGACAATTATTACCACACAGAAACAATCCAGTAAGAGGCTAGTGGTTACAATGTGAGCCTTTACCTCTATTTGGAGATGTCATTTCCTGCTGTAAAAGACTCCTTTGACCTATAACAAGCAACTTTTAATTTCTTTATTCCCATTCTTAAGGAGAACACAACAGCACCTGCCTGCTTCAGAGGGGTGCTGTAAGTATCCAAACATTAAATATTTGAGCTACGCAGTAAGTATAATTAAGTGACTACTATCCACTTTTTATTGCCATCACTTATAAACATTGTAACTCCTATAAATTATGAAGTTATAAATTCTCTCTGCAGAGAAAATCAGGCAATGTTGTGCCATTATGTAGATTTAGTGTACTGTTTTCTGCTCTTCTAATATTGTCTTTTTTTTGTAGCAGACCATACTGAAAAGAAAAATATATATATATATACTTGACCCTAAGACCTTCCTATGGTTTGAGACCACAGGATAGATGAAAACAGAGCAATTTCCTGTAAGTGCTGGAAGAATTTTTCATTTTCCCTTTCTAAAAAAAGAACACATCAAATATTATCTCTTTCTGTATAAAAAATCTCCTTGTGTGCTTTTGGTGAAAATGACTGTTTCCTTTCAAGAGAACAGAATAAAGGAAAACAAAACAATATAAGTTTTCATCTGAGTGCAATGTAGGCTGTATTTCAGTGTATTTACTCAACTCTTTGATTAAATTATCTGTCCTATAAATAACTTCAGAGAGTACTTTAAAAATGTAAGGGATAATACAGAGAAAACAAAACCTCAGACATAACAGCTATTTCTCCATCCTATAAAAGCAGCTGAAAGTCACAGCTTGCTGCAGTCAAGCTGCAGTCAAGTTGCCAAGATGATTGTAGCACTCTGCAGAAACCTAAGGCAGTTCCTTACCTCGAGCCACGGCCCTGCGCAAAATCTCACTTTAAAGCACAGATCTGCAGGAGTCTCCTCTGTGCCCAGCCTAGGAATCAGAGAGCCAGAGGATCACAAGCAGCCATTAGTGCCACTGCCTATTTTTGTAATCATCATCTGGTTTTAAACAAGCTAATGGAGGATACAGAAAGACCAATTAGGTACAAACATGCATTTTCGAAGCCCACCTTGGTCAGGATGGAAAACAGAATGTCTAGTTCATTTTTCAGCACTCCCTTCTTCCCTGTTGCTTGTGCTTTTTAACACCATAATCACACTTACCCAGTCCCCTTAGCAGATGAGGACTACAGCCTATAACATGCTGCACCACTTGCCAATGCTCTCTAATCTGAGATGGTCCCTGGGAGGTACTCAGGAACATCCTCAGACTTCTAGCATTTCTATCCATATCTCAGTAACTGCTACCTCCACCCTTACTTTTTAACTGTCTGTTGCCTCTCCACATGAAGCCTCTAAAAAACTAGGGGTCTGCCCAGGCAATCCTAAACCCAAGACCAGGGAAGTCAGCAGAGACAAAACCAGTTAGCCTGAGACAAAGACCCACAACAATGCCTCTGCTCTGCCATTCACTAACAGCTCAGGTATCCTGTGGTTAGTAAAGATGTTTCTTTACAAACATGAACAGCAGTGCAGGATCAGTGAGATGTGATGCAGGAAGATTTAACAATCAAAAATTAATATACTGGGGTCAGGAGTTTCCCCAGTAAGCATTAATTCATTACTGTTAAGTGAGCAGTCTGGTGGGCTAAGTGCACACGAGTACCTGTTATGACAGTTCAGTAACCTCCTTGCTCTTTAAAACAATTTGTGTTACAATCCATGCTGCCTCTACACTTGAATGGATATAATAAATCTTCTTGACAACAGTGTCTCACATATTTACTTGCTGTATGAGAAAAGAATAAAATAGATTTATGTAAATTTTGTCAGGCTTTTAGTTTCCATCATATTGTTTGCAGTGAAGAAAGAAACATTGTCAAATGGCCTCATGGAGAGAGTTGGATATAATTGGGTATTTTAGCACAAACTGTTCCATTCCAGTTGAGAATATTTTCTGAAAGAAAGTAGACTGAAAGATTATATTTATTTCCCAATTTTGCCTAACAAAGCAAATGTTTTAGTAGATTTTTTCCCCCAAAGTTTTAAGTAGAAAGGAATATTTTAGAAAAAGCAAATTAAATGTCAACATCACAGATTTTGCTCTCTGTGCTTTGCTGTGTGGAAACCAAACAGTGCTCTGAGCTGTGAAATCCCAACAGGAACCTGTGAATTGTTTGGAAATTGTAGGTTTACTCAGCTCGGTGGTTCAGTGTCTGTTCATCAGAGAAACAGAGGTTTGTGCCCAAAATAAGGATGTGAAGGTAGCTGAATTGAAGGAAGAGTGCAAACTGAAATTGGAATATATGGATCCAGGGTTTGCTCATTATAAAGGACTAGAACTTTCTGGGTTTCCATGAAAGTGAACTAGTAAGGATTTGCAGCTTGAGTGACAGAGGAATCCCTGTGAGGATGAGCTGTGGTGCAACTGCATCTCTGTCCCGCCTGGGAACAGAGCATCCTCGTGGGATAAAGTCACTCCTGGTATTGTAAATGTAGTGTATGGCCTTGATTTCACCACAGCCTGATACCAGCTGAAATAAAACGTGAAGCTACTGGCATGGAATGAGACAATTCTTGAGTCTTCCTTAGGCTACCTTTGCAGCTGGTAAAATCCTAAGAGTCTATCCTAGGCAGTGCTGAGCTATGATTCTCCTGGATGAAGTAAAACACAGCAGAACAACAGCAGCACCCTTGGTGCAGGATGCTGCAGAATGCATTCATGGATTTCTTGCTCATCCTAAGAACAAGAAATGCTCAGTATAAACACAGAAAATGTATATTAAAATGTCATAGCTGTTTGGGTCCACTATGAAAATACACTAAAAATAATTTTGAAATGTTCTGCTTATTTTCTTTATTTCTAACTTAGTAAAAATATCCCACCAGATGAAAATTAAATACAGCTTAATGAAGCAAGTCAGAGACAAGGAATTCTAGAGACAATATAGACATAAATATCTGCTTATTCTAGCCAGAAGAAATGTGCTTGTTTCAGCTTGATAGATTGGAGTTTTTGTCCTGATCACCATTAAAGTATAGAATATGTTAGCTTGCAGTTATCATATATTAGCTTGAAACAGCCATCAGTTCACTTGTCAGTGAGTGAGACTCTTAGCCAGTTACTCAGACTGATGGTTTTACAGCAGTTCCTACTGCAGAAAGGATAGAAAGAGGGAAAGCAAGAAACAGCTTTAAGGTGGAAGCATTTGTTCTAAGCAGCCCAGCAGATGAAATAGAAATAATTTTAATTGTTCCATAGTTTGGAATATGTATTTCCTTGTAACATTATTAAGAAAAAATGTCAACAAATAGTAAATCTATTTGAATTTCCAGAGTTTCCCTTTGAGGATGTAGTCTTTGTAAAGCACGTGCTCAAGATGTTGGCTTACAGAAGTACTCAGACAGTCAGAGGTTGCCATGAGCCTTCAATGACTGAGATAAACATGTTTGGAAAGTGAAATTTCCAGAGCCAAATTTTCTTCCCTCAGAATTATTTTTTTTTTAATGTTTCTGTTTCTCATCCCTGTAGATGATCACATAAGTGTAATAAATTAAAAATAAAAATTAATCATGAGTATTTTCACACTCTTGAGTCTTCACAGCAGGCTTTGGAACAGGCATTGGCTCCTTGGAGGAAGCTGGGTTGCTTTTTTTGCCTTTGACATTTTTTCCTCCTATTTTGAACCTTTTTCAAACTCCCATGTCTCCCGGATGTAGGTCTCTCCTAGTTTTATGTTAATTATTGTGCCAAACAAAAAAGAAGTCACCATTTGTTTGCAGAAAATTAAATGGAAGCACAGAAAATTCAGTACTGCTGTGAATTTTAATTGTGGATATGGGGATTGGAAATGTTCATCTGTCTGCCTGCACTCAAACCACCTTTCCCTTCACACTTCTGCCTTTCGACTGTGAAAGCATCGGTATTGTTACTACCTGTGTTTAGCAATTGTTTCACAGCCAGCAATTACTATTAGCTTACACTTTGTCTCTTGCACATAGCACTATCTCAGCTTCACTTAGACTAGAGAATAAAAAGTGGAAGAGAAGTTGGAAGGTTTATTTGTAAACCTCATTTTGTACTCACCTGAGATTTTGCACATGCTGTTCTGCAACTCTAAGACACTTCAGGAACAAGACGGAAACGCTTGGGGGAGTTCAGAGGATGAGCAGGGTGCCTCTGCATGATTCAAATTTCTTACATCCTTTCATTTATCCAGCAGTCATACCACCCCAGAACACTGAAGACTCACAAGTTGGCATTTGGAATATTCTTTAACTGCAAAGAAAGTTGAATTTTTAGCAGAAATTATCTTATATAAGTATCTGCTTCCTCCTCATAAACTATCAGGCTTTTGGAGGAAAAGCAAAATGAAAGAGGCAGGAGGGGTGAGCAGGACAAAGAAATGAACTTCAATGAGATAATTTATTTACATAAAAATGATGCTATTAAATCAGTATCAAATGTAAGGGGGTTTGTCAGTATTGAGCAGTGCGTTTGCACACAGAGTATCTAAGTGGCCATTTGAGCAGATCTCTTCCCTCCTTCTCAGTCCAGGCTTTGATCTTCCCTGAACTACTCCAGTTAACCTGGAGTGCTCTCTCTCTGTGCAGTTACTGCTGAGGAATGGTGCTTCTGGCTTTCTTCTTCTCTGATTATACAGTGTCATTCTCTTCTACAGTGTTTAACAACATACATTCTTTCAAGTCTTCAGTTAGGTTTAGAAATTGATGCTTTGGTTCTTAAATATTTGTTTGTTGTTTTTTTCCCCTTTCCAAGCCCACTGTATTCTATTTTAAATTCCATCTTTAAAATGTTTCACTAATAGACCTATAAAAGTCTGGGTTTTTTTTCTCCATCTAAGAAAGCTCTTTGTAAAGTGTAATGTTGTTCAACTAATGCTTCCTGTACTCCTTCCAGTATTTCTTCACACCAGTGCTGTGGATGCAGTTCCACTTTATTTTGCTACCCGAATGAAAGAAATTACACTACTTGCCATGTTTGGTCCTTTTTTCTTTCCTACCTGTGGTACTAATTGGGAAATCATATGTTCATCAGTCAGTGAGCAAAGGGGAGCAAGAAGATCACAAGCACCCCAGGCTGCTGCTCTCTTCACACTAAAGAACAAAATGAGGAAGACTATTATTGTACTCCATGGCCTATATCCAGAGCAAATACCACCCCAAAGGTTGTTAGTGTGCCATGGGGTGCAAGTAAGATCAACTGAACACAAGCTGTCCTGCCATCCTTAGTTAGGGATTTGCTATAGCTTGAAAATTCACTGAGTCATA
Source organism: Ramphastos sulfuratus (assembly GCA_013399055.1). NCBI lineage: Eukaryota > Metazoa > Chordata > Aves > Piciformes > Ramphastidae > Ramphastos > Ramphastos sulfuratus. Next base: position 126,200 of record WBNM01013529.1, read on the forward strand.
ATTTGATCAAGACTGAAAAGTCAGTCTCTTGGAAATGAACTTTGACAGCATTCAAGCAGCATGTACACCAATCAGTCTGGGTCTGAGAAGATAGCAGCATGCCACAGAGTTGAAGAATATGAGAAATATTACTACTGCAAGATGAGCAAAAGAAAAATTTGCAGGTAGGTAATCACTCATTTAGCTGTCAGACTCTCCCATTTGAGCACTACTATGCCCAGACTGAAAGCTGAGTATCAGCAGTCAGATAAAGTGTGTTCTTTCAGGAAAACAGAACTCCTCATGTGCCTTGTTTTTTATCCTTATGCAGAGCAGAAAAAAAAAAAAATCATTCCGCATCCAGGTTTCTGAGTTGTCTTAATTAACAACAGTGTTGATATGTGAGAACTTGTGTACTGTATTTTTATCACACATTATGGCAGTGTCTTTCTCACACCAGTACTGTCTGCAGTCAGAGCAAGGCTCAGACATCTGCCTTTGGCTGGCTGTGTGTGTGATACTTGCAGTGTGAAAACAGCAATGATATCCAGAAAGAGTACAGGCATATTAAGCCAACACATACAGCTTAATGTCATTAATTCAGCATCATCCACTTAAAGGGCAAATATTCTTTCCCATGCATAGTCTTGTGAATATTAAATAGCATTTACATTATAATTACAGACTCTCTAGGTACCTATTCTCTTTCTTTTCCACATCCTTCACAGTGAAGCTGATACAAAACACAGGGTAGGTGAAAGATCAGGGTAGATGAAGTTTGAATTCACATTAGCATTAGCAGCTGGAAAGCAGAAGATTGAAGTCAAACTAAGGCAAAGGCCCAGCTGTGAAGATGCTGAAGTTTTACAAGATGATTTCATAAAGATTTTGCCCACCTGGGAAAACATGTAATATCAAACATTAATGGACTCCTTATGCTCATGTTTTAGGCCTTTCAACTTCCAAGATACTTAAGAATTTTTAAATCAGTAGTGTGATTTCCATATTGTCTTCATCTAGAGATCTCAACACGCTCTAAACAGCCAGGGCAGAATAAGCAGTGTCTAACCCCCAGAGAAGACAACACTTCAATTCCTATTCAAGCTGTCGATTCAATATGGACCCATTTTATATTTCCAATAACAACAAATCTTCTGTTTGTGTTAGTGTTGCATGCTGAAAGATGCAGATAAGCGGTGGCTAGAGGTGAGAGACCTGAACTCAGCCTTCACACCACTTCTTAGTATTAATCTGTGTATGTAATGAAGAGAGTTTTACAGCCCAGCCAAATATTTGATGAATAAGCTGTCTGAGTGCAGTGCTAATGTGTGACCTGGCTCTGGTTTTGTATCCTTCCTTGCAAAAGGCCACACACAACTATCATTGCTTGTAAAATGCCACAGAAATCATCCAGTTGTAGGAGCAAGGAGTTTGTTTTAGCTAGTCATATTACTCAGGTCACTGGATTATGTCATGTTTTGAAAGGACAACCTCCAAGCTAAGTATCTCCTGGGAAATGTTAAAAGCTGTAATTTTCACTCTCTCACTGTGACTCAGTGCTTCACTACTGAGAATTTTTGTGGTTGTTATTGTTGTTGCAGTTTTACCGTATTTGGGGGTTGTTTTTTTTTAATTCTCCTTCAAGGAGCACAGAAAACAATTCCCCATTCAGGAAGATACCTACCTAACATACTGAAAAAGGGAAGATAGCATCCATTATTTAGTGTGTGCCTTCCCTGCATTCTCCTCTGCTCCCTGAAGAATTGTTCCCACTGGCATTTGATATATTTGTGCTGACATATTTTGAAAAACAAAGAAAAGCCCCAAACATCACAGGCTGTTGAGGCACATTAATTTCATGCATTATTCCAGCTTGGTTTCTTGGCAGGGAGAACTTCTGCTTTAATGAGAAGGAACACACAAGACCTGTAGTTCTATGTGAACTGGCAGTACTGGCTGCAAGTGGACTAGGACCATCTTTGTTCTGGCTCCTATGGTAACTGTGAGCTCACCAACCTTCAATAGCTTGCTTCATTGGCAAGGATCTTCTCTACTTCATAACAGCCCCAATGTATTACAGGTCACACATGTAAAACTTGCAGTGGAACTGGGAGGAGAGGATGGAGGGCAAGCTCCACGTCTCTAACAGTCGCCAACCAGCAAGTGTGTTGACAACACCAACCTCTGAAGATGCCTGAGCATGACAAAAACCAGCTGGCCTGTGTTTATGTGTTTGTTTCTCTGAGAAATCAATCAGAAAAACTTTTACAGAAATGAGTGAAAGGACAAATCACATTACCAGCCATTAGACTGTAGGTAATGTGCATTACCTACAGCCTGAACCAGAAAAAGGCAAAAAGAGAAAATCTGCACTGCTGGTCCAACAGTTTTCCTTACAGACTATACTTGCTAAGCTGAGAAAATTCACAGCTTCTACTACAGGTATCAACACCACTGAAGGTCTGCTATACAGTACAGAGCTAGTGTGGCTGGCTGTCAGCAGCATCTGTCCTCAGAAAAAAATAACCCCAATTTTGTAAGATTGCATAACAGCTCAATTAAATTGAAGATACTAATTAGACACATTTAGAAACATTTCTGGCAACAATGCCTGCTTTCTCTTTCTCTTTGAAACCTGATGCTGTACATCAAAAAACTTTTTCAATCATGTGAGTCCTCAGTGCTCCACCTCTGTAGTACCTTTATAGCTTATTGTTAATGTCTTTGTCACTTACTATGGAGAGTGTGCAGTTCACAAAGAGCACAATAAGGACACCATTGCCAGACTTCTTTTGCAACCGAAGGGAAATGCCAGGTGTTACAGTGTAATTATTTCCACCTTTTTTTAGGCTAATGCTTAGAAAATCCCAATTGCTGGCTTCACCATACTGAACTTCATCGAGGTATTCTTATTTGCCTAGTTATTTTTGTCAGTTTTTATCAAGTGAAGTACTTTTTGTGCTTGAATCTTTTTAAACTGCAGCTGCCAGACAGTGGAGCTCCGTGAGAAGGCAACCATTACATGTGGGCTAAAATACCACAGTATCACAGTATCAGCAAGGTTGGAAGAGACCTCAAAGATCATCAAGTCCAATCCATTAGCACAGCCCTCAAGACTAGACCATGGCACCAAGTGCCACGTCCAAACGTGCCTTGAACACCTCCAGGGACGGTGACTCCACCACCTCCCTGGGCAGCCCATTCCAGTAGTGAATGACTCTCTCAGTGAAGAACTTTCTCCTCACCTCGAGCCTGAACTTCCCCTGGTGCAGCTTGAGACTTTCAGAAAGTGGAGTAGGCTCCATAAAGCTGAGAAAAGGATGTTGTGCTTCCTGCAAGAAACAGTATATGAGGGCAATTAGCTACCTTGAAACAATAAACAATCCCAGCTTTTAACTTGGTTTTGCTTCTTGTGCAGTGCAGCTACTCAGAAAAGGTGCATACAGTTCTTCCCTTCAAAGTACTAAAACAATATTAATTCCTGCATGTTTTGAGCCAAGCTAAGCTTGGCCCTTGCAGAGGAAACTATCTAAAACAAGGCTTTGCATTTGTATTCTTCTTGTAGTGACCTGAATAATCTGCCATCACAACTCATTGATATATTCACACATTACAAAGCCAAAAGCAGCACTGTAGAGCCTCAGTAAAAATTCTTGGCACAGATGTGAATCAATTTGCATTTCTCTGAATACAGGATTTCTTTAGAAAAATAGGTACATATTGATTTGATAATTGCTAAGAATATAAGATCTGCTATAGCCATCAATAAATGTTTTTCTCACTTGACATACTCATTTGTTACTTCCAGCTGGAATTTATCAAGCTTCGGCTTCTAGGTAACAGATCATGGAATGCATCTGTCTTCCTACAGAAAGGATGTATTAAAGTTGGTTTGGTCTGTGATTTATAGTTTTTCCTTGAAATTGCTGCTTGTATCATATGATCAAGTCATATTCATTCATAAAGAAGTCTGAGTTTTATTTACACTTTGAGGAATCGTAAGAGATTTTTTTTTTTTTTCAGACCTTGCTATTTTTTGCATGGATTTCCTTGAACTTCCTGAGTTCACTGATTTCCTTCTGGTACTAAGAAAGGTTCCTGGTAGGGCAGTTTTGCAATTTACTTTAGAACATATGTTTATGAACTCGCCTTCTGCACAAACAATTCGTTATGCCTTGAGTCAAATGTCTGCCAGTCTGTAGCCCTTAAGGTGATCTACTACACAGCAGAAAGAAGAAATTTTAAAGAACTTTGGAATTCATTCTGGACTGCACACCAGCCTATACTGCTTACATTTATACAAATAAAAGCACAATTTGACTTAGCAAAAGCTTAGGTGCCCTTTGTCTGCACTTTCATGTCAGTGCAAGATGAACGCAGTCAGGAACTCAAGCATTGTGAATTTGTTGACTTGTTCAGTCCAGGGACTGCTCAAGGAGGTGTTCTGTCTGCTTAAGAAAATATGTTTGAAGGCAAAAGACCTTTAATGCCAGTTCTTTTAAAATTAATATCAATTTTCTTATGTGTGCCAACCTCCTAAAACTAGCTTCTTTCTTTCTGCATGTTATACACTTTGTATAACAAGAGCTAACAACAACACAGCAAGAGTATATTCCTTGTCACATGGCCATTGAATTAAGAGTACAACCACTTCTGCCTTGATTTCAATCACAGTTTTACCATCAACTACAATTGGATTATTTCACATCCAGGATCCTTTGGTTTGGGCCAGTGCAGCTCTCACAGCTAGCAATACAAAGCCTGACTGCAGGAAGCTGGTTTGTACCCCATTGGACTGATTCTCAGTTGGCATTAAGCTCAGCTGATCATATATTGCTCACACCACCAAGAAATTTGGCTCTATTCTCATCTCACACTTGGTATTCATTACTATCAATTTTAAGCATGACCTGATCTCAGTTACAGTGTTACTTAGATCTGGAATAGAGCTGGACAGAAGTGGTTTTGATTGCCTGCTCATGGCAGCAAGAGTGTAAAGGTCCCTCCAACCCAAACCATTCTGTGATTGCATGATTTACACCACAGTAGCTGAGATTAGAGTTCCTCTGTCAGCCCTTTGATATCAGCTCTTTCACCCAAATACTGTGTCCTTTCCACTATGCAGCATTCAGGGCTGGCTCTTCACTGTCATCTTCTCTGGCTTCAAAGCAGATTATCCATCAGTAACATCTCTATGTTCTTTCATCATCCTACAAAATTCTTCATGTTAATACTACTGCTCATTTATAGCACTTGCAGCATGAAAGTATCAGTCATGTTTTATCTGTGCTGAAATGGTGATCAAGGGTGTTTGCACCCACTGTCATTGCTGCACTCACTCCAAAACCCAGCTAGGTATGGGAAGCAGAAGCAATTACATTAGTTGTTGGTAATCCTGCATCTTGCTCTTGATATTAACAGTGGGTGACAAAAGTGCTAATTTCTCTTTATCCCTCCTGCAGTACCTCTGAGAGACAGACACACGGAGCAATAATCTTCTAAGACACTCATTTCAATCTACACAATCTATTAGATTTCTGTATGTCATCCTTCAAGGTCCTGGTTCAGCTCTGACCCAGGTGGTTTCAAATTTGACTTTGCAGAACCCATTTTACTTCAGCACACTGAGGCTGAGGGCAGAGCAATTCCTAGTGGAGCAAGTCACATTTCCAGGTGTTTTTTTTCTTATTTACTCTCCTTTTTTATACAGTTCTGTGGAGCTCTGAGAGTTTTCAGAAAACTCTGTGATTTAATACAGACCTAAATCTATTGTATAGCTTGGCAAGGTTTTAGTTTAATGATTCTGGAGAATTCCAAAGCATTTTTCTGTACAAGATACGACCCTTCTAGAAATGGCTACTGATTACTGTGCCCATGTCATGAACTGCTCTCTGTCTACTTTGGAGATTAAAAGGACTTTAATTGTTTGTGGAATTAAAAAAAAAAAAACAACAAACTAAAGCTGATGTTCTTTTGTGCTATTCATGGAAAACATGTTTCCCTTATTTTCTAATACAACCTATGACCTTAACATGTGGTTGGAAAGGATACACTTGACATTCTGATTTAAGATCTGATCTGATCTTGGACCAGAACATATTATCTGATGAAATTTTACAAGATACAATAAATGATGGTTCAGTGCAAGTTTTGTTTATTGGAATAGGGAAAAGTTAACATTATACCAGTAAAATGAGGGATGACTGTCAGCAGTGACACCCAAACTCTCTTTATATCTCAATGCAAGCTTAATGGAGCTGGTGGGATACTCAATGCAAACTTGTATTGACTGGATTGATCACAAGGGAGAATAAATTCCTGCCAGTTCTGCCAAATTACTCATCCAGTTTCTCAATGAACCCAAATATTATAAAGACAGCCAACAAAATACAAACATAGGGTTAATGCAAAACCTACTATCAGCTGGTAAGAGGTCATTTTTATCACACTAGGATTCCCTTCAGCCATAACTGCCAAAGAAATAAACCACAGTCAGTGACTGACTCAGAAAAACCTGGACTGATCTCCAGCTCCACATGGCTAAGCAGTTTGCAGATTACTCTAATGTGTAGTCAGCTCTCCTCACCATTGCAAAAACATGTCCAAGAGTTTTGATAGAAAGAGGCAACATGGAACAGATGTAAAGAACAAAGGATGGAACTGCAGTCTCAGGAAGTGAAAAATGCTGTTAAATATTGCCACAAGTATTGAGGCATTGGAACACAGAAACAGAAACTATTGAGGTTCAATTAAAACATAGTTAATATTTTGCACTCTTACTTTTTGCACTTGTCTGGGACTAGGAACAAGAAATTCCTGATTTCTAAGCCTAGGTAGGTAATGGCATGCAACATGTAAACCATACAATTTGCTTTAAGCTCTCTGTGACCATTTCTTTTGAAGATGGATGATGTAAGGATTTTATGAGGACAAACATGTTAATGCCTGTAAAGCACTGTGCCACTACAACACAGTCCCTAGGTAAGGTCTAGGGAGAGAGAACAATACTTTTATATTTTTTATTTGGCAGTTCTGATCATCTTTATTGATGTTTTGAGTTCTGACAACATTTGAACAGTACTGATTATTTTCTTCTTATCTAGAGCCAGTAAACTAAAACAAACAAACAAACAAAAAAAATCCCAAATAAAAGATAACTATAAATGCATTAGGAAAGCCTGTTTGAGAAAGGTTCTATTTTATGAAAGGTTTTAAAAATCAGTTTCTATAGTCATTACCAGTGTGTTTCAAAAGTATCACATGAGCTGTGCTGCAGAGAAACTGCTCCAGTGTGCGGTTCTGTATACAACTGTTTCTATGTACAGCCTACAGGGTAAGGGAAAGAGCAGCAGAACATTTCCATGCTTAGTTTTGCTTGTGGGACATGTCAGTGCAAGGTGTGGGGCCTTATCTTTTATTTCATTCTTTCAAGCTACCTTTACCAGATACAAATAAAATAACTTTCAACTACCTTAAGTGCAGTTGTGGAGAGACTGGTTCTGGTCTCTTCTCACAGGTAACTGGGAACAGAACAAGGGGGAATGGCCTCAAGCTCAGACTGGGTAGGTTTAGATTAGATATTAGGAAAAAGTTTTTCATGGAGAGAGTGGTCAGGCACTGGAATGAGCTGCCCAGGGAGATGGTGGAGTCACCAACCCTGGATGGGTTTAAGGGTCATTTGGATGTGGTGCTTATGGATATGGTTTAAGGTGAATCTTGTAGAGTAGGATTATAGGTTGGACTTGGTGATCCTGAGTGTCTTTTCCAACCTGGATGTTTCTGTGATTCCATAATTTTAATGTCTGAAGTAAAACATTGGAGGGCGAATTGTTTATGCTGCTTTGTACTTCCTGATCCCATTTATTTTAAAAACTACCAAAACTGATTGAAAACCTGATCACTCTTTTTGATTTTCCATCTGCTCTTCCAGAGAATGTTATTAGCATAGTGTCCAGCAAAAATAATATGCCCAGGCTACCTGATACCACTGAAACTGCAAAGCTGCTTGCCAAGGCGTGATTGTCAACTTTTGTACAGTTTTTGCAGCCCTCTTGGTGCTGGAATATAAACATAGCTTTAACCTCTGCAGAACCTAAACAGCACAGAATCACATGGAGGGGAACAGCTGATCTCAGTTCCCTCTCTTTGCCCCGCTGCACAGACTGATTTTTGCATTCAGCTGTGATATGCAGATAACCACATGTGGAATTTGGCCCACTGATCACAGCTGATTAAAGGGTGGAAAAACTACCAGGAACACAATACTGTGTGGGAAGTTATATAGAATTGCTCCAATCTGAGTTTGCCTAATTGGAGGCAGACCATTGATGACTCAGAATCTGGAGTGAAAAAGAAAATGTCTGTTCTAGCCAAAGGACAAACCTCTGTACCATTTTCCCTGTGAACTACAGTGGAAACTGACTTGAGACCTTCTTTTTGCAACTAGAAAGTGATATTAATGCTAGTGCATTATCAAAATCACAGAACCATTCATGTCCCTACTGTCCCATCCAATCTTAGTCACTATTATCATTACAACTGAGCAAATCAGCCCATCCAAATCTAATTTTCCAGGTTCCTAACCAACTTTGGCATAGTCTTGCTATTTTTTTTTCACAAATGACAGATGTTTCATCTTATATTTTGCTAGTGGGAGGGGTAATTCCAGAACTATCTGGATGAATCTAGCAAAATCTTTTGAAAAACACTGAAAGTCAAAAGAGTTGGCTCCATCTGTTGGACCAAAGAAGGAATCTGAATTTATTTATTTTTTAAAAACAATTTATGTGTAGGCTCCTAACATTGAAAAATTTGACCTATACATTTTCTAAGTAAAGCTTAAAAAAATTTGTAAAGTTAGGCTGGCAAACCTATGTCTAAGTATGGATTATAAAGCCAATTTCAGATCTGTTTCAATGAAGAAGATGACAGAGACCTCCCAGAATAGGATGAGCAGCTTTGCCTATGGGCAGACACTGTATCAGACGTTGGTGCAGCCCTCGGGAACTTGCTCGGTCAGAAGAAGAAAAACAATTAGCCTTAGCCAAATAGTAAGCATCTCTCTTGTTTATTGCCTTAGCACCTTAGCAATTCTTACTAACATTATACAGTGACACAGTTCCCAGGAGATTAAGCTTTAAAATGCTTTCCTTCCTAACAGCCTTTTATTTTCCACGTAAACATTGTGTTAACGTATTAAAGCCTAGTAAGTAAGTTCTTCTGAATGCAATTATTAAATAGTTATGAGTTACTTGAACCTTTTGGTTGAGCAATATTTGCTGAAGTGAAAGTCATCAAAATCCTGTGTTGTCTGTGCTGATCTCTGCTAGAGGACCTATGTTACACTAGGCTCTTTTGGCAGTATTATCAGTGGCAGTCAGCAGTAAAGCTGCAAAGTTCTTCCTAGGAAAATCCAGTATTTTTCTTATTCCTTCTCTGCAAAAAGGCCCAGTACCATGCTGGGTGAGCTGAGTTTATAATTTCTTTTGAAACTGTGATTATTTTTAAATAGTTTTCCTGATCTCTACCACAACTAGGAGATGGTCATGAAAATTAAAGCTACTTCTAAGAGAGAATTTTAGTCCTTGGTAGCAAAGGGCGGGAACAAGCTGCTGGCACAGGTTCATGCAGGCCAGTTACCTTGTGAAGACACTCTGGAGCCAGTATTGCTCATGCTGGGGCTGAAGAAAGCTACAAGAAGATCATGTTGGACCATTTTTCCTATTCTAGAGTTGTCAGTAGCATGTGACACATCTCATCCAGTCTGTCATGAGTCAAACATGTCTCTAAATCTGAGCTACTGATGAGCCTCGGTTTGAGTACCTCTAGCAGAACTTTCCCTTCTTGGCTACCTCACAACTTCCTCATGATGCTGCTGCTAGCAGCTGTCAGTAATTTGCACTGAGAAAATTACATGAGGACAGGCAGGCTGTCCAAAATACATCAGAAAGAAATTAGTAAAAGCCTACTTTCAAAGGCATAAGTTCTGAAAATCAAGCATCAAACAATTTTTAAAAGGTATGAGGTGGACAGAGGTTCTCAGAGTCTCAGATACTCTGGGGTTTCTCACAGAAAAGCCATATGGATAAGTGAAGCACAGTCATTTCACATGGCTGCCCATCTATCAGTGTAGACATCTCCTAAACATTAGAAGATTTGTCAAAAGAACAATCAACCAAACAAACAAACCAAGATAGTTTTGGGCATTACTGATTACAGCATTCTTCTTTTGATCAACAATGAAAGAGAATAATTAAAGCCATTGGACAGAATATATCACATAAATGCACTAAGTTCTGCCAAAGGCATAATGATTAATGCATTACACATGATGGCTCACCCTAATGATTTGTTTTACAAGATAAACAACCAAGATTTAAAGAATTTACCCTCTGTTTTTCATTCAGCACAGGAATCAGACTAGTTAAACATTTTCTATTGCTCATAGGTGTCTTGCTCCCATCCAGCTAAGCATATCCACTGGCTACAAGAATTACTTTGAGCAGAGACAATAAAATGCAGTTTCCATGCAGCATTATCTGTCACTTTCCTCACTGAATAGAATTAGAGCTGGAAAGAACTTTCAAGCCAATAAGCTTCTCTCCTTTACATCAATTAATCCAGACTCTTGCCCTTGCAAGATTTTTTCTACGTTATATTTACTACCATTTTATCCAAAATGAGATAAAGACATCATAAATTACAAAGTTCTAGCACATAGTCTGGCAGATAATTTCTGATGTCTCCTGTTGTCGGGAAGCTTTTCACAGATGCTCTGCCCAAATGTCTGTGGAATTAATCATTAATCAGAATAGCAAATACTAGAAACAGAAACATACCAAGTGAGTCTTTTCCCTTCTTTTACTATTTCTGTTGACATTGCCAATGAATTGAGATCAAACTATTTTTCAGACACTGACTCTTAAATAACCACTTGAGGGTTGTTATGGATAACAGTCAATAGCTCTAGAGACACATAGTAATGATGGCTCTGTTATTGAAGATTCTTACAGAGTCCCAGGACAGCTGGCTTTTCAGGTTGTCAGCACCTTTTTATGGTTTGCTTATTACCATTCTCAAGTTATGGAGACACCTATAGATCATTTACAACATTGGCATTCTCATGAATAATAGGGAGCAGGAGATGTGACAGAGAGAGATCAGATTTTGGTACTGAATAGTGTGCACATCTCAGCATGTCAGTACCTAAGATAGGTAAGGGCCACAAGTGCTTACACCACTGCCCTGAGTACAGAGTTCAGTAGACCAGGCATCAACTAAAGGGTCCTGGAGGGAGACATACAACAACTATGTCCTATTCCCTAGAGTAATTTCTCTTAGTCAGTTCTTCACTTAGGTTGTGCACACAGGATGTGCTTGCCAGATTCTTGTAGGCAATTCTATTAGAGAAAACAAAAAAAACTGAAATTGAGTTTATCCTCTCTTATGAACACCACCCCTGCAACTATAGCACTCTTCCGTAGCTAAGACAGCAGATCCAGGTATGAATAATAGCAAATTAGGGTGAGAAATTCCCATATGCAAAGTCTTTCAAGGGTAGGATGGTCCTTGATGTTTATTAGTTAACCTTATACTTAGTTGTTTCATATGAGCCTGTGCAGCTATTTCTGTAGATCCAGTGGCTTTCACTGCCTGTGTTTGTTCTTTTCTTGTTGATAAGCTCTCAGTCTGATAATCATCCTTCCCACTTGCTGCTAGCTTCTCCCTATCCACACCAGCAGTAAATATATTAGATTTCCTTATTGCATGCTGAAAACAAACAAGCCTGGATTTTTAAAAGACCATTTGATTTTCTGTTTATGATCCTAACATCCACTCTACTGAAAATCCCAGTGTACAAGAACTCCTTAATGATCCAATCTAAAAAAACAACCAAGGGGAGGGGGGGGGAAACAATCAAGGGAGAAATATTTAGCAGAAAATGGAAGCTAGAAAATGTCAGAAAAGAGGTTTGTGAAAATTGCCATGAAGTTTATTTCTTAATGTTCCATTTAAATTCTTTGCACTTTACTAAGGAAAAAAAAAAAAAAAGGGGGAAAGTTCTTTAGCTGAAAGCTGGATGAGGATGATTCCACAGAAAGTCAAATTTCTTGCTGCAGAAAAATTCAAGCCCACTGCTGTATTTTGTTATTCATCTAAACAGTACTGACAAAGACTCACAGATTATTCCCTTTACTATTCTGCCATCTCTGCAGTATGATCACAATTGCACTTGCTCAGAATGCTAAAATCTTACTACAGCCAGCACAGCATGGCCCAAATTGCTTCTGCTTTTGAGCTCTTCCCATTGGATCCTCAGCAGGCTTATGGCCTGAGGAATAAGAGAGTCAATCAGAAGACCTACAGTAACTTGAGAAGATCATATTCAACCTGAACTGCACAGCTACCCTTTACATTTCTGGTGGATCAAAACAACATTAATCCTAACCCACCATGAAGCAGAGAAGGCTTCCCTGTCACACATGCATCCAAACATTTGGCCTAGCTTTACTCTTTTCTAAGCTGCTAAAAACTCGGGTTTGTCTCTTTCTATTGAAGTAGCAAAAGAGAGCTACCAAATGGAAGGCAGGAAGTGATGGAAAGCTAAGGCTTGAAAGGGAACTTTCAGTACAGCTTTCAGTGCAGTTGGTTGCATCTCTCTGAGACAAAGATCTCCTCCCTGCTGTCCTGGCAACACAGTAACACCACTGGAGCACTGAATAAAAGCCCACAGAAATGTAACTCTAAAGGAAAAAGCTCATCAAAAGGTATAATGTGTAATTATACCACTCAGAAAGAAAGCAGATTTTTATGTTTGAGTGAAATGTGTATCCAACAATCAACAGGTTCTTTTGGCTTGTAGCTCTCCAGCTACACTGTGCTATTGAATAACAATGATGGTTTTATGCAATAGCTCCAGGCAGTTTGTAAACATAAATTCTTCTGTTAACCTCTTGTTTCTGAGGATTAATATATTTGCAGGCTTTCCTCAATATGACAGAGACTCATGCTCTGTACTCAGGTTTCATATGCAGGGACTTCCCAAGTGTTAAATTTTGGAGCATTTATGCATGTAAAAATAGCAAAACCAGCATACAAATTGTAATAAGCACTTGTGCTCTTCTGTACTAAGTGACATTAGTCATTATTTGTTCTCATAAACCCAGGACTATTGTAAAGGTAAGAAATTTAAACACCCCTTTCATTCGTAAAAGCTCATTTATTTGCTGATTTTTCAAAGCAGATAATATAATTTCTTTCCATCAGTAAAAGAATCAAAACTTAATATATGATCAGTCATAATCTTGACTGTTCCAGCACAGCTAACACTGATTGGTATCAAGTGCCTGGTGAATTGTTGCACAGTTAAGTTGATTAAATCTTGGATTCAGTACTGGTATTAGAGAGCGCTTTTTAAAATTCACATTTTGTATTCTGTATGTTCATGTCTGCAGTGTTCCAGACATAAAAAGATCTATACAATTGAATATGGAACTTCTATCTCTCTTCTGATTTTTTTTTGTCTTTTTTATATTTTTTATAATTAATGTAGTATCAAATAAAATTAAGATAAATTAAGCACAGTAAAACTAGCTGGAAGTTGTTGTACACTGTTTAGCATAAAACAGAACCCTTTGAAGTATATGTATCCTACATACATAAAAGGAATAACATAAAAAAGATGCCTGAATAATATATTTGTTCAAATAAATGCAAACCACTACCCATTTAATGCAATTTTCTGTCAAGAACTCCCTGTGGTTTATCGATTTTTATGTATTTGTCCTTGGAGCTCAGGATGAGAACTCCTGACTTGGTAGTTGCACAATAGTTGATCTGTCTTTTTTATTGCACCACTTCAGGAAATAAATTGCTTCAGTGCATGAGTAGCATTACCTAGAAACTGTCCAGAAGAACTCTTGCTTTGATTGCAAGGGAAGAAGCTTTTATATGTATGTATTCATACAGCTGCTCTTAGCAATTGCATAGCAATTTCCATCTGCAGATCACCATAGAGATTAACATCTGATCTCTATCAATTTTCTCAATCAGAGTACTCCTCACAATTCACTGCTTCATGAAGAAGCTTCCTCAACATTCACTGTGATCTCAGTCCAAGATACCTGGTTCAGAGGCTTCTCTCAGAGCAGCTGCTGCATCAGGATATGATTGGCATTCCCAGCACACCTCTCATCAGGTCTCCAGTGTTCTGAAACAAGATCTCACACTGAGCAAGTAAGTCACCCATTACTGCCTGCTTGCCTGCCTGCCCCAAGTTTTGTGACTGTGAATCCTCTTGCCTTTCCCAGGACAATTGATACATAACCAGACTGCACATGAAATAAAAAGGGCTCATATGAGTGCCTATGGCCTCATAATTCACAATATTAGTGTCAGAATTGGATTTTGTGAGCATTCATACATATAAGAAGCTCACCAACAATGAAGAGACTGGGACAGCCAGGAAAAGGAGCTGAATCAGATTACTTTTGTTGTATTGATGCAGGGTACTGGATTGAGTGACCAAGCTTTCTTCACAAAGACAGCAATTTTATTGCTATACTTGCAGGGCAGCTCCACAAAGGGAGCATTATTCATGTCTATTCCCACAGTCCCCTCCACCTCATGCTTTAAAGTTTTAATGCAATATTAAATGTGGTACAAAACATCACTGGTTGCAGAGTATAGGTAATCTCACCCCACCTCATAGAGCAGGCTGAAAGACCCCAGAGCTAGCTGGCCTCTTAGCAATGGACTCTAGTCTAATGCCTCAGAATAAAATCCATACATGAAATCTCAACTCTAGGCTGAAACAAAAATCTAATGCATCAAGAGAAATTGCATCATTGCATCTTTTTTTTTTTTTTTCCTTTAAAGGTGTACATTCACTCTGCTAATTGGAGAGCAGACACTGGAAATAATCAGGTAATTGGTTCTTGCTGTAAATGATTTGTTGGGCATTATAATAAACACAACAACTCTTTCTGCTCTCAGTCCACAGTTTTCCTCACCTAACCACTACTGCTAGGTTAATTATCCTTGCTTGAAAATATATTTGTATTATACAAGCCTTTCCATTAATGCTCTGAGATTAAATGTCATAAAATTAGATGTGTTTTTTCAGTAACACTTGAAAATGTAGTACCTGAATTACAGCAATGGCTGCAGTGGTGCGGCTGTAAACATGATATGTTGCCCTAAAGAGGGAGCCTGGAATTTTTTATTCATCTTAAAAGCTTCCATGTGGTTTAAAGTTAGTGTTATGATAGTGATAGCAACATTCAGCAAAGAATTTCACCCAAAATCACTTCAGCTTTTACAGCCAGTGCCAGAAGATTACTACCTGTGGTTACCTAGATTGAGAACCATAATGCTCATAAATACTCATACAGACAAATGCACACATATAACAACTTAAGTTTTTTAAATTGCTGATCTTCAACTGGCTTACTTTGTACCCTCTTAAGAAAATAGGAGAGATGAAACAGTGTTGTATCTCCAGGATGCATTCAGAAAACATCTCATGAAGCTGAAAAAGTGCAGTGATATCTGCTAAATTAAGTGTGGGTCTTTTAAGGAGATGGTTGACTTTGAGCTGCTGGAGAATGGGAATATTTATTTAGGAGCGAAAAGAATGAGTGAAAACATGTTTATTGTATTAGTCAGGGCCTTTTTCACTCATCTTTTCCTGTGTTTTTATGAAATTCTAGTGAACTGTTCAGAAGCAGTGCACTGGGTAAAATCAGGAGTCCACCCGGCCCAGGACACAGTGCCTCAAAGGAAAACATGGAAGAGGAAACTGAGAGTCTCCAGAGGCCAGTGTTCCTACCAGTCCTAAGGTACTTAACCAGTTTGGGGTTTTTGCTTCCTGTTTTATTGAGGGCTATGAATACCATCTGCAACAGAAATCACAGTGCCCATCATGAACTGAAGGACCCCAAGCCACAGACTCAGAGGCTGGCTGAACGTGTTCCCCTACACGGTGCCTCCCTGAACTAGTTTGCCTGCTCACTGCCTGACCACTGTTCTCCGACCATTGTTTTCCAGCTGTTCTGACGATCTTTTTGTTGTGTAACTTCAGACACAAGAGCAACAGCTACCGTTGGAAAAGGAAAGAGTAGGAAAGTCACACGTACAATTATGAAACACTAATTCTGTGAAGAGCAATTTAAACATTCAGCATTGCCACCCATAAGCCTCAATCAAACCTCTGTTGGAGCAGGCCACTCTTTCACAGCCCAGAAAATGGTATTTTTCATCAGCTGAATTACTTCCTAAGAAAC
Organism: Ramphastos sulfuratus; assembly: GCA_013399055.1. NCBI lineage: Eukaryota > Metazoa > Chordata > Aves > Piciformes > Ramphastidae > Ramphastos > Ramphastos sulfuratus. Next base: position 142,462 of record WBNM01013529.1, read on the forward strand.
ATGAATGCAAATAAGCTATTTGGTAGGGAAGCAGATGTATTTGGTGACAGCCTGGGAAGCAGAGTCATGTAACGTAACATTCGTTCAGTTGTTGTTTAAATTATTGCTTCCAGATATTAAAAACTGCTGTTTTCAACCTGGAAAAAAAAAACAAAGCTGGAAGACATCTCAACTGAAATATTACCTCTTTTGTTCTCCTAATTTTCAGAATGGAATTAAGGACTCAGATCAGTCATGGTGGAAGCCAAATCCTTACGTGACCCCCAAAACATGTGGCAGCAACAGTAGCCAAGGGCATAAATGCACCCTGAGCAAATAAAATACTTTGGTCTGTGAGCTCATCATAATGAAGACTCCTGCAAGATCCTTGAGTCCTGCTCTGCTGATATTCTCAACGGAGGTGCTATGGTCGTTTTTCATGGACTGAATCACTTATAAAATCACCTCTGCTTTTTCTGTCACCTGTAGAAAAATCCTTGAAACCATCCATCCCTAATCACACTGATTATCATTCTATTCCAAATTAGTGAATAAAAAACAGTATCAAAACTGGAACAGGATAGAATGCTGGCCCAGGAAACTATAAATCTATGAAAAATAGTACTGTTCAACAGCTGTCCAGATTTAATTTTAGGATAAACAGTAGAACACATCACCTCTTGTTCTGCCTAGCACTGATTTAATACTTGCAGTCCTAATGTAAATCATTTAATTTGCAGAACTTTTAGGCCCATCATCTGTTCCCACAGCTCAGTCAATACTGTGGCTCAGCTCACACACGAAATTGATCTGCAGGTCACTTTTTTACAAGACAGATTAATTTTTGTCAATTGATTGATTGGCCTCTGCCCACTATACATACTAATTTTGGACCATTTAAAGCTCATAAGGCTTTATATTGAGATTCATTGATTTCACAGAGTAATAAAATGATGAATGGGTGTACAGCCAAGAGCAGACAACTGATGCAAGCTTGAGGAGAGACACCAAAATAACCCACAGAGCAGAAAGTGCAGAGTTGCAACACCACTTCTGGTTCTGTTCTCATTGTCCTCAGGTGATTGGTGGTTTGTTCTTCCAACCCATGCAGACCAGATCAATGTTTAGGGCAACTTTGGGCACTTTTACCAGGTCTGTGCCTCAGGAGCTATTCTGCTGCCTCCCAGTCCTAATTTTTAGATCAAGATCTCTAGGTTTAAATACAGCTGGAAGAGTCAGAATGTTCCTGGCAGCATTTTAGAGGATGACTGTGAACACACTGTTCACAATCTTTGCTTGTGTCTCTCACATGTAGTGGGGCATACTGATGGTTTTGACCATTTATTGTTAATGGTCTAAAATCAGATATCCTTTCTGGAGATCAACTTGAGTATTGTTATTATTTGCCTATGATATCATATATAAATGCAACACAAATGCTAAAGGTGACTTAGAGAATGTGTTTTCCTGATAAAATATCATGCCTTTAGAAGTGTTTTCATGTGAAGAAATTAAGACATTTTCTGGTGTTTGAGAAGGTTTTGTATTCATTCAGTTATTTCCTAAAATTTCCCTCCTAAAACTGACTGAAGAATAAATCTCATCATACAATTTTGTGTACTCAGCCCCCTCAAAAGTCAGCTGGGAAACACAAACGTGAACTTTTATGCAGTGCTTTTTTGAGGTGGGTTATAAGGTGTTGAAAAAATCTCTAGTATATATAGCACCATGAGGATCTAGTCACTGCAGGACACCAATCAAGACCACCTTTCTTCCTAAGCTGGAGTTCAGTTTTGCAGTATGGATAGAGAACTGCTTACCAGAGGCTGACCCTCACATGGATCTTGCTTCTCTTATCTGTCTGATGTATCGAGTGTCTTTCATCCTGCAATGTTAAGATGTGTGAATCATGCCTTCAGTTTGGTCTTCGTGGCTTGGCAGCATTGGGGATTATAAAATGAATCTTGTAATTACAATGGTTCTTTCTTCAGGATTCCATAGTGTTTTATATTACAAAATCTGGATGCCTGGAAAATAGGCACCACTACAATTAAACAGCAAGTATATGAAACTAGAATATCAACCAGCAGTTGGACACATGAAGTATGTCAACCACGGGAAAATTATCCAGCTCACTCTGTTAGAATCCGCAGAATTATCTTGGCTTAAGGAACCTGAACTGAAGCCTTTTTCTTTCTGCAGGTTATAGTGTCAGGATTTATTTTCAGTCTCATAAGCACTTTGTATACTCCCCACAGAAATCTCCTTGGAAGGAGACTTCTCTCTATATATATAGTTCTTATAAACATGACTGATTCATGCAGGGCTCCACAACATGTTGCTTTCAAATTTATCTTGATGTCACACCATATGTTTTTTGAACTACCACTTCAGCCCACTCTATTCCATCAAATGGAGATGACAAGTGGCCAAGGAGGGAAGCACTTCAGGGCAAAATCTTTTCTGAGCTACACTTTGTAAATGAGCAGATTTCATTGCAATTACTCTGATTTCTACACCAGCATAAAGCTCTGTCTCTTCATTTTCCTCTTCCATCAAAGACATAGGTACACGCTCTGTATGCAGAGATTTTCCCATGCTGAACAAATACATATTCCACACAACTTCTTGCTGGTTGGAATTAATTTGAAATTGAACTTTTTCCGTTGTAATATCATTGGACTATAGACTTTCCAATTAGACAATCTTTGCAACTCAAACTAAACTGTTAATTGATGTTACTGCCCTCAAATTAGCAGCTTCTCTTCAGACACAAACAAAAAGGAAAAATACAGAAGATTCAGAATTAATAAAAATTAGTAGCAGGCTTCATTTTCAGACTTCTGTTTATATCCTTTTAGGACAACTATACTGCACTGGCTGAGGGCCACGAGAATATATATACTTGTATATTTTATTAATAATTGCATTATCTTTGTGTGCCCTGAAATTAAGACATTTTGTCAAACAAAGGCTGTATAATGTAATATTAACAGGACTCCCGGGTCTGTCTCAGAATCTGGAGTTAGAATTTCTTAAAGTCTCCCAAAAAGGAATGTTTCTCAACCTCTTCCTATAAAAATCCTCTCTGAAAAAAAAAAAAAATTAAAAAAAAAAAATTCTATCATTTATCTTGTTCAGCATTAGCATCATGGTACTGCTTTCTAAACAAGTAAATCTGGTTTATTTTTACCCATCTTGTTTATTTCCTGATTGCATGCAAAGGAATGTGTACATGCAGTTTCATATTTGCACATATTCACAGACTGTTTTTTCACGTCATACAGAAACAGCCATAGCCAAAAGGCACTGAAGCCTGAGTATATAGACCTGGAAGCTGAGAAGTTCCACTGCTGCCATGCCACTATGCAGATCCTTATTTATATGTACTTGGGAGGAGATTAAGGAAGGCTGAAGGCACCTGCTGCTTCCTTCAACAAACCAAAGGGATTTTTGAATCCTTCCATCATAGGTTATTAGACCTGTTTAGTTCTCTATTGTTGAGAAAGCCAAAAGTTAAGTTTGGGACCCAGCAGGGTTAGCCCAGAAGGATGAGCCCAACAGGATGACCTGCCTGCTCTTACCACCTCTTGTGACCTGCCTGCTCTTATCACCTCTTGCTGTGGAGGAATGCTTGTACTGGGTGACAAGCTGGCATTCCTGCCCCAAACAGCCTGCAACATACACAGGTGCCCACTCAGCCTTTGGTCTGCTTGACTATTCTAGTGTTGAGCAGTGAGAGGCTTTGCTAAGAGGATATAATCATTCATTTGCCCAGGTCTTCCCTGCTGTCTTCCATCTGACAGCCTCTAGCTAGGAGGGGGAAGAGGTTATGAGTTGTAGTTAGACCTCTTATGACTCACACCTAATTTAAGTGCAAGTACAGAATCTGCTAAAGTCCAAGGAGAGAAAATAGAGTGGTACCTAAATTGTACATTTCTAACAGGTAATCTGCTTCTCACCAGGATATTTGTCAAATTCTTGAGAGAGAGACTGACATACACATAATGGACTTAAAGCATTAGCGTGACTCAAGGTCCCATTGCAAGACCCTTCATCCTTCAACAAATCAAATGGTGAAGTTCTGCTGCATGAGGGCTGGGCTCTGCTTCCCCTGTCAGAGAGCAGCAGTAATCACCAGCAGGGAAATCATCCTATGCAGGGTGGCAGCTGAAGGAGGAGTTCTGGGGTGCCCACTGCAAAGCTTGAGGGAGCAGAGAACTCTGACAAAACCATTCCCTTTTGCACAGGAAAAAAGGCATCAACCCTGTCAGAATCCTTCATATACAAGAGCCACAGGAGATAATAATTTAATCTCTCCTTTTTACAAAACAGCAGTAAGAGAAAAGAACAGGAGATGACTGCAGAGGGGTTGGACCAGATGACTTTTAAAGGGCCCTATCAAGACAAAAGATTCCATGACTCTCTGATCTAGGGAAAATCAGAAAGGAAATGAACAGTGAATATGGGCCCTAAAAGAAGTTCCAAGATGGTGAAGACTTCTTCAATCACCTAAACAGGCCTTTAAATTAAGTTTATAAATTACATGAACATTAATTTAGCATATAGATTCTATTTGTGCATCAGGGTGTATACAAATAGCTCAGTGTTCTGCTGGGAAACTATCTGGAGAGACTGGAGCAAAGGCAATATCGTGTTTCCCACCACAAGGCTCAGAGAGAGCTGTGCTCTCCCATCCTGGCTTTGCCTCTTGGCCTCTCCAATCCTGTGAATATAGTTCCCTACTTTAAAAGGAGGATATTTAATTATAGCTGGATATTTTAAGTTCAGGAGAAAGGAAGAAGGGGAGCAGCAAACAGTTTTAAACATAAAACAATGCCCTGTTGTTTATTTTTTTCTTTTATATGGGAATTCTACTGCCTTGCTCTTATTTACTCTTACTCTAATCTAAAGTGACATCTGTATTTAAAACAAACAAGAAAAAAAAATCTCTATATACTACGAAACACTGAGAAAACGGGAAAAAAAGTTAACTAGTAAGACCTTCTCAAAATACTGTCACAGACAGAGTAGTTGCCTGGGACTCAGAGATTCTGTGCTTTGTATTTGCTCAAACCACAGTTTTGCCACTGGCACACATGGAAGTTGTGGCAGTATTACTGGCCTGGTTCATGAATTGTTTGGACAGCAGTGGATGAAAAGCAGATAAGAAGAGGTAAGTCATTAGACAAACTCTAAATCCCTAGTTGGAATAAATCAGCAGCTGTAAGCCATATGATAAAACCATCTTCTCTATCACAAGCACTGCCCTTGGGACAGATGAACATTTCTGGTTGGAGATCCACTGCACACAGCCTATTCTTCAGCAGGCTGAGTTGCCTTCAGCCCACTTAAGACACCAATTAGCAGCATATCCTCTGCAGAGGGCATCCTGGGAAAACCTCCAGGCTTGCCCATGCCATAGGAAACAATGTATTGAAATAGAGCTGACAGAAAAACACTGTATCGTACGCGGTGTGCTGCGGGTTAGGTGCTGGTGATTATGGGTGTAGGATGTGTGGGATGAGAAGGGCAGAACAAATGCTCTGCACGGAAAGATCTCCTATTCAGTGCCAAAACCAAGAGCACATGAGTCTGTGCTGCTCAACTGCATTAGTCCTTCACATGGGCACAAGCAAAAAAACCTGCAGTGGAGCTGGGGATTTCCTTTGAGTATAAGCTGAAGTTCAGATTCAACATTTTAATTTCACAATCTGTAAAATTACCATGAATGGAAATGATTATATTGTAGTATAGTCACCAACTGTAATTTACACAGAGAAGTTAACTACTTTTTTCCTTTATCTTTTTTTTTTCCTACTGAAATTACTGTCAGTAGTTATGAAGCCTTCCTTAATCATTTCAGGAGCACCCCACAACTGAAGTTACTCTGCTGAAATTCACAAAACTGTTTGTGCATTTGGATACTGCTTAATAAATACCACCACTTGAAATCAGATGATTTTCAAAGTGGCAAAAATGTTTTTCTTGGGCACAAACCTGTTGCACTGGGGAGTTACAGGCTGAGAAAGTAACAGAGACTTTTTCACAATCCTCATTATATAGTTGCTATGTCAGAATCATAAAGTAATATATTAAAAATGTATCTGGATGGCTTTATTCTACTTTTCTTACTTATTCTACTTTCACCTCTCCTATAAGTGCATCAGAAGCAGATACAATAAACAAGGAGGCATATTTATCACCCTCATTCTTTTAACAAGATCTGGACATCAGCCTTTTCTAATAAAATTACAATACAAAGTGATTGAGCCCCAAGATAAAAAATGATGGAAACAGTGCAGAAATTCAAAGCTATGTCATTAAAGAGCAACATTTGCACAGTGCTGGACCAGATAAGAAGGGGAGAACTTAAGGCCTCAGAATTTAAACCTGCGTTTTATCCAGAATTAATTTCCTCTAATAGCATTCTCAGCACCTACATGGCTATTTCTCTACAGTTGAGAGGCTTTGATAGTCAAGCTAAAAATGTCTCTTGTATTGAAAGAGTGAAAATAAGCAGATTTCTACACTAATAACATAGAAAAGAACTAAAAAAAGTGTAGAACAGGCTTTATATCATCAGAGGTGTTACTAGGCAAACATCAAAAGTTGTGCTATCTGAAAATCACAGTTAAGAAAAGAGGAGAATGAAAATACACTGTCACTGTATTAAAAAGTACCTTCACTGATGCAATTTTCCAGGATATTTACAGGATTGTGGGTTGGGAGCTAAATTTTGAAGATGCAGTGTTAAATAGGAGCAGTAACAGAAGAGGTTGTTTTGGTTTGGTTTTTTTTGGTTTTTTTTTTTACATTTAAAAATATCTACTATTTCAGAGGTTTTCAGGTAAAAAGACTACAGTATAAGTAATCACTAGATTGGAACCTTCCTTATTGATATATAGCACATCTAACTTATCATCCATCTGTTATATCCATGAGATATGATAGAGACTAAATACATTTGATCATTCTGGGAAAATATCACAAAAATATATACTGAAATCTTTTTTTCAGTATATATCACATCCACATGTGATAATGCTTTTTCTGACATGATTTTTTTTCAATACATAGCTATAAAACCCCTCTACATTTAAAGGAAGGTTAAATTCTTGGGTGTCTAGTTCCTCCAGTAACAGCTTGTATATCTCCATGGTAAAAGCCTGTCCATCTGGTCCATATTTAGAACTTAACAAACAGATGTCAACATCTGAGTTAGTTATCTAGACTCCCTTCAGCACCAGAAGGGATCCCATAAAGGTGGTGCTTTGCCAGTGAGGATAACCTGAACAAAGAGTTCAGAGCTGATGACAGATATCTCAAGTTAGAGATTAATTCCACCATATACCTCTATGTCCAACATCTCTCTAGTACAGAAGGCTCATGATTAATTCCTCAAGGGAACATTTGCAGCTGGCAAGGAGGCCAATACACAGTGTTTATGTACAGATACTATTCTCCCAGGGAGAGAAAAGTAAGCAGGTCAAAGATCAGCTATGTGCATTACACATTGTGCTGTACTGTGTTATTCCTATCTAACATTTCACAAAACTACTTTCAAGGTCTTCTGGGACTACAGTCTTCATTTTGGGCTGAAATAGCTGTTCAATAAAGATAGGAGGCATCTCTGATTCTAAGCAAATATATGCTTTGGCTCAGAGGCACCAGAGTTTTGGGATGCTAGAAAGCTGCACGTCATTGACTTCTCAATCTGGCAGGTGTCACTCATGAAGGAAGCTAAAAGAAATGCTGAGAGGCTGCTGGCTTTGACAGGCAGGTGTTCACAGGTACAGCAGAGTTCCCTCTTGGGTTTGGCTTATAGAAACTGACAGACAGTGAAGTGTAGCATAAGAAGAGAAAGGCCTCCTTTGGGAAAAGCTGCCTGAGAGAGCTTTCATCAATGCAGAGTGTGGCTCTTCTCTAAATTGCAATCCCAGTGCTTATTATTCTATGGAACTTTCCTGCCAAAAATAACCATGAAAGGGTCAGAAGCTAAGTCAAAGGTCCATCTAAGCACGACTAACATTTACTTGTTCACAAAGTTTTTGAGACCGTGCACATTACCAGCCGGTCTCTGACAGCAGAACTTCAGCATACGGAAAAGAAAATCCACTTTTTCAAACTAAAAATAAATATGAGACGTTGAGCTGCTTAATTTCACTGCCAACATTTTTTTATTCTTTCTTTTGCACTCTGTAAACCCTTATCTTAAATTTAGAATAAGGGTGACAGACAAACCCAACTGGAGAAAAGGGAGGTCTCACAGCTCAGCCTGAACTTTACCTTACATAGTTTCAGAAAGCAGACATCAATCAGCGCTTTCCTTGTGCATAAATATGGGCTAGGGGTGAATATGGTCCATTTCCTGCACTATGAGGAAAGAGCTCCTACTGCTCTAGAAAGTGCTAATAAAATAATGAATGATCCCTGAGCTTCTCCCCAGTAAAGCTCTGTTTTGTGAACACAGCTCAAGACCTGGGATCTTCACAAACCTCAGCTAAAGCACAGGGGATGAGTATGGCTCAAGCCCTCTGTTACAATCTTCATCTTTGCAGCACACTCTCCCATCAGAAAAAAAAAAAAAAAAAAAGCAATATAGTAAGGCAGTAGGCAAAAACAACCTAAGCTGTTGAGTTTGAAACAAGCTGCATAGAAAAGAACACTTTTCTCAAGTGTTACATTTTGTTTCTACCGGAATGGGGTTTTTACAGATAGATGCACTTACAAAGCTGGACCACCCAGGAAGTTGTGAGAGATGACAGAAGAGAAGCCGAAAGCTTCTCTGTGCTGACCACTATCACCACAAAACAGAGGTAGCACATTCATGAGGAATGTGTAGCAGTCGTTTTCCTTCCAGAGGGTGCATGAGTCATGCTCCAAAGGATTGTGCAAATGTGGAGCTGAACAGCATGACAAGAAGATGGAATATTCCACATTGTTGTCCAACAAAGGACATACACTATTTAGATTTCATATAATTTCATTGTTTGGAAGGTGAAAGTAAGTCTTCTGATCTTTAAGCAGTGATATTTTTACCTAATGAAGTCTGGAGCAACACTGCCTATCACAAAATTACAGAATAGGAAAGTTTTGAGATATAAAATTGAATTCAGAGTATTAGCCAGATTTCAGCAGCAAAAATAAAGTTGAAAAAAAAAAGTGATACTTTCTGAAACATGGTATATAACACTCATCCCACTGTGATGAGACTGTGGCCAAAGCATTTTTCATAGCATCTCCTGTTGCCTCAGACACAGTAACATCAGAAAAGTAGAGTTAGATGTGGAAATATTTTATTACTTTGTCCTTTAAAGCAATCTCTTCCTACTTAACTAGTAAACATCTCTGAAAATAGCTAGAAAATACATGTTCCCATATTTTGACACTGTAACTACATTTATATTTAGAAGTTGTCATTAGTTATGCTTCTGGTTATGTGAAATGAAGAAACTGCACTATTGCAATGTATCTGAAGGGGTCCTACAGGAAGGCTGGGGAGGGATTATTTACAAAGTCTTGCAATGACAGGACTAGGGGCAATGGGTTTAAACTGGCAGAGGGAAGATTTAGACTGGATGTGAGGAGGAAGTTCTTTACAGTGAGGGTGGTGAGGCACTGGAACAGGTTGCCCAGGGAGGTTGTGGCTGCTCCCTCCCTGGAGGTGCTCAAGGCCAGGCTGGACAGGGCCTTGAGTGACCTGTGCTAGTGGGAGGTGTCCCTGCCTATGGCAGGGGGTTGGAACTAGATGATCCTTGAGGTCCCTTCCAACCTTACCATTCTATGATTCTATGATTCAATGATTTCAGTTTTAACAAGATGAACTAAGAAAAAATGCAGTATCTCTAAGAAGAAGTTTTGGAAATAATTTACACAAAAAAGAAAGGGAAAAGGCTTCCTTATCTATCAGAGATTGCCTTCACTAACTTTAAAGTATCATAGAATCATAGAATGGTAAGGTTGGAAGG